>VXBB01005877.1:298004-327585 GCA_013399915.1 Illadopsis cleaveri
GACCGGGGGGGACCATGGAATGACCATGGAAGGACTATGGAAGGACCAGGGGGGGATGCCCTGGGGGGGTGTCCAACCTTCCGTGTCCTGCCCACGACAGGGAAGGACGGGCGGCGACCTCCAGGGTCGATTGGGAAACTCGTGCATGGGATGGGAATGGGGACACGGGTGGGGAGGACACGACAGGCACGAGGGGGAAGGGGACACAGACACAGGGATAGGGGACACACACTCACAGGGGGGACACGCACACACACACCCGTGTGCACATACCCATGAACACGGACGCACACATGCTCAGACTCGCGGTGGTGGCACTTGTCGCTGTCTGGGTGACAGGGGTGACACAGGGTCCCGGTGCACCCAAAGCAGGGAGTGGGACACTGTCTGGACAGAGCCGAACCCCGACTCTCCTGGTCTCCTCCTCTCAACCCCACATACTGCCCCTACTGCCACTAAAACTGCCCCAAAGTGTCCCAAGACAGGGCAGAGGGAGCAGCAGCCGGCAGGGAGTCGCTGGCATGGGCGGGTGCTGGCGCAAATGGTTCAAACTGGGCACTCAGGGGAGCCTCCTGTTCCTTTTACTCCTCTTTACCTGAATTATTGGATTTTCTTAATGCACTAATTCACAATAGTATCCTTGCTGCTCAGTTTCTCTCTTCCCTGGGGAATTCACTGGCTGTTTACCCGTGTTTTCCTGTACACAGCTCTGGTTAAACCATGGAGCTGGCTCCCTGCTTTGCTCCGTGTGTTTTTCCACCTCTTTGCGTGTTGGGCTCCCTGTGTAATTTCTTTGAGAGTGTTTTAATTTACACGGCACTGGGTGATACTCTCATTTCAAACCATTTGACTCCTTCTAGCAACTCCTAAGCTCCAAAACACCCTTCTTCCCAGAGCTGGGCACTGGCTGATATCACTGCAGGAACAACTTTAGGGGCAAAACATCTTATTTCTCGTTTTGTTCCAGTTTTCTTATCAGTGTATTGCAAAAGCCATTTGCCAACCCACTGCCCTCCTGTACACGAGGTGAGGAGCAGCAAACACGGTTCTGGAGGGCCACCAGCACTGGGGGATGGTGGCCCTAGCTCGTGGTCGCTGCTGCCAAAATTGGGCCATTCATTACCAGCAAATTCCTCTTGTTTTCCCTCAGGCAAAGGGTGGCTGGTGGGTTACAGGGCTCCAGTGCAAAGGGAGAGACCCCAAAACGTGCTGAGCCCCAAAGCGCGGCCACATCCTGGGGTTTTGTGGGTTCTAAAACCCCCAGAAGGATTTCTGACGGTCGGGGCACTGAGTGACTTTATCCTGTCTCTGCCCAGTGCGATTTTTATCTCGGGCTGTTGACACGAAGCCAAGGCCATGAATAGTTCTCTGGCAGCGGAGCGTGCTGCCGGCCACGCTGAGCTCCCTCCTCAGTGTGAGCAGCCCCCATGAAAACCTGAGTGGGAACCTCCCCTGAGGCAAAGACCCCATTGCCTGCATGGGATGCTGCCTGTGGAGCAAGAAATTACCCCCCAAAGTCCACCCCCTGCAGGGTTTTCTGGTGGTGCCGTGTGATTGTAAGATCCTGGTTGTCCCCCAGAGTGCCTTTGGTTTTTCCAGGTGTTTATGACTCCCTTTGGTGTGGGCAGGAAGTTGGAAGGTCTCCATGGAAAGGTCCTTTCTCCCAGATACGGAGCTTTTAGGGTTACCAAATTGGCCAGAAACTGATCCCACACTCTTCTCTCTGACTGTTGCTTCCTCCAGTGAGCATCAAAAGGTCATGGGGGGCAAAACCAAAGTGCAACTCCTGATAGAAACACCACCTTCCTACCTCCAGGAAGCCTAAAGGATGCAAGTGCTCTGTTTCCCCCGTGGAATAAATAAAACTGGGAGTTTGAGGGCTCAAATAGGATCCACCTCAATCCCACAGTAGGGAAAAACAGGCAGGGAGCATCACCTTTGCTGAAGCAGGAAGGGCAGTGTTGATGAAAGGATTAAATATTGGCCAGGGTTGATGTTTGCTTCCAGAGGGATCCATCCCCAGAGCCCTGCTGTGCTGGGAATTGAGTCAGGTTCAACTGAATGAAGGTGGCCTTAATTACCGATGTCACTGATGGTTTTAATTCACTTCAATTTAATTTTTTAATTCATTTTAAAGCCACAGATTTGGTTAATTCCGATTGATTTCCCATGGTATGGAGCAAGGCAGGAGGTTTTGGCACCCCCTGGGAAGTGAAGGCTGGAAGGGGGATTGATTCAGGGAGGAATTCAGGGAGTTTCTTGGGGGAAACCAGAAATTCCCAGAAGAAGTGATTTCTGTCAAAGCGAAACATTTTATTTGACCTCCAAACAAAGTCATAAAGTTTTTTTAAACTCGTTATATCTTTTCTCCAGACTCTCTCTTCCCTTTTTAGCTTGGATCAAGTTAGTGAAAAACCCTCTAGGAAACCAAAACACTCCCAGAAAAATATTTTTCATGGAGAAAACAAATTCAACTCTGCTGTTTCTCAGCCCGGCGACAGGAGGGGAAACTGAGGTACATGGCTGCTTCAGTGGAGCAGCTCCATTTCTGGAGTGGAGCTGCCCTCCAAAGGTGCTTTTTTGTAGGGACACAGACACAGATTCTTTGCAAGGTTTTGGTTTAAATGAGGCGTTCTGGCTATTTTGGGGATGGAGGAATGATAGATCACACCCATCAGGGATAAATGCCTGGCAGGGAGATGGGTAAAACCCCTTAAGCTGCTTGGCTGTCCTGGAAATGAATTTTGGAGGTGTCCTGCTTTGGGATCGCTAGAGAGAAGCGCTGGGGATGGTGGAGCTGGGACAGCTGGGGAGGTCCTCAGCCCACACTGGTGGCTGGGGCCAGCCTGGAGGAGAAGAACTCTGAAGGTCACCATGGCAGAAAGGATCCAAAGGGAAAAAGCAGATGAAAACCTGGCAGTTTGGACAGGCTCAGATTTCGGCCGGATCAGGAGCAGACAGGCTCAGGAGCATCCGAACATGCTGCCTGTTTGCTTTTGGTCACAGAGCATTTGAACCACAATCCCAGGGCAGTGAAAAATGATTCCAAGTCGTTTGCTTCCCAGAGTCTCGAGTAGCTCCTGATCCTGAGCGAGGATTTTGATGAGTCTACTAAATGCCTCTGAATTAGGGCAGGGAAAACACCCACGTTACTCCATGTGTCCTTTGGAAGGGAGTCAGGGAGAAAATGCAGCGAATGGATCGTGCTTTCAACCTCCAGCATGAAACAATGGGAGCTGGGGCAGAACCAAGGACAGCCTCTGTGAGGTCTTGCTGGTAAATTAATCCACATTAATTATTTGGGAAGGCAAATTAAACCTCATCAGCCCCCTGTGGAAACGTATCCATCGCAGCCCTGATTTGGTTGCACTCCGTCATCTTCCGTGACTTTGCTGCTGCCTGGCAAATTCCTGAGCATGAAACACGGCTGGGATGGCACTGGGAATGCTGAAAAATGGAGCAGAAATCAGGAGTCAAGGCCTTGACTTGGCAGTTCAGTGCCTGTCCTGTGGTGTCCCTATGGAGTGCTGTCTTTCCCTCAGCTGCCCATGACCTTCTCCCGTGACAACCCCCTCCTTCCCCAGATTGCCTGATCTCAATATCCCTGGCAGATACAGTTACAGGAGCATTTTGGGATGCTGACTTCACGTGCACATGCCTGTGGCTACTTCATTTGAGGGCAGTGATCTGCCCAGGCCCCTCTTATCACCAGGCTCCTCTCCTGTGCTGCCTTCATCCACTGGCACTGAGGGTACGTGTTTTCTGGGAAAAACCCCCCATGTCCCATGGGATAAACACGTCCAAGGCCACACTGCAGAGAGAGATGGTCCAGCCACTGCAACCTACATGTGGCTCAGCATGGAGGAAACTGTGTGTGGATGGCTGGAGGCCACCCAAAAAACTGTGCCTGGTCACCTGCATCCAATGTCAGAGAAAAAAACTCCCACTGTGACCTCAGAAAGGACCGGGACATGAAGTGATGAGGCAGATGCAGGTGGTTCTCACCAAAGCATCGTGGTTTGTTTGCTTTTGGGGATCACAGCAGTGTTTATCCCGCTTGGCATCCTCAGGGATTGCTGCTGCTCTCACCCTCCCCTCGTCCCTGCCAGGGGCTCAGCGTGTCACAGTTGGAGCTGGCATTTGTGCCAGCCGTGGGCACAGCAAAGGGCAGTGCCAGCTGCCAGCTCTTTTGCCTTCACATGCCTTGGCTGGCCCTGGCCTCTGCAGCTCACTCCCTGCGGGTGCAGCGGGGCTGGAGTGGGGGGGTGGGCTGCAGCCACGGGCCCGGCACACACAGCAGGTTTTGTCCTAGGGATTCTGGGCAAAACTCGGGTAAAAAAGGAAAAAGAAAAGCTTTTGCGTTCCCAGAAGGAAAAGGAGGGAGAGCACGACAGTGAGGACAAGGCTCCATTCAAACCAAGCAGCAGACACTGTTTGCTCCTTGTCCTGAAGAGGGGGATAAGGAACTTGGCACATCCCTGGCTTACGGATGGGTTATGGTTGGGATTTCTCACTGGGGTCTCAGAAGCCTGTGGGAAGATGAGCTGGAATTCAGGGTGATCTTCCCCCATCAGTGCTGGGTTATGTACAGGGAGAGAGGGAATGCAGATGGAGAAATCCCATGGCAGGCTGAAGCCTCTGGAGCTCTGTAACCCTTCCCTATGCCTTTTAGGGCATCTTGTGTGGCTTCCCTCAGCCACGGTGGCCTGTCCAACCCGTCTCATCAGCTGCCAGGTCTGCGGGCCACCTCTGCCTGCTTGGCCACAGATCTGCAGAGCTCAGAGGGAAGGAAGAAACTGCGGAGAACAGCAGCTGGAAAATGTTTTCCCATCTGCCAGAGCTCTGTTAACCCTCTCCATCCACAGCCACACTGCTGGGGACTCAGGGGAAGCAGGATGGGAGCAAAGCTGAACTGAGTGCAGGAAAAGCAAAACCCCGAGGCCAGGACAGTGCTGGTTCCTGGTTTTCATCACAGAGTGGTTCTCAAAGTTATGTTGGGGTTTTTGCAGGTGGTGCAGATTAGTTGGGGTGTGAGTGTGTGTGGTTTCTACCCCTGTCCTTGGGAAGTGTAAGCCTCTGCCAGCACTGTTCCTGCTCTGCTCCAAGGGGAAAGCAGCAGGATGGGAGAAACATCATCAGGGATGGTGTCAGTGCACTTCTGGACAGGTTGTTTGATCCAGTCCCTGGAGCAAGGACTGGAGTTATCCCCTTGTGATGGGCTGGAAGCATCACTTCATCCCTTCTCCCTCAGCAATCAGATGATTTTTTTAAGAAGCTGCTTTTTAGTACCAAAGTACTTTACTTTGGTGAGAGATCATCCAGGCTGGCAGCTTCGAGAAGCCTGTCACTGCCTCCTTCCCTACAGGATCTGAGTTGGAGTTAGGGGCAGGATAGCTCTGGATCTGATGTTTATTTTGCATAAAGAGCATGGCCACACTGTGCCTCAGCATGGCGGCACTGGGTTAGAGCTGAGCCCTTTACCTGAAAAGGCTGGAATTGTCCTTTTTCACCTAAAATGCTGGTGAAGTTTGGGTCAGAGTACATCCCGCACACTCATTCCAAGGGCACCTTTCCTCAGACCTTTTCTGCTGCAGGAGCTCCTGGTCCCTGAGCTCCTGGGCTGGATTCATCCCTCATTTCCACAGGCTTCCCGTAAGGCAGGGAACAGCAGGGACATCAACCCGGCTTCTCTTACGGGAAGGGAGGAAATGCATTTGAATTTGATTCCTGACCCACGGACTTGCTCGCAGATCGTGTGTCAGCAGAGCCCAGGGCACAAAAGGGCCCTTGTCCCTCCTCACAGACAGGCCAGGCTCTGTCTGCAGAGACCCTTTCAAGGCTATTTTTCTCCTCCCAGATAATCAGTCCCATGCAGAAACCAGCTCTGCACGAGCACGGCTCAAGGCCAGGGAGCAGGGCTGTGACCTGGCCACCATCAGCCCAACACTAAACCCATTAAAGACCCCTCATTCTCATCAACAGCCAAGCCAGGCAGAGCCCCTGTGGTGGAGACCACGCTCCTTTTGGCAAGGTTTGATTACAGGGCCTCCAGGTGTGATGAGGTTTGCCCTCCAAGAAGGAGCTGAAGATCTCTGAAATGGGAGCCAGTCATGAGGATTGCTTGCTGAAATTCCACTTTCTAATCCTTTCTTTCAAATTTAGCAGGGCCCATTTTTAGTGGTGCCCAGCTGAGTCACTTCTCGTGGCTGGTTAAACACAGAATGGAGCATCTTTCCTGTTCTGTGATGCAGGAGACCTTTCTGTCTCCTGCAGAAAGGAGGAAAATTTCTGTGTGAACCTGGTGGGAAGGGCGGTTTGGGACATTGAACTGGGCTGCAGGAGGTCTGGGGTGCACTCCCACATGTGCCCTGGGGTTTGTTGGTGACTTTAAAGCAGCTCAGTTCTTCCTCTGTGCTCCAGATGCAGAATGAGGTTAAATAAAACTCACCTCATCCACCTGACTGTAATTCCTCCGTGCCAGGGACTACTCAGTTGTGTCACCAACACCACAAGGCCATGGTGTCTGTGGTCAGTGATGTGCTGCCCTCTTGAGCCTTTGTCTCCGTGTCCTTACAGCCTCTTTGCTTTCCCCTTAGGGTGATGGAGAACCTTACAACTCCTCCAGCCTGGGCCAGGATCGTCAACAGCTCCTTGGACCCAGGTGGCACGGACGACAACCCCTACAAGTGTGTATTTGATGAGGACTTCAAATACGTGCTGCTGCCCGTCTCCTACGGCATCGTGTGTGTGGTGGGGCTCTTCCTCAACCTGCTGGCCCTCTACGCCTTCATCTTCAGGATCAAGACCTGGAACGCCTCCACCACCTACATGTTCAACCTGGCCATATCCGACACGCTCTACGTAGTCTCCCTGCCCCTGCTGGTGTACTACTACGCCATGGGGGACAACTGGCCCTTCAGCGTGGGGCTGTGCAAGATCGTCCGCTTCCTCTTCTACACCAACCTCTACTGCAGCATCCTCTTCCTGCTCTGCATCAGCATCCACCGCTTCCTGGGCATCTGCTTCCCGCTGAAGTCGCTGCAGTGGGGCCACGTGCGCCACGCGCGCCGCATCTCGGCGGCCGTCTGGGCGGTGACCGTGGCCTGCCAGTCCCCCGTGCTCTTCTTCGTCACCACCAGCGTCAAGGGCGACACCATCACCTGCCACGACACCTCCAGCAAGGACCTCTTCGGCCAGTTTGTCATTTACAGCTCGGTGATGCTGGTGCTGCTCTTCTGCATCCCTTTCCTCATCATCATCGTCTGCTACTGCCTGATGGCACGGCGGCTGCTCCAGCCCACCCGCGGCATCTCCCGCCTGTCCCGCTCCAAAAAGAAGTCGGTGAAGATGATCATCATCGTCTTGGTGGTCTTCATCGTTTGTTTTCTTCCCTTCCACGTCACTCGCACCTTGTACTACTCCTTCCGGAGCTGGGACCTGAGCTGCCAGACCCTCAATGCCATCAATTTGGCCTACAAGGTGACTCGTCCCCTCGCCAGCACCAACAGCTGCTTGGATCCCATTTTGTATTTCTTAGCAGGGCAACGATTTATGAAGTTTGCTGGCCACAAAATGCCAGGGAAGCCCCAGAATGAGGTGGCGCTGGGCATCGTGCCCAGCAGTCACCTGGGAACCAGCACTGACACGGACACGCTCTCCAAGGATCTGAAATCCTAGCTCTGCTCCTCAGGAGAAGGGTTTATCCTGGGTGTGAAGGGAGCACAGGATGCTCTGGGGCCCGAGGCTTTGGGGTGCCTGGGCTTGCACCCGCTCCAGCATGGTCTGTGTCAAACACGCTCCTTTGCTTGTCTTTTGCAGTATTTTTTTCAGGAAGATGCAGCTGTGGTTGCATACGTGAACCCTGATGTCTGGCTCTGCATCCCAGCCTGCCCCTCTGATCAACACTGAAGTGACCAAATCTGGGGAAAAAATCATGCCCTGAGTGCCTTGAATCATTTTCCAAAGCGAAAACACCGTGTCCAAAAGGTCCCCCTAAAGAATTCTGCCTGCAGATTGCTTGGCACAGGGGGAGCCGGAGTTCCTCTGTGCCTTGGCAAGGCAGGAAAGGCTTTGGGTGGATCAGGAGAGTCAGCTGCAGTTCTGCTGAACAGCTTGGTGCAAATGTCAAGGACAAGTATCACCCAGAGCAGGAAAGGGTCTCCCACAGTTTTGCATCCCTGAAGAAATGCTCTCCCAGCTCCAAGCTGGCAGAGCAGGGATGGGATTCCCAGCTCCTGTCCAAGGGCTGGCTTCTCATTAACCAGGGTGCTGATGGACATTCCTTCCCACTGGAGTGCACTGGTAGCAGCCCACTGGAGTTTCCTGGTACCATCAAGCAGGTCCCCTGTAGGTTTCTCCAGCGGGGCCAACATCTTCCAAAAAACCCATTAGTGCTTCCCAACAGCAGCAGTCACCCTTTAAAAGCTTTTAGGAACCTACAGCTTCCAGCTGCTGGCTTTAATAATCATCTCCAGCTCATTAAAATTTAAGGTGAGCTCTTCATGTCTTGTTTTTAACCCCCTTCCTGGTGACTCATGTTTCCAGCCCAGCAGCAAAGACCAGTGTGCATCCCCTTGGCTGAGCACTGCCACGTCCCCATTGCTGTCCCTCAGAGGTGACAAAATTTGCCAGCACTAAACCCTGGGCTGAGGAGCTGCAAATGATGCTGAGCTTAACCCCATTCTGCCTGGATTTGGAAAAAAATGTCCACAAAACATTTCACCAGAAGGTGCTGTTTGTGTTTTTCCCTGTAATTGTTGTGTTGGAGAGCCCAGAGCCCAGGTCCATGGTTTCCCTGCCAGGAAGATTCTTCCCCCCAAAAATGAAAGTATCTTGGGCTGCAGCACTGGAAGAGTGACATTTTGTAAAAGCTCTATTTCAGAACTGGGCAAACACATTTGATGCTGGCTTAGGCCAGGACCTCAGACCACTCCTTAGTTTCTCCCATCCTTCCTTCTTGTGAAATGGTTTGGTGGAGACAAAGCCATGTCACCGTGTCACCAGTTGTGTTCAGTCACGGGTGACTGGGACCATTCAGGGCTAGCTGGGAGGTTCCTGTGGTCACACCCCTAATGGGGGGCGCTTGTCCCAGCCAACAATGTCACAGCCACAGGAGGCAAAGACAAACAGGACATTTGTAGGGTGGTTCATCCCACCCTCGAGTGCGTTTAGGATAGGACTGGGTTAAGACCCGACTTGCACCTTTATTCCTTTGTTCTTGTGACGGGAGCTTGGCTTTATGGTGAGGGTCATGGCACAGTCACTGGGGTGAGACAAATGATTGGGAGGAATGAATTCAGCTGGGGCACTGGGCTGGTACAAACATCACTCCAGGCCCTGCCCGCTCTCCCACACTTGCCAAAAAGCAGCTTGGACACGTTAGGTGTTCTGAATAACTCAACAAAAACATACCCAAAGTTTCCTCTTGAGGTCCTGCTTGGAAATCCCACTTCCCTCTGGGCTGGCTTGGAGCCACCACCCTGGGCAGCACTGCCAGTGCCATCAGGGGTGTCCTGTGTGATCTTCATCCCCAAGTGACACCACTGGCCAGATGCAGAGTGGTTGGAGAGGTACCAGCTGGAAATCTAGCTCTAGACTTTTTTTTGTTGTTTTTGTTTGTAAAAGCACTAACTTATACTAGAGAGAGAAAAAAAAAAGGTGAGTTTTATGACAGTGACTGTACATTTTTATTTTTGTAACATGCAAACACCTCAGATTTCTGATAGTAAATGAGTTTATTTCTACTACAAGCACTTTTCTGCTGTCTCCTCTGGTATGTACAAAGATGGGTGTTGGGGGTAGGAAGTGTGTTGTTGAATGCCATGCAAATATTTTAAGCTCCAGGTACACATGCCCACTCCTCTGTGAATCTTGATCTCCATTTAATTCAATGAATTCAATCTCCACTCTTGATTCAAGATTTTCATGGGGCTGGTGCCAGCAGTTCTAGCAAAACCCAGGTGCAGAGACAGCTCTGTGGTCATGGCAGGTCTTCACAGGGGACAGAACCCTTGGAGCATGACAAATTCAATAGCCAGCAGTTTTGGTTGTGTCACCATGGCCTTGGTAGCTTCTCCTAGGCTGCTCTTGTTGAAGACTAGAAGAAATTGTTAGATTAGGTAATTGATTTACAAATCTCAAAATAACTACTCTCCCATCCCATAGACCTTTTTTTGTTTTTTTGATTCTCCCAGCCACTCAGAAGCCACCAAACCAAGATGTTGGCAAACCTCTGGTTCTCAGAGGCTCCTCACCTTCCCCTGCAGACACCAGGGGAAGGTTTCCTGAGCCTAACCACAGTCCCCATGAAAAAATACATTTGGTTTCAATGTAGTTTTTATTTGGTTTGCAATTTATCTTGGTCCCCAGCCTGGCTTTCACTGGGGCTTTCTCTCTCAGTGAAACAAGGCTCAGGACACACTCAGCTCCATGGATGTGTTGATTTCAAACTGTGGCCAAGTCACCTTGCAGTCTGCTCAGGAATAATCTGGGCAGCTCAAAGAGGAACTTCCCAGGGATGTGGATGAGGTCTGCAAATATGATTTTATGGAAACCCACTGCTCTGTGCATCCCTGGAAATGCTCAAGGCCAGGCTGGACAGGGCTGGTGCAAGGTGTCCCTGCCCAGGGCGGAGGGGTTAGAATGAGATGATCTTTAAGGTCCTTTCCAACCCAAACTTTCTGTGATTCTGTGACTCTCCAACTCTACGAATTCCTTCACTTTTCATTCTGAAGCTGTTTTCAAATCAGTTTACATTTGGGGTCGCAGCCCTGTCTTCAAGGGGCAGCCACAGTCACTCATCATCCCTCTGTGGGACAGAAGCCCTTCGTGGTCCCCTGCACCAGGGCAGAAAGCTTTGCTTTGCTTACTCTTTCCAAGAACTTTGTAGCCCTTAGAGCTGCCAAAACACGAAGTCTCAAAAGAATAAAGCCAAAGAAATAGCTTTAGAGAAATAGCCAAAGAAATAGCCAGAGAAGTAGCTTTATGAGCTATTTATTCTGTGAGCCCCAGGACTGCTAAATTAGATATCTCAGGATGCACACTCTGTCAAGCCCCTCTTGATTTTCAGCCCAGGTTTTGGGGTCTCTCTCTGGGGGCAGTGCCCAGGGATCAAGGGCTGTTCACACGTGAATTGATTTAACTTCTGGGATTTAGAGCATCATTCCCAAATCTTTACTGCAATGACTCTGCACAGCTCATACCAGCACTGAGTCAGCCAAACCCAAGAATGAGAATTAAGGAAGAAAAACAACCACTGATGGGGAGCACAGAGGTTGTGCAGAGAAACAAGCAGAAAAAAGCCAGCCAGCTACGCCAAGTGGTTACAAACCACTTTTTCTAAATATCCCTTAACACAGGGAGCAGGAAGCGAAAGTTAAGAGCACTGATGGTTTCCTGCCAAGGGAACAAATCTGCCACATGGGCTGGAGGGATGCACACTTCTGCTGGGCCTTCCCAGTATCCAAGTGGAGAGCTTTTCCTTCCTGATCATGCCTATCTAGGAAGTAGGCCCTTACTGGGACAGTGGCAGGCAACAGGCCATGTTGTCACTGTAAACACTTGGTGCATCCACTTCTTCTTTCAAGTCCTGTCTCCAGTTTGTTTTTCTGGTTTTCTGCCTTGGGGCTGGCTTATCCAGAGGAACAAGTCTATCTGCCCCTCCAAGTCATTTCTGATCTGGCTGGCCAGTTTGATTCAGGGACAAAGCTGCCACACTGTTGAGTTCCTACGAATTTCATGGGAAGTTGTGACATGAAGGAGAATGAGCCAAAGGAATTGTCACAGCTCAAAATTTGTTTTAGACACCAGAGAAACCTCCCCCATGCAGAGCCTGAGGTGAGAGTGGGACAGTGTCCCTCACACTGTGAGAGAAGGTGACAGGCCCAAAGCCACCGTGCAGGCCAAAGCTGTGTTCAAACACAGGAGCAATTCCCAAATCCCACAAACCAGTATTATTGCAGAAATTCCCCCAATATGGATGGGCCAAGGCAGCAGTTGCTCAGGGAGAAGCTAAACCGGTGGGTGTTTGAAATAACACATCAATCATCCAGCTTTGTCAGGAGTTTATTTGAAGACTTTCACAGCTTCCATACCAATATTTGCAGACTCTGACAAATAAATGCTCAGGAAAATGTGAAAGTTTAAAATACCTTTTAAAAAAATATATATTTCTTCTCAAATACCTGCAGTTTTAAGCCCTGGCTAAGCACCAACATTTTGGGGTGTGTTTTGGGGAGCAGCTGAATTGTGCACATGCAGGCACATGCGCATATGTTGTACATAAGTACACAGATGCCCACAATCCCACTTTTCCATGCTCCAGGTTTGGAGAAAGGTTGAACCCTCATGCCTATTGCCTGATCTCCCAAGGGTAGAAGAAAGCATTCAGAACAGCCAAAAAAAGCCCCCAAAACTTAATTTATACAAGAGCAGCAATTGCACAAATCCTCCAAGCCAGCTGAAATCTTCCTAGCTGTGGCTCCTCACTCATGAGATGAGCTGCAAGGTCTCAGATTGGCTGCAGCACCCCCAAACCCCCATCCTGACTGGGTGGGTTTTGCAGCCCCTTTTGATGCTGTTGGTGGGAGAGCAGGAGATTCTCCCACCAGACCCTTCTCCTCTGCTTTTGTCACTCCCTGTGGAAAGGCACCGTGCCACAGCCCCATTCCCAGCCCTTCTGAAATCCTGGGGGAGCCTCGAGATGCCCTCAAACCTTTGAACTTGGAAAGGAAGGTGTGAGGGGTTTCCAGCTGGGATCTCAGCCTGTGGGCAGCCCTGAGAGATGGTGGAAGGTACATGGAAGATCCTGGGCCCAGCAGTGCAAAATCCATCCTGGGCTGATTTTTTTTTTTTTTTTGAGAAACAATTTAGCTGAATAGGCTGAACCTGCAGCAGCAGAGTCCTCTGCTGGTGCCAAGGGGATGTGCCAGCAGCGGGGTCCTTATCCCGAGGCTGGGGTTGTGGAACGCACAGCCACTCAAGGCAGGGTCCTGATTTTCATCCGTGGGACTTTCCAGAGAATGGGGAAGTTTTCTGCTCACTTTGAAGTTTCCCTTGTGTGGTTTCTCCTCATGTGATCTGTGGTTTTAGTGACAGGGGAAGAGCCTGGTCACCATCAGCTCATCATCCAAGCTCCCACCTGCTGTTCCAGCTCCATCCCTTCCACTCAGGGAAGCCTTGAGTTTAACATGCTGCCATCCTTTTTCTCAGCTGGGGCAAGTGGGTTGGAAACTGGCTGGACACCATTAGGAAAGGATGGAGGTGTAGGGATGGAGGTGGAGGCCCCTTGGCACCCACCTTGGGAAGGACCTTGGTATGTGCCCTTCATGGTGGGGCTTCCCCACCATCACTGCCTTTGGAAATGAGTTAATTTCAGATGTCCTGGATCAGTCACTCATCTGGGCCCTGAAATTCCCTGCAAACCCCCTCTGCTGAGAAGCAAGAGGATGGGATGTCTTTCCTAACCTTCTCCAGGTAAGGAGCTCCACCTCCCCCAGCCGGATGCCCTGCTCCTGCTCCGTGACTTGGGTGCATTTTGCAGCCTGGCAGCAGAACAAGGCACCACATGGGTGCCAGCACAGCCTGTTTGCAAACAGGGTGTGTGTTCAACGCCCCTCATGGCCTGTGGAACGAGTCCATCTGGTCCCAAATGAGCCCCAAAGCCTTGGGATTGGAACTCATGTGGGGTGTCCAGCCCATTGGTGTCATCCTGTCACCGCAGCCTGCAGGGCCAAGAAGAAAGGCTGCAAGAAGGGGGAGGCGCTCAGGGGATCCACACTCTTCTGGCCCTCCTTGGGCAAAGGAGTCAAGACAGCCCAGCTGGGAGTTGCTAAATGACCCAAATCGTCCCTAAATAGCTTCTGCAGCCCCGTGCTCAGCAAGATGCCGATACTCTGATGTCTCACCCTCCAGCATGCTCCGAGGATGAGCTCACAGGGCTGAGGCCTAAAAATACCTCACTGGGGGCAGTGGGTGGGTGGGCATAGCTGTCACTGCACCGTCACCAGCGTCAGCATTCCCAAGCCTGTGTTTCCAAGCCCATCTGCACTCCCATGCCAGCCCAGAACCCCTCTGGCACACGGTGGCTGCGCTGCAGCATCCGAGGAACCGTGAGGCGATGCCGAGGAAGTCTCAAAAAGCCTGGAGCAGCTTCCCAGTTCGTGCCTCTCCATCTGCTCCTCCTCAGGCAAATGGGCTCCCAGCAGAGTGGTCTAGGCTTGAGGACCCCTCTGTGGTCAGCACCTGGTGTAGGGAGCAACGGCCATACCAGGGGGCTGGAATCTTCGGGATTGTGGGCCTGGAGTGAGGATGATGCCTCAAGCCAGGGCCATGGGCAGCAGAGTATCCCAAGCTGCCAGTTCCATGTGGTGATTAATACCCCACGGTGCTGAGCCTCATCCAAACTTTATGATGTCATTTCCTCGAAATCCATCATCCCTTCCCAGGCAATGCTTCCCAGATGTTGCAACCCGTCTCTGCATTTCGGTATCTGGCTGGTGATGTGAGGCAGCACAAAGCCTGGAGCCAGAGCAGCACATTCCAACAATCCCTTGAAGCGTCAAAATCCCCCTCATCACCAAAACACTTCCATTTTCTGTCCCCATTATGGTAACTCTTGGAGCATCCCCAGAATGCAGCTGGACTGAAATGTGCTGCAAGTTTGGATTTGCAGGAGCTGCTCTTCGTCCTGGTTGCCCGTAGATGGAGGAAGAGCACTGTCCCCTCTGGGTTTCTCCTTCAGCCACCTGCTTGATGGGGGCACGTGGTGTTTTGGTGGTCTCCTCTCCCCTGCTTTGGCCCATCAGATGCTTGGTTTGGGTGATTAAAGCCTGTCCTGGCAGACATATTTGCTATGGCCTGCACAAGACCCCAGTGTGAGCCCACAAGACAGAGATGAGCCTCCAGGACCCCATGGACCCTCTTGAGGCACTCAAGGTGGCCACAGCCACACGGGCATCCCCAAAAATAAAGAGCTGCTTTGGAGGAGTCCAGGCCCAAACCATGCCAGTGGTGCTGCAATGATTAATCTGGACATCCCCAGCCCAGGGCTATGGATCCAGCTGGTGACGTCCAAGGAGAGTGAATCATTCATCATTCCGGGCGAGCACCACACAAAGATTTACCACCAAGGTGCTGCTCTGCTGCTCAGAGACTGATTTTTACTTGAGGGTGGAGATATTTTGGGGAGGAATAGAGAAGATGGGGATGGAAGTGTCCAAGGCCAGGTTGGATGGAACTTGGAGCAACCTGGGATAGTGGGAGGTGTCTCTTCCTGTGGCAGGGGATGGAACTGGTTGATCTTCAAGGTCCCTTCCCACCCAAATGATTCTGTGATTTCTACAAATAACTGAACTCCCAGAAAAACATCATCATTTTGGGAGATAGAATTATTCCCCTTCCTACTTTTCTGATACAAAGCACTTGACTTTCCATTTCAAAAAGACAATTTTTCAACCAAAAAAAAAACCCAAACAAAAAACCTCCACTCATTTATTTTACTGAAATAGTCAAGGGTTAAAAGAAATCAACAGAAACTACTGGCTTTGACCTCCCTTTGACCGGAATCATATTTTCCTCCCAAATTTTGGTTCAGCCACCCAGTCACAGAATGCCTCCTGCCCCAGCTTTGCCCAGGGCCGGCTTTGTGGGTTTTGTCCGGTTTCAAGTTAATGGGATTATTGTGAAACTGGTGGACGCACACTTGACGTCGACCCTGTGTGGGAGGAGGATCAGTCTGAAGACTGTAAGAAACCCGATTTAGTAGGAAAAAAAGGCAAGAGAAAGACTCAGCGCCCTGAGATAAAGCGCTCACAAAAGCAGGGAGGGATAAAAAAATCCTTTTCCAGTAAGAGCAAATGTTTACAATGTGCACAATGGCAAGCTGACCCCAGGTAATCTCAGGTTTAATGACATGGTTTAGTACCACTGAAAAGGGCCTCTTTTGTGTTTCTCAGGCTGTCATTCAGAGATGTCCCCACCGGGGAATTTCCTACGGATATCTGGAGATATCCTGGTAACAGCAGCGACACTTTGCAAATGTCTTGTGGAACCTGTTATATATATAAATATATATTTATGTATTTTGAGATGTATTGTGCATTTTTTTGGTGCATATTTGCATAAGGCCCAGTGCCCCATTGCTGGCAGAGGCCACTGGGAAAGGGACGGGGGGAAGGAATTAGCAATGTCATACCTGCTCTGAATCACACCCTGCTTTTGTGGCTGCAGGATTTTGTGAGAAGGAGGTGGGGTAAGTTAGATAATCTCCAGAAAATTTCCCTGCTTTGGAAACTTTCCCGCTTTTATAACCTCCACACGTCACACTACCTCCTCCAGGTGGGTGCTGGAGGCTGAGTCTTGGTGGCTGGAACCCTCCCTGTTCCATCCAGGTGATCTTGGATCTTGGCCCTGGGTCTTGGACAGGTCTTTTACAACCATGAGGAGCTTAATCACTGTTTGAGGTCTCCATTCCCCCTCGGGGCCCATCGCAGCTCCAGCCCATCTCCCTGTGGAACAGCAGGGCAGGGACAGCTCGCGGGAGATGCTGCCACCTCCTCAGCACTCTGCAATTCAGCACAATTAATTTTATCCACCACCACCACCACAAAGCTCTGCAGCTCTGCTCTGTGGGCTCTGCTTCCTGTTAACTCCTTTTGCAGCTTTCAGTGAGTTGCTCCTCAAAATCTTCCCCACACTCAAGTGGATTTTCATTCAGCTTACCGTGTCCATTGCCTCTCCCAAGTCTCCCATTTGGACATGTCATGGACCTTCTGCAGGAGATTTTCCTTCCCCTACTGACATTTCTCAGCCTGCTCTTTAGACCTGGCTGCCCTGGTTCACTTTTTGAATCAGTGCTTTGCATTTGCATCCTCAGCCCACTTCCACTCCCTCTGCAAACACTTCATCCTGTTCAGCTGCTTAATTCTCAGGAGCTTCCTCATTTCTCTGTCATTTCCCTTTTCGCAGTCAAGCACTGCAGTATCAGGAATTTTTCCCCACTGAAAATACTTTGCAGCAATACTGAACCTTCTCTGCTAAATCCAAACAACTTTCCAACCATGGCCAGGCAGGAGTTTAGCTGGGCCAAATCAAACTCATCAAGATAACGCCCAAGGATGGTCATCCCTATGAGTTGGCCATGAATTTGTGAGGATGGAGCCCTAATTCATGGCTAAATTAGGAGGGATTCCAGGATCTGAGAGCTTTAAAGGCTTTACAGAGGTTGAACTGCTGTGGGTTTTTACAAAGAAAAGTCCAGAGCATATTGCAGCAGAAGCATCTCTTGGATGGTCTCAATAAAAGAGGGAAAAGTAAATTCTCTCAAATATTGCTGTAGAAAATGACTTTTTCTCGTATTTCAGGGTCTAGTCCAGGGTTCAGGATCTCACCTCCATCATCATCTCCCCAGGGCAAGGTTGGTGGAGAGGGTGAGAGCCTGGCTGGACTGAGCATGCTGGGGAACCCTCCCTGACACACAGAGTGTTCTGGGACAGCCAGAGCTAGTGGGACCCAGAGAGTGCTTCAGTCAGGAACACATTGCTGTGCACATTTCTACTCTGGGGCTTGGGGTTTTGCCAGTGTGCTCACCTCTGGGTGCCCCTTGACCACTGTCCTCCAGGGACAGCCTTTCTGGACCTCTGCTCCAGCCAGCAGACTCGGGGCAGGAGTGACTCTCCAGACATGTAGCCTCAGTCTGATGAGGCTAAGAGGAATATTTGTGCTGGCTGTGGGCCAGGACACTTGAACTTCCCAGCCTGAGCCCGGGAGAGTCACTGGTCAGTGTTGTGGCACCACAAATGCCTTGTCCTGGCTCTGCCTGTCCCAACGTGGCCACCCAGAGCTTGGTGGCAGCACCCTGAGCTCGTGCATGGATCCTTCAGAAGAAGAGGAAAAGCGAAGGAAAAGCATCTTCAGCTTTTAACTGTGCAAGACCTACAAATTTACTTGGCTGGATGGTGTGTCTGCACCCCCAAGACAAGATATAGCCTTTTCTTTTTTGCCCAGGAAACCCCAAAATCTGTGAATTTACACAAGGCTGTAAAAGTGCTGTCTTGTGCAGCTACATCAAAGTCCCTCTTTATGTTGCTGAAATGTTATGGGCACAGCAAATGCCCTTGATATGCAGCCAGATCATTTTTCCAGGTGTGCAACTCCTTGCTTGGCTGAGCACACCTGAAGTGATAAAAACTCCCTGTGGATATCCTGGGGGTCCTCAGAGATGAACCCCTTTCCTAACCTTTCCATCTTCATGGAGAACAAGGATGGGGACATTCTCCTTTGTCCCCTAAACGCTGTTCCCTGACACCAACTCGCCTCGTTGCTGCTGTTCTGTGTGGCCTGAGGGTTTGAACATAATCCAGGGAGCAAAAATGGAAATTCCCCAGAGCCCAGAGGAAAGGAGGATGGAGATGGAACAGTTCCTGATCTTGTGGCAGCTCCTTGTCCCTGGTTATGGGCCAGGCTGTGCCAGCTGGGAAGCCACAGGGGCCACCAGGACACAAAGCCCAGGGCAGGGTGACCTGGGGGGGTCACCTCTTGCCAGGCTTTGCTCCTCACCACGGAGGCAGAGGCAGGAAGGGCTAGAAGTGATGAGCCTGTGGTCAGAGAGGGGCAGCTGAAACCCCAGGTCCTTGATCCAGGATCCGTGGAAGTGTTCAAGGCCAGGTTGGACAGGGCCTGGGGGTCTAGTGGGAGGTGTCCCTGCCCCTGGTGTGGGGTTGGAACAGGATGGTCTTTAAAGTTCCTTCCAACTCAAATAATTCCATGATACTCTGAAACACTCTTCAATGTGCTCATGAACACCTGCTGCCTTAGAAAAGCCACCATCAGCCCATCCAAAATCAAATACAACCAACTTTGAGAACACAAGAATGCTCTGGTTTTGCATTCTCTCTATTTATCTTCTCATTACAGGGTTTCTCCGGGGTTTTCTAGGATCCCTTGTCCCCACAGGGGCCAGAAAGCTGAAACTTCAGGAATTGCCAATTCCCAGTCTCCAAACTGAGACAAGCAGCTCCTCTGTACCCAGTGGATGGATACCCATTGTTAGAGACATTGCTGAAGCATCAGCTCTTCTTTCCAAGCTCCTTGGGCTTCCTGATCTGTATTTCACCACCCCTTTTGCACCTCTCTGGCACCGTGTCCCAAGGGCAAACACACAAATTGCCACTGGCTGTGGTCAGAAATGTGGCCAGTATCAGCAACACACCTTAATTCCTGGTTAAAATAATCCACTAAAACTAGCAGGGAAGAAGAGTTGGTGTCCTAGGAAACACCATGATGAGGAGCTGAGCTCACTGTCCAGGCTCTGGCTCAAATGCTGGTGCTCCTTGTTTGCCCCTGTTATTATTTCCCCTCCAGGTCTCTCTTCCCCTGTGTATTTTCCCCTCCCTTTCCTCCCAGTCTAGGGCCAGGAGAGCTCTGCAGAAGGAACCCTCATGGGGAGAGTGAAAGGACAAATGTTTGGCTTTTTGTGCTGTTTGTGTGCAGTGTTTCTGGGGCACTGGCATTTCCCTGGTGCTCCCACTGTGGCTGCTCGTGGGAGGTCACTGTAATTCAGAGGTAGGCAGCAAACAGCTCTGCATAATCCCAAGCCTTGTCCCCAAATATTCAGAAATCTCTGGTTTGTGGCATTAAGGACTTGCATTGTCCTTTGAAAATGAGCTTTGCTGTTGGGTGAAGGGATAAAAAATTCTTGAGCCTGCAGGAAAGGGAATCAGGCAAATCCTCAGGGATGCTTAGACCTGCTCAGTGCACACCAACCTGCATGCAAAGAACAGTGTGGAAATCAAAGAAGATGGACTGGGAGGGAGGGAAGGAGGAGAGAAAAGTTTGCAGCACGTTATAGAATCATCAAATCATTAAGGCTGGAAAAGACCTTGGAGATCATCGAATCCAACCATTAATGTTGGACCAAGCAGATGGAGTATCTGACCTCCACCCAAGGCCAAGGGAAGGGAAACACCCAATGCCAGGGTGATTTCTCAAGGGAAACAACCCTGAGCATGGTATTGAATCCAGCCACAATGCCACAGAGAGCTGGAGAAGGAGCCAGAGCCTGGATCAAGGTGCTGGGGGATGCTCAGTTATAATTATTAATATTTGTGATTTGTCACCCCGGGGATGCAAAGGGCAGAGGAGCAAAGGGATCCACTTGGAGCACCCACAATTTTGGACTGAGTCCCAGAGGGGCAGGGTTTGTACATGCCCCCACGGCTGGCAGAGTGTGTCCTCTCCTATCTCTGGTGGAGTCAGGATTGCTTGGCCCTGGATGCAGCTTCCTGGAGCTGAAACAATTCCATGCTCTGCAGCTCAGCCAATGGCTGCTCTTATCTCAGGCCAGCTCCCTGTGTCTCTACCAGCCCTTATCTCCCTCCAAACACTTTCCCTGTGCTTATAAACTGGGAGAAACTTTTATCTGGGAGCCCTTTTAAATTGGGAGAACCTCCCTCCCCTGCCAGTTGGGTTTGCAGGCTGGGTGAGCTTGGAGGGGTGATTTGGGGCAGTAAATACATGGCTGTACCCATTTCCCCCCCTATTTTTTTCACCACTTGTCTCACCCCTTTCCATTATCAAACCAGGAGGCTGGATGCACTGGGAGGAATGTTAGGAGTGTGCTGGGAAGACAGAGACCTCCAGCCAGCCCCCCTGCACAGCTTGTGAGGGACACAGTGACCCTGTCCCCTTATCCACAGTGGGTGAAACGTTCAGGATGCCCCTGAGGGCACTGAACCAAGCAGCCCTGGAGGGCAAGCACAGGCTGGAGCCAGAATGGGGTTGTTTGGGCTAAGAGAGGAGCTGATTAGAGCTGCTGAAGGCCCTCAGAAAAGCTGATTTTGCAGCAGGACAATGGTGAGGAGCTGGAGCAGAGGGACATCTCACCTCCGAACAGCTCCTGGGAGAACATTGAGCTCCAGCACTTTGATCCTCCCTCTGGAGCAACTTTCCCTGCCCTGCTCCCTTCTTCACTGTGCATCCATCCACTCTGCATCCAGCAGTGAGCTGTGAGATGATTTATGACACAGAAAGAAGAAAACAGGACGGAAAATTAGCTACAAGAAGTTTTTGTTTTATAATGAGGGTGGTAAAACACTGGCACAGGATTCCCAGAGAGGTGGTGGATGCCCCATCCCTGGAAACACTCAAGGTCAGCTTGGATGGAGCTTTGATCAGCCTCATCTGGGCTTGGACTTTGGCTCCCTCCAACCCAAACTGTTCTACGATTTTATGAAAGCAGATGGCTCTCCATGCCACAAATCCTTCTCCAACCTCACAGTTTCTCACCAGCCCAATCTTTTATTTGCTCTTTCCCCACACCAGATGCGACTGTGGCTCTTTGTGCAGGGGAGCGTGAGAGGTGCAGGTGCTTCTCAGTGCTCCTTATCTCCAGAGGAGCTTGTGCTGCCTTTCCAAACCAGTTGGAAAGGGATCCCTCTCCAAGGAGAGCAGGTCAAGTAGCCACCGTGCCCAGATGTTTCTCCTGGACCAGTCTTCTCCCTCATTTCATCCCTGCCTGTGCTGTGAACATCTGGGCTTTGGCACCTGCTGCAGAGGACACAGGTTCATCCACCGCAGACAGAGCTTTCCTCTCTGATCTAATGACAAAAACGTGGTGCTCATCCTTCTGTGGAACATCTGGAGGATGTCTGGGATTTCATGGGGAGGGAGGAGGAGGAGGATGAGCTCACCGTGTCCTTGCAGGGCCACTGCACAAGTCAAGGCAGGGCACTGCACTCCTGGTGTGCACTGTGGTGTGTGGGAGAAAGCTTCACAAAAAGGCTTGGGAAGGGCTGGAAGCAGCAGCCCCTCCATCATGCAGGAATGTGGGTCAGACACATCCTCATCACACCCAGCTGTGGCTCCAAGGACTTCCCTGGTCACCTCCCAGGCCTGGCAGAGACTCCCCCCTTCCCACACAAGCAGACAGGGTTTATTTCCTGAGGGTGTCCTCTCCTTCCTTCTCTTCCAGAGGGCCCAAGGCTGGCAGGGACCTCTGGAGACATTTAGTCCAGTGCTCCAGGGGGGGAACTGGGAGTGGGTTGCTCAGGGCCACGTCAAGCTGCATTTTGAGCATCTCCACAACCTCAGCTGACCACCCTCGCAGCAGCAAAATCATTTTCTTACGTCCAAACAATTTCTCACGTTTCAGCTGGTGTTCATCACCTGGATACCACTCCAAAGACTCTGGCTCTGTTTTCTTATTCTCACCTTATCCGTTGCCTTTGGATTTTTCCCTTGCAAACAGCCAGTGGAGACAGTCCCCCTCCTTAGCCCACTCTGCCTGAGCCAGGACCCTGGGGAGGTCTGAGCCTCCCTGCCCTCCAGCTGTGGCCCCTGAGAGGGCTCTGGGCAGGCTGTGAGGGATGAAAGGGATTTGGCTCCCCGTTGCCCTTGTATGGGAATTTGGTTGGAAGCAAACGTGTAAGAAGCTGGCCAAAAGGAAATACTCAGCGTGACATGTCAAAGCAGATTTTAATAAATGTTTACAAACCTCCTAGCAGCCAGGAGGGGGAATAAAGAGGGAAATAACTAGAGGAAAGGACAGGTTTACTATTTAAAACTTCTTTGATCCATTCCTACCCAAAAGGACAATCAACTCTTACTCATTTTCCTCAGAAGTACAGACCTCTGGGAGTCTGCAGGACAGGGCTGCAGCATCCCGTGCAGGAGCAGGAGAGGGACCTTCCCAAATCTGGGATGAGATCTGTGTCACTGTGGGACCCAGGTGACCCTCAGGGATGAGGTTTATCCTTCCAGTGGCATCTCTCCATGGATTGTTCTGCTGACTCTGCTCTGGGTGAGGAGCAGAGCTCCTGAGCACCAGAGCTGGGGAGGGGAGAAGTTTTTCACCTGCCCCAGCCAAATTCAGTGAGAGGACCCATCTGGTTTCTTCTCCAGGACCATGTGGATCTGAACAGCGAACAATTCCCAAGGCTCTGCCCAGGCCTCTGCTCTTGTGCTTGCCTTGGCTCAGGGCCAGGGCATGAGTCACAGGCCACCAGCTTTGTGTTTAATGTCCCCATCCCGGCTCCGCCGACTCGCTCCGAGGGAAGTTAATAGATAAACCCAATCAATATTAACCTCCCGAGGAGGAGGAGGAGGAAGAGGAGGAGAAGCCAGGCTGATTGCCTTCACCACCACACCAGACATCCCTTTAATGTCGCCTGCTGGTGCAGATGTGTCTTCCTCACTGCTCCTTGGGTGATGGTGTGACAATCTAGGACAACGTGACAATCACAGCAAATATGTGACACTCCTAGGACAATGTGACAATCAAGGATAACATGATAATCACAGCACCTCTGTGACAGTTCCAGGACCTCTGTGACAGTCCTAGAAGCAATGTGGAATTCTTGGGAACCTAAGGGAGGAACACAACCCCCTGGACACATCAGCTTGGACGGTGCCCAGAGGAGCCAGCCTGTCAGCACACAGGTCCCCATCCCCTGGGGAGTGACACGGGGATGTCCCTGACACCTGGGAGCTGTCCCATGTTAATGCCTGCCAAGGGACGAGCACAGAGAGGAGGGAGGAGCAGAGCTGCTGGAACACAGAGAGAGGGAGAAGGGCCAGTGGAGGAACACAAGCAGGAGCTGGCAGAGCGGGAGCCAAGCCCTTGAGCTGTGCTGGTTGTTTGCAGACTGAAAGCCTTGTGCACACAGAAGTGCTGCTCTCTTTGCAGGTTCCCAGTCTGGGAATGGCCAAACCAGGCCATTGCTGAGCGGGCTCATGGGCCACGTGGTACCTCTAAAATCCCAGAGATTGGGACATTTGGACTCTCACCCAGGAGGAGATGGGATGCAGCTCAGCCCTCGCTCTGGAACCGAGCAGAGAGGCACGTCCAGGTGTGCCAGGACAAGAGGAGACCACGAGCTGTGCCATGCACAGAGGATGCTTAGCCAAGGGTGGTTTGCACCTGCTGTCATCCTGGGGGAGAAAACCAGCATTTCCTCTCATGGCTGAGTTAAAAACCAGATGTCCAAGTGCCTGGAAAACTGAGATTTAATGATTTGCTTAATGACAGCCGCCTGGTCTCAGCGCGTCTTGGCCTCTGGATGACAAGGGTGGGATAAGTCCTGCTCAGATCCACGTGTCAGGGCCAGAGCCCACCACAGCACATTCCAGAGGCCATGCCAGGGCTCCTTCTCCAGCCACCCTGCTGAGATGAACCCCTTTGGACCAAGGAGGCCCAAGCCCAGGCGTTGTTCCTGAGGGGAAGACAGCACCTTCACCTCCCCCTCCAACGGGGATTTGGAGCATGGCACAGTCACATTCCTGTACAGGAGATTCCCTTGAACCTTCCTGGAAACCCAACCAAGCTCTTGTCCGCCATTCCCGTTATTTTTCTGGTTTTATTTTAATCTCCTGTCTGTTATTGTTCGGTTTTCCTTTGAGCAAATTTCTCTGAGTGTCCAGGAATAGAAGACACATCAGATAATAACGGGAAGGAAGTGAGAATGCCTAGGATTACTGGATATATTAAATCAAACCCGTTTCATCATTTTCTCTGTTTATGCCAGATTTGTCTGGGTATTTATCCCTTAAGTTGGAGGAGTCACCACCCTGCTGAGATCAGGACTCTTGGTTTGACGTGCATGTAGAGAGGGTGACCCAGGCACTGGCAGCTCCTGGCCTCAATAAGGGGATTTAAAAATAATAACTTGGAATAGAAAAGAATAGAATAGAACCTTATTTGCAGGAAAATGATTTAAAAAACAAATTCAAGAGGCTGAGACACTGCAAAAGGTGCCGTGAGTGAGGTCACCCGCTGCTCCTGAGCCTGCCAGCACACGCAAGCTCCAGGGCAACGAGCTGATCTTGTTTCCCATCAGATTCCCCTCCTCCCTCCCTGCCGGGGTGCAGAACTCAGCCAGTGCCTTGGTTTTGCAACACATCCCCAACGGGACAGACCTGCTCGAACATTTTTGGCCGGGGCAGGTCTCAGGTGTCCCAGATGGCACAGGACGGGCGGGTGGAGGGGAGGAGGGCCCTGCCTGCTGCTTTCACCTGTGGCAGAGCTGGGATACAACCTCCCAACCTTCTGCTTGAGGGTTTTATAGACCTGGGAGTTGAAAGCTGGGCGTTCCCTCTTTTGTGCAACTGGGGAAACTGAGGCACAGACTGGGGTCAGCACAGGAGCTCCCCAGGCCACTCTGTCACTCCCAGCAGTGACAGGCACAGACCTCCTTGCTCAGGATGGTCTTACAGCCCCCCAAGGATACCCCTGACATCCATCTCAGCATCTCCTGAGCATCCCTGAGCACCTCCGGGCCACACTCCTGTGTTGGACAGACACCCCAATACCACCCACCCAAACCCCCAAACACGTGCAGGCCACCACACCAGAAGAGAAGCTTCAGCAGCCGTGCCTGGTTTAGCCCAAACGCAGACAATTGATGGCCAGGACCCCCCAGGATTGCATTTTCCTTGTTATGATTTCCCCCCTGGTGTTTGGATGAAGTGTCTGGGCACTGGCTCTGCTCTCAGCTTTGTTTAGAAGGTGCTGCCAAGGTAATGCTGCTCCCAGCAGTGCTGCACTAGCACCACGTCCCTGCACAAAGCCAGCCCATCCTGGGAAGCTGTTCCTGTGCCTCTCCTTATCCTGGGCTCAGAGCCGGCCTCAGACCCCTGATTCCTGCTGCCAATGTTGCCCATAACACCAAGCTAACCCTACAGCAAGCCCTGAGAGGGTTTGCTGGAGCTTTGAGCCCTTCTCTGCTTGCACAGGAACAGATCCAAGGGATTTCCTGGTAGATTAGGTGGGGGAAGAAATGGAAATAATTCCCCTTTGGGAATGGAGGACATGGAACTGTCCCTCTGGGGACAGCTCCTGGTAAAACCTCCAACAAGTGGTGGTTCAGTCATCTTCCAGCAAGCAGAGCAGAAAAACCTCTTATCCCTGAATCAAGGGGTATTATCACCTGGGATGTCTCCCAAATCTTCCTCTAAAATGTTACCATCATGTTTGGTTTAGCTCAAGCACTAGTGGAGCCTTTTTTTGCCCACCTGTGAATGACAGAAAACTCTGACTCAATTTCGCCTTCTTCTTGTACTTCTGTTCTTCCACCGAAAAAGGAAAAAAACAACAAAGTATTTTTCCTTCTTAAGAGAAAGAGACCAATTCTTGGAATTAAAAAAAAATAAATCACTTGGGACATGCCTTCCCCTTTCATCTTCTTCAAGGGCATGGCGTGATCTTCTGAGAAGCAGAATCGAAAGGGAGAAGTAAAGACATATGAATAGCCCCCACAGAAAATCTCATCAGTGATGCTAGGCATGAAACAGAGCTTTTTTCCCCAAAATAAATGTCCAGTTTGGTTTCCTCTGCAGTGGAAGGAACAGGGAAGTGTGTCTTAAATATTTGCTGTGGTGGCTGGATGTGATGCACCCACCTGCAGGAAAAGGAGAACCAGCCCAAGACTTGGGCAGATCCTTGCATTTTCCTTGGAAGCAAATGATCCATACTCTGAGTCTGAATTCCAGGAAGGCTTTGGTCCCTCTGGGATGTGCCTCATGCCTTGAAGTTATTTTGGGTTCTCAGGAATCCCCCAATCCCCATCCTTACAGCCCTTTGGGGAAGGGATGGGCAAACTGAGTCAACAGTGCTGCATTTAATGGCATTAACGAGGAAATAACTTCAATTGATCTGAAAAATGACTTAAGAAAATACCTTAAAATTCCCATTATGGAAATGCACAGACTCATTGCACAGACTAAAAATTGCACATCAACCCACCATTCCATCCACGGTTTGGAAGTCACAAGGAAAATTCCTTATTGTTTCCAGAACTGAGCACAGGGTTCCCACGGAGGCAACAGGAAGCTGCACCAAATAGTTTTTACTGTAAAACATTTCATTTGTGTTGCACAAAATTCCTGGTGAAATTCAGCCATCTTGTCCTTGTGCTGTCTCCACCCATCCATAAGATCCAAGTTTTGGGTGCCCTCACAGTGGCAAATTGGGACAGCTGTGTTTGTCCCTGGTTTATGGTGATGGACCATGACCATGGAGTTCCTCGGGGTGGCTCATCCCTGAGATGCTGAGTGTCGACCTTAAAATAACTGTTTTACCCCTTGGCTGTGTGGTTTCTTTGGGATGGTGCAGGCATCTCCACCAGCATTTCCACACTTGATCCCTTGCTGTGACTGGGATCAATCATTTCCCAGAGAAGGTTCTCCAGCTGCAGAACTGCCTCGGATCCAACAGACAAAACAAACAAACTGATAAGGAAACAACAACGGGTTGAGGGAAGTTGTTTTAAATCTTTCCTGGATGGGAAATCCCAAAGGCACCTCCAGGTCCTGTGTGCTTTGAGCTCCTTATTCCTTGTTGTAGATGTGGTCTGGAAAGTGGAGCTGGTGATCCAAAGGGATGTGGGGTGCTCCAGCATCACCCCCAGGCAGCATGGACACATCCTCCAGGTCCCCACAGGGATCTGAGCCTGCTCTTGGACATCCTTTTGGTTTCCTGGATGGGAAGAGCCACAGCGAGGTGAAAACCCAAAAGGGTTTTCAGGCTGGAGGGCAAGGAGCCGAAGGAGGGATTGTGGCCAACCTGGAGGAATTTGATTTTCACTCAACTATGAAAAGTTTGGAGATGTCCCTATCCCAGACCTCCCCAGCTCTGTCCTCAAAGAGAGAAAATTGACCACAAATTGTGAAAGTTCAAATTGTGAAGGTCTGAATTGTGAAGGGCCCCTCATGGCAGTGGAGGGTGACCAGTTTCTCCACCTCAGAAGTTCAGCAGTGAGAGGACTTGTCTGACTTCACCCCAGCTGGCTGCACTGTTCTGACTGTGGTGAACTCTGGTTGCAGCAAGAAGGTGCAGGGCTCCATCAGAGTGGACCTCAGGAGATGAGACTTTCTGCACCAAACACCTTCTCTGCCAAAAATCCAGGGACTCAAAAGGTTCTGGGATAGCAGATGTCCATGGAGGAGTCTGGGCTCACCATATCCTCTGAGCTGGTTTAAAAAGAGAAAGTTGTCATCAAATGCAACCTTCTCATGAGCAAGCTCAACCAGATCCTTCACCCTGGCAGGCTGGAGTTGTCAGGACATGAGAGATTAACTCCATTTCCGTTATAAATAGCTTTTAGATGTAATGAAATTCTTCATGCAAGACATCTCCGGTCTGGTGAGACGCGGCGGAGCCCGAGGCAGAAGGGACCCAGCCTGATCCCTGCACGTCTGTGCTGGGGAACCACCTGAGAGCTCTGAGCTCCCCATGGGGACAGCCAGTGTCTGCTGGTGGGGACATCCCAGCCCCGAGGCTCTCACAGAGCTTCAGCACGTGAAAAATGCTGCTTTTCACCTCCGAGAGGTTTTGCAGCCGTTGAAAGACCACGGTCCCTGTTCCAAACTGCCTCCCTGGCCTCGAGCACAGATGCTCCTGTCTACATCCAACCATCCTGGGCTTTGCTGGCAGCTGGAGGCCTGGAGACCGGTGGGAAGGTGCAATTTCCCCCGGGAGCAGCAGTGCCAAAGGTCACCTGCACTCAGGAGCTAATGCAGTTACTGGCAACATCCAGCCGGAGGAACAGAAACCAGGGGCTCGGAAACTCAAACCCAGCCAGGCCTTTTTGCCAAGGATTAATTCACTCAGTCAGGCTCCAAGAGGAGCCCAGGCTAGTCCCTTTCCCCACTTATTTTTCCCAATGATCCTTTCGTGTGAATAAAAAGAGGTATAAAAACAACGCTTTGCTTGAAATCTCCTCTTTTAGACCCAGTTAATGCCTCCAAATTTGCCTCTCCTATCCCTGCTCAGCCCCCAAAATGTCATTTTGGGGGATTTCCCATTCATTCCAGGTGCTCTAGGGCTGGGCTCCTGGCTGAGTGGAGGCGTTTGGAGCTGGCAGGCAGCCAGGAGCCACCGTTGTATTTTCTGTTTTTTAACACTCCCACCACTATTTACAGTGTCCCCACAGCAGGACAGCTGGCTGTTCACCTTGGGGACCTGCAAGGACACCGGGAGGGAGGGGGACACCAGCCCTCCCCAAAGCCAGAGGCAGCACTGGAGGCGGGATAGATGCCCTCACCATCACGGGGGAATGAGCTGCATCCATCCTCAGCTGCATTCCCCGGATGCTTGCGGGAAATCCTGGGCTCCCCATCCCAGGACGTTGGGCTTGTTTGCACAAGGTGTGTTTTCTAGGGAAAAGCACATTTCCCCCCAGTTTTCCTCTCCCTGTGGAGGCTGAGGGAGCGGGGAATTTCACAAGGGCACCGAGCCATGGCCAGCCCAACCCCACAAGCCCGGGCAGCCCTGGGATGTGAGGGATGGCTCCAGCCTGGCTGTGGTTGCAAATATTTGTGTCAGATCCTGCCAGAGCCCATCTCTCCCGTGGCCACGCTGCCCAGCTTGGCCATAGGCTCACGCCAGGATCAATGAAAGCCCGTGTTGTCCACTGCAGTAGCATCCAGATGCCTCATTCCACTTCACCATCCATTCCGTACAACCCAAACCCTCTCAGGGCATGTTTGGGCGGCTGCTCAACGAGGTGGCACTGGGGAGCCCCCCCGTAGGGAGTTCCATCATCTGGGCAATGCCTTCAGCACCTCCTTCCCTTCCACATCCACTGAGACC
>VXBB01005877.1:343487-367693 GCA_013399915.1 Illadopsis cleaveri
CACTGCTGGATGGCTAAGAGCCCTCCCAGCCCTTTCTGGTGGTCCCCAGGGGATGAGCTCTTGTTTGGTGGGGTAGAGCTCTTGCTGATAAGGCGATTTTTGGGTGGGAGAAAGCAGTTTTCAGGTTAAATAGCACCAAATTTTGGTGGAAAAGGGTTATATATATATATATAAAAAATTTTTTGTTCATATATAACATCTCTCAGTGATGCTATATAAGGTACTGATAAATTGACCATCCCTGAGGTGCCAAACCAAAAATTGCCTTTTCCTTGGCTGGGAAGGCTTAAATGATCCTTCTGCTTGGGATTCCTCATGTTACACTCCTCACTGAGCAAATCTGCATTCCCCCCCCAGAAAAACACCATCCCTCTACTTGGGATCATGAGCATTGCCATGCTGGTGGGTGGGAAAAAGGGGGAAAAATATTTTTGTGCGTGCACTGAATATTTGCTTGATAGGTAAAAGTTTGATTCTGTCTGGGGAAGAACTGGTGCAGTCTGGGGGATGTGAAGGTGCTCTGCTCACCCTGAAGCGCAGCTTCATGCTTTGGGATCTCTCCTGGGATGGGTTTTTGGCATTGCTGGCCCCTTGGCTGTTGTTTGAACGTGGACTTGGGTTCCCATCACTACGGCTGCTTGTGCCGGGAAGGGCTTGGATGCATCACCTCCTGCTGCGGCACAGCAGTGCCAGCACCCACGGGGCTTTTAATAGCTCTGGGAGAAGCCCAGAAATACCCGTTCCCGCGGGGGATCTGCCGAGAGCTCGCAGGAATGATGCTGGCAGGGCTCTCTCCCCTGCTCTGGTGCCGATTTAAGAGGATGGGCTGGACCATTCCCTTCCAGCAGCCGCCAGCAGCCAAGCGTGAAGTCCCGGGGGCTGAGCCCGGCCGTGTAACCCTTGCTGGCCAGGGCAGAGCCCCATGGAGCAAGGCTGCTCTTCTTTGGATCCTCCCAAAATCCACATCCCTGCAGCATCTTCCCCCCAGGATATTCTCTTGGGGTCTGGCATCCTCCCCACAGGATATTCATGTGGGATCCAGCAGCCCTGCAGCATCATCATCCCCAGGAGGTTCTCCTGGGATCTGGCATCCCCACAGCATCATTCCCCCAGGTTATTCTCTTGGAATCTGTCCTCCCTGCAGCAACATTCCCCTCAAAATATTCTCCAGGGATTTCTGCTCCCCATCCAGCTCCTTCTCCCATCCCCACTGCCAGACAACAACAGTTGGTGGCTGACAACAGGGATGGCCACTCTTACCCACTGTGTGAAACATCCTTGGGTGAATTTCGGGTGAATTTGGCAGCATTTTTTGCCTGATAGACCAGTTTAGGTTTAGTTTTTTGTCTTCTCTGTTGATGAGCTGAAAAGTGCTGTGAAACCATCGAGTGTTATAATTAAAATGGGTTAATGAGGAACCTCCTGGAGCTTTGGCTGGTGCCACCTTGGGAACATTGGCAGGTCCCCAAGACGAGGCTGTGCACCCAGTGGCATTTCTAAATAATTAATATGTTTAGTTTATATAATATATGGTTTATCTTAATAATTTATAGGAGACATTTCTTACTCAGGCAGCTCCCTGTGGTGTCCTGGGGCGGTACCTGATGGCCCCAATATCAAGGATGCTCTGCTGACCCCACACCCCAGTACACCCCCAGCTCTGGTCTGATCCCAGCTTTGGGATGATTTGGGGTGGACTTTTGCCAGCTGGGAGCCCTGTTTGGCCGAGCATGTCCTCAGGTGGATGGGCCACCCTGTGGAAGCAGACCCTGAGGATGCTGCTCTCACCTTGCCTGAACCCTCCGGCCTCGGGGAAGAGGGTGCGAATTTTCCCTTTTAAGGGCAACACCACAGCTGTATCTTCAAATCTCTCTCCTGCCTTGGGATTTCTTTGTGCTCCAGCCATATCCTAACTGAAACCAGGATTTTTATTTCTCCTTTTGATTTATTGGATGGTGGAGCTGGGATGTTTTATTTCAGATGGCACCAGCTTTGCCTAGGGGGGCGGAGGGGGACCGAGCCCTGCAAGGGAGTTGCTTTAATCCTGAGTGAGAGCACCGAGGACCGGATATAACTTGGCACTGGGATGGCTGGCTGGGAACAGGGATTTATGTGCTCCCTGAGCAGCAGAGAAGAAATAAGCTTTACTTTTTACTTTCAGATTTTTTTCCCCTCCCTAACTCAGTGGAAAGGGCCAGTGTTGCGAGGCTGTGTGTCTGTGTGGGGAAATGGTCACCTCCACTTGGGAATTTTGGGGGATGGGAACATCCATCTCGTGTCATGGTGGTGATGGTGAGATGGTGTCCAACTCCAGCAGACTGCGCTGGGAAGGGGTTAATAATGGGGTCTGGCACCTCTGGGGTGCTGCTCCCTTAAACTATTCTCTCCCAAAATCTTTCACCCTCTTGGGGTTGAGTATCCCAAGAGGGATCATGCTCATATCCCATGAGCATCATTCCCTCAGGATATTTTCCCAGCTCCCATGGTTTGGTGGTGGCTTTGGCAGAGGTGCATCTGGCACATCCCACCCAGAGAGGTAACATGCTGTTCTCCCTCAGGGGCAGCACTGTTTGTCCTGGGTGCTTTCCAACAATTCTCCATGGGGCTGGAGCCATCCAAATCATCCTGGGTGCAGAAGAACTCCTTCACCCTGTGCCTCATTATGGGCACCAGGCTTTTAATTCCTATGGGGTCGTTAGCAGAACATCCCACTCTGGCACATCCTGTGGGGGAGAAAAAACCAAAACTCAAAATAAAGATTTTTTTCCTGCTGCCAGCATCCCAAAAGTTGCTGGAATGGGCAGCACACACAAGCACGTGTGTACACCCATGTGCAGCCTCACACAGCCTAGCAGCAAGCCAGGATGCATTTGGGATGGATTTGGGGTCAGTTTGCTGCTCAGTGAAAGTCTGAGCAGGATGCCAGACTGGCAACCTCTTGGATCTTTCTTCCCCCCGTGGCTTAATCCATCCGGGGATGGAAAATTAGGTATGTTCTCTCTGTCGTGCTGTGTTTGTTGACCTAGCAGCACTTGGATTAAACAGGAAAATATTGATTTAAATATAGCACCTCTGGGGAGCAGGGGAGTCGTGGGAACGCGGCCCCCGGCGCCCCGGCCGCTGCCTTCCCCACCTGCTGCTCCCGGAGCGGGGCGGCCGCACCCCGGAAAGGCCATCGGGGTGGGGGAGATCCCGGAGGGAAACGTCGGGGTCACGTTCCCAGGGACGCTTGCGTAAACCACCCCCCTTCCCTCGCCAGCTCATCCCTCCCAGCTCAGCCCTGAGCCTCCAGAGGCTCCTCCTGGCTGTGGGGACAGCTCAAAGGCCGGATCCATGCGCTGCCCATGTGTTCCTAAAGTTTGTCGTCTTTGGGCTTAGTTTCCCTCCGTTCCATTTCTGTAAATCCCCACAGAAACGAGGTCTGGGGCTGTGGCTGGGAGTTGTGTCGTTTTTTGGTGTTTCTGGACATCTGGAATTGAAGCAGCTGCAGGGCAGAGGTGGGAATGGGCAAATCTTGGCTTTCCTCTCCCTGTTCCAATGGTTTGCCCAGGGTTTGTGTCCCTGGATCTGCCATGCTCAGTGAAATGCTGGAGTGGGGGGAAACTGAGGCACACAGGCAGCCCTGCAGAGAGGTGGGATGTGGGACGGAGCATGGAGAAGTTGCCTGGAATCAGGTGATGCTGCCTGTCAGTGGCATGGATTGACCCTGGGATCAATGGCATGGAGCCAGGCAACAGGTCCAGCCCAAACCCCCTTAACTCTGCCCATTTTTGTCTCTTTCTTTCCCCACTGCCAAAATCCTTATCCTTACCCATTTTTCACTCTTTCCTTCCCCGGTGCCAAAATTCACTAACTCTGCCCATTTTAACCTCTTTTCTTTCCCTGGTGGCAAAGTCCCCTAAACTCTGCCCGATTTTTACTCTTCCCCAGTGCCCAAGTCCCCTTATCTCTGCCCATTTTTGTCTCTTCCTTCCCCTGGTGCCAAAATCCCCTTAACTCAGCCCATTTCTGCCCCTTTCCTTCCTCACTGCCAGAGCTTTCAACAGGGCTGCTTTGTCCCTTGTCCCCCCGCACTGTAATTAAAAGCCTGTAATTAATTAGGCAGCGAGCTCCACAGGAGGGATGATCCATGTGGGATGTGCATCCTTGGAGGCCTGGGATGGTGGTGCAGGGCAGGATCCAGCCTTGGAGCGACAGGGTTAGCACTGGGCTGAGCTGGTCCTGGGGGCTGGCCTTGGCCTGTGGCTGCCTGATCCAAAGGTCAGGCTCTTGGCAGGATCCTGGGACTGCAGCGAGGGTGGGAGGCTGGAATGGGCTCAGCTTCCAGCCTGTGGAAGAGAGACACCCACAGCCCTGCAGCTGGGATGCACCAGGAGCTCCCTGGAGGGGTGCACAGGGAGAGGCTGGTTCTGGAGCTTGTGCAGCCAGGGAAATCCCTGGAACTTGTGTGGATGTGCATCCCTGCACAGGGAGTCCTGGAGGGCAGGGATACACATCCAGGGGGTTTGGAGAGGGCCTGGTACAGGGATACATGTACAGGGAAGAGGTTCCTGGAGCAGGGATACACATGTGGGGGTATGGAGAGGGCCCTGGTGCTGGGATATATTCTCAAAGATGCAGTGGGCAGCCTGCCTGCACCCTACCTGCATCTGTGCACAGATGCCTGGGCTTTTCCATGGAAAATCACATGCCTCCAAAGCTGCTGGGAGGAGGTGCCCTTGTTCTTCCATCTGCTCTTGCCAGGGAAGCAGCAGGTTGGCCTCTCTGAGATGTAACCTCCAGGTAACCTCCTGCCAAACCCAGCTGGGATGGAGGCTCAAAGCTTCCCAGGGCTTGTTCCTGCAGCCTTAATCCATCATTGTAAGGGTTGTGGAATCTTTGGAAGTGTTTAAGGCCAGACTGGATGGGCCTTGGAGCAACCTGTTCTAGTGGTACGTGTCCCTGCCCATGGTAGGGGGTTGGAACAAGATGAACTTAAGGTGCCATCTGGTCCAAACCATTCTGTGATTCTCTCATTCTCTGATTTAGAGCCTTTCCCAGGGATATTTCTGAAGAGGGAGATTTCCCCTGGATATTGATCCCTGTGTGATGGGAGTGTGCAGAGAGGTGATGTGCTGAGGTCTCCCCTTGCTGAGCTCCCTCACCTGGTCACAGCAGATCCCATGGGGCATCCCACAGCTTCAGAGCTGCAGCAGGAACTTCTCCTAAATCCAGGGTGGAGAAGGAGGTGCCCTCACACGAAGGGAAGGTGCAGCGAGGCAGCACTGGGGTTTGGCCAGTGCAGTTTCCTCTTCTCTCAGGGAAAACAGGGAAGGAGACTCCCATCCATCCATCCATCCATCCATCCATCCATCCATCCATCCATCCATCCTCCCATCCGTTCATCCTCCCATCCATTCATCCATCCATCCTCCCGTCCATCCATCCGCTTTGTTCATCCACCCATCTTCATCCATCTCCATCAGCCTCCATCCATGTCCATGCTCCCATCCAGCCATCTCCCTCCCCCCATTCCCACCACCCGTCCAAGACAACAGTCCCCACACTCCATCCAGGCATGATTTTCCAAGAGAGCATGGTCCATCTTCCAGGATGTCTCCTCCTGAAGGCATCAAGCCCGGCTTGCACAGACAGAGCCCACTAAAACAAAAGTATTGCCATTTCCACTGTGGTGCTTCCAGGCCAGGATGTGTCCAGTGAAGAAAAATCAGCCACTTCCACCCCCTCTCCCTCAGTGTGGCTCTTTTTAAAGCTCTGATGGTTGGTCCCGGTGGGGCTGTTTCTCCGGACTCCCTTGGTTTCCATGGAGAGGATGAGTGAGGAATTTCAAAGGGAATGGCTCCAGTAAATGAACTCTTCTCTAAAAATAGTGTGTTTGCTTTTGGTTCTTTGGGAACTGCGGCCCGGCCAATGGGAGGGAGAACGAAAATCAGCATCTGGGTAAAAGTATTCCAGTAACTCACTCTTTGTGCAAATTCCCCTTGGAGCCGCTCAGCTTCCGGGGGACAGGAGGCTGATCCCAGTTCCTGCCCTCATGACCACCATTCCTGGGTGCAGCTGGGAGCTGTCCCCAAACCTGGTGCTCCCTTGTGCCTTGTGTAGGGTCTTCTGGGTAGAATCCCTTTAATCTGAGTGGTGGAAGGATTGATGGGAGCAGATGTTGGGCTTGTGTCACCCCCATGTCCTGCGTTGTCCCACAAACCCCAGACATGTCCCTTTTGGGAACCAGGAAATGGCCACCACCACCTTCAACCCCAGCAGTGACATCCAGGACATCAGTGAGCCCCACCAGGACATCCCTGCATGGATGTGCTGGGAAAAGGACACCTGTGGTCATACCCACCACCAGGTGACTCTGGAGGAGTCACCATCCCAGTGAGGGGACACCCACCACCAGGTTCCCCCCGGAGAAGCCACCATGCTGCTGTGGGGTCACCAGCATCCCTGCATGGTCCCCGGGGCTGGAGAAGGTTTCCTTGGTGGTGCCGTGGAGTTGCTATTTGTGACTGCCTGTTCCTGAGCCCTCTGATACTCTCCAAAAAAAACAAAAAGGGAGTTGTTTGCATGGGAAGATTGGCATCTCCGAGCCTGGGATATGGTTTCCTGCTTTTTTTAGCTGGAGTAGCAGCAGACTCGTCGGCCTGCCCTGATTTGGCATCCTTCTTCTTGCTCTTTTTTTTTTGGAAGAGTTTCATCCTGACCCCTCAGCAGAAACACCGTCGCTAGCAGTAGGGGATCGGGTTTGGTCCTTCAGATTTTTTTGGGGTTGCCCAAAAGCCCGGTGAGATGGGATGTAGATGGCTCAGAGCCTCGGTGAGCGGAGAGGGAACTCGTCCCCCGATCGTCCGAACCTGGAGCAGGTCAGTGGATGCTGGACCCCCCCTGTTCCACCCCTCCCCCCACCCCAGGGCACCGCTGTGACAGTGACAGGACAGGGAAGCTGTCACCTCTCGCCTTGTCTGTGATGTGACGTGGGCTGTGGGCGTTCCTGGCGAGGTCTGTGCTTCCCCCCCTCCCCAGATCCCTGCTGTCCTGCTTGCAGCCGGCTGAGGGGACCCGTGGGGTCTGTGGGGCACAGCTGGGTGAAGCTCAGCTGCTGCCAGGACATGGATCCAGGCAGGAGGGACAGGAAAAGTCCTGGCAGGGTCATGGAACAGGGTATTCAGGTCTCCTACCTCCTCCATCAGCTCCTGGGTGTCCATCAGCTCCCGGGTGTCCATCAGCTCCTGTGTCCTTGTGAATTTGTGGGTGCCCACAGATTTCTGGTACCTGTTTGATCCTAAGGATCCATCTGTCAGCTCCTGGCTCTCTGTCAGCTGCTGAATGACATTTCTGGGTGCCCATGGGCTCCTGGTCCTGGTTAGCACCAGGGAGGCCATCACCTCATGGGGGCCTATGATTACTTCTGGATTTGTGGGTGTCCATGGACTCCTGACACCTGTTGGATCCTGGGAATCCATCAGCTCCTGCACCCCCATCCCCTCTGGGTGCCCATTGCCTTCTGGGTGTCTGTGGGCTGCTGATTACCTGCTGGATGCTGGCCATCCATCAATTCCTGGGTGCCCATGGCCTCTGGATGCCCATAAGCCTCTGAGTGTCTGTTGGCTCCTGGGTGTCCTTTTTGTGCTTGTGGATTCAGGGGCGCCCAGAGTCTCTTTTGGATCGTGGACATCCATCAGCTCCTGGGTACCCAGGGAGTCCCCATTGGCTTCTGGGTGCCCATGGACTCCAGGGTAGCTCCTGAGCACCCATCAGCTCCTGAGCACTTATCTTTGACTCCTGGATACCTCTTGGCTTTGGGTGTACTTGGAATTCTGGCTCCACGTGGAGACCTGGATTCCCATCAGCTCCTGGGTACCAAAGACCTCCTGGTGCCCATCACTGCCTGCATGCCAGGCTGGCTCCCTCCTGGCTATCCCAAGACTTCTGGCCCCATTCCACCAGGCAGCCAGGGCACCTCCCACTCACCTGTGGCCAGGCTGGCATCCAGCAGTGATGCCAGGGAGTGCCAGAATCAGGTACCCTTCTCCTTGCCTTCCTAATCCCCCAAAATCCTAATAACCATTGCTTTTAGGGTGGCGTGGGATGCGGGGTCAGGCTTGTGCCAGCAGCAGAGGATGCTGGTGGGGGATCCAGGGATTCCAGTGAGTTGAGGGGGTGGAATTACTCCTGTCCCGGTGGGTGCAGGGCCAAGCCCACTGGGAGGCAGCAGGGAAGGAGCAGGGGGAGGGAAGAAGAGCTGGGCTGACCTCAGCATCTGGAAAGCTGCGCTCTTGGGCCGTGGCCTGCGTGCCGAAAACCGGAGGCAAAAAAAACCTTCCATATTTGGTGAAAGTTGCTCCAGGACTCGGCCAAGGCTGGCAGCAAACAGGGGGCCACAAGCCCCCAGCCCTGCCCTGGACCACTGGTTTTGTAAGGGCTCTGCAAACGTGCCAGGGGATGGATGGTGACTGGGGAGGGTTAAATTGGGGTGAGCATCTCCAATCGGGTGGGAAGGGGGACATGGAGAGGGGCAATCCATGGGGTGCTGCCAGCAGTGCAGGGAGGATGTAGGAGATGCACCAGCACAACCCTGAGCTTTGAATTTTGGCAGAGGGGAGAAACTTTCTAGTGAAAATCCCAAAGGAAAAGTCCCACTGTGCATTTAGAGGAATTTTTGTTGCTTTGGGAGATGTGACTGCATTCCCCATCCCACCGGCACCGCTCCCAGCACTGCTGCCCCCCTGGGCAGCACAGGGATGCCCAGCATCCTCCCACCCTGCCTTGGAAAAATCGCCCCAACTCCTTTATTTTTTATTCCCATTTTTTTTTTCCTCACACTTTAAAAGCAGAATTGCAGCCAGGCCGTGTCCTCCCGGGATGAATCACCGCAGCCGAGAAGTCCAAGAAGGGAAAACAACTGAATTCCCGTGCACTGGGGCTGGAGCTGCCCTGCTCCTCCCCCTCCCCCTCCTCCTCTTCACAATCCCCGTCCTGGAGGCGGTAGTGCTGCCGGGTTTCTCCATGGGAGCATCCCCAACCAAATCAATGCTCCTCTGTGAGCTGGGAGCCTGGGAAAAACCACGGCCCAGGGAAAAGCAAACATCTCCAGCCCCGGGCCTGTGAATAAACACGGGAATATTATTAGTAACTGAAGCGGGGCTGAATCAGAGCTGCTGATTTATGCTCCTATTTCCTTTCAAGAAGTTACTCTTTGGAGAGCAGCTCGGACTTCTCCTTACCCGTGGGAGAGCAGGGAGAGGCTGGGCAGGGAGGGAATGCAGCCCCGGATGCGATTCCGGGCAGGGCTCGGGCACGGCCCCTCTTCTGTGCCACAGGTCCTCCTGTTCCCATGGCAGTGGCTTCCCCAGGACTTGGTGGTCCCAGGGATGGGTTGACTGTTATTCAGAGATGAGAGGCTGGTAGCAGGGAGGGAGAGGTTGGAAGCCAGGGATGAGGTGACACCTGGAGAAAGAGGTGACTTGTGCTCAGGGATGGTGGTGGTTGGTACCCAGGGATGGGCTGACATGCCCCAGAAAGGTGACTGGCACCATGGAATGGAGGTGATTGGCACCCAGGGGTGGCAGTGGCTGATGCTCTCCTTGGTGGCTGCCATCCCCCAACTTCATGGCACGTATGGGACACAGGGCAGAGCGTCACTGATCCCAAGGGAAAGGCTGCTGAGGTTTGAAAACCCTACAAAACTCAATCAAACCTCCTGCTTTAATGCTTCCCAAGAGGACAGAATGTGATTTATTTTCCCCGAGTAGTTTCCTGCCAGAGGCTGAGTGATTGAGGGAATACAGGATTGGATGGAATAGCATCATCCTGTTTTGGGAGATGGTGCCAGCCAGGGGCTTTTCTGGCTGCATGAGGAAGTTTTCCATGCCAGGATGATGCTGTTTGTTGCAGAGGTGTTTGCTCATTACATTGGGATGGATGGACGCAGGTCCAGTTTATTTCCAAGCCTTTTCTTTCCAGGATTTTGGTAGAAATATAGCTGAGGATGTGTTAAAATTGTTCAGCTTGGGAATTCACCATGGACTGTCTCCGTGGACCAGTGGCTCCCACTATGTCCCAGCTCCCTCTAGTGGGATCTACCCTGGGAACAAGCATACAGGGAAAGAAAAGGTGCAGGAATTCAGATTCTTTCAAACTGGGAATGGTGGTTTCAAGGAGGTGCCAAGATTCAGGTAGCTCCTAGCACAACCCTACTGTGTCACCTTAGAGAATCTCCCATCAGGAGCTGGCAGCAGGAACGAGCTGTAATGAGGGAAAAACAGCTTGTATTTATTTACTCTTAAAATTTTAGCGTGTTTTGGAGGGGTGAGAATAATTTTGCCTGAGGCAGGGTTAGCTCCTCCTTCAGCAGCTGCAGGAAGGCCCCGAGCAGCAAATCCCACTCCCAAAGGGGTCTAAAACACTCCATTTCCCCCCCTAAATTTGGATATTTTCACCTCAGAACAGGGTCTCAGGGGCAAAATCTCTGCTGCAGCTCACTCAGGACATGGCTGGGTGCTGGCACAGCTCATTGCACCAATGAAAGGGAGAAACACCAAGTGCTGTGGGTGTGGGAATTTTGGGATGATCTCTGGGGATACAGAGATCCTCCTTCCCATGGGATGTGATTTTAGCATCCCAGATGGGTGGTGACAGCACAAGGAACTCCCTCCCACACTGACCAAATTCCCAGGATTTGGGAGAGTGGGGGAAGTCCTCAGAGTGGCTGAAAACAACATCAATCCATGCATTGATGTATGCACGACCTCAGCCTGGGCTCATGGGCCAGAATTTTTTGTGTGATGGCTGTGATTCCTCATGGAATGTACATTCCTGCTCTTCCTTTGGCCTTTGTTTATTTTAAAAATGGATGTTTTAGGACTTTCCTCCATCGATCCCTCTTTGTTTGCAGGGGTGGAGGCAGGACACAGTATACCACGGCCTTTTCCAAATATTTTAGGATGTTTTAAAATCCCTGGGGATGCTCAAACTCCTCCTGCATCGATATTCCTGCGCAGGGAAAAGGAAAATGATGAGGTTGCACCCTGAGCCTAATTAAAAAATACAGTAAATCAAGATGAGAGAGTTCCCATCCTTCTTCAGGGTTGTATTTCCAATGTCAGAGGGAAAGCTGGGGGGAAGGCCTTTCCTTGGCCCCCCATCCCAGGTTTGGGGTGCTGCTAAATCACCCCCAAACCCCCACTGCCGGATCCTCTCCACCTTTGGGTTTTCAGGAGCATTTTGCCACGCTAGCACAAGCCTTGGGATGGGGGATGAGTCCCTTGGCTTCATCCCAAGAAACTGGCACGCGTTTCCCAGGAGAGTTTGGGGTTTCGGGGGAGGAAACATCCAGGTTGGGAAAAAAAAAAACCACACAACAGGGGCTGGTCCGAAAGGAAATCTAAAGGTGTTTACAAAGAGCCGCACTGCTAAAAATAACCGGCTCATATTTTAGACAGCCCTAAAAATAGGCAGCGAAATAGGCAGCGCTGTCGGAGTGGCCAAACACTCCCAGGAATTTCCTGTGGGCTGCGGGCCGCCCGCAGGGGGGTCCGGCTGGGCTGGCCGGCATCGCTGCGGAGTTTGCTTCCCTGGGTGATGGAGAGGTGACCCCGGCCGGGCCCCAAAAGCACAGCGGGATTCGGCCTGGCTCCTTCCCTGCGCCGGGCAGGACGGGTTTAACCCTTCCCCAGCCGTCCTCCCTCCCTCCGTGTCACATCCCGAGGGATCGGGTGGCTTTGAGCGAGGGTTCCGAACGCATGGGAGGAACGCGCGGCCGACACCGGCGAGTCTCCTCGCAGCGCTCCCGCTGGGTTGGATGAAGGGATCGATCCAAGGGTGGCGTCCAGGGAGCGGGAAAGGCTCTTCTGCGGCGGAGGGATCGCCCTGCTGGCCCCGGGGACGGGCGGTACCGGGGGAGGGCTCGGGGGCGGTGCTGCGGGCGGAGCGGCCGGGTCACAGCGGCACCGGGGCAGGGACTGCGGCAGGAGTGGGCTGGGACTGCCGGGGAAATGGGATTGGGATTGCCGGAGGAGCGGGAATGGGATTGCCGGAGGAGTGGGAATGGGATTGCCGGAGGAGTGGGAATGGGATTGCCGGAGTAATGGGATTGGGATTGCCGGAGGAGTGGGAATGGGATTGCCAGAGTAATGGGATTGGGATTGCCGGAGGAGTGGGAATAGGGTTGCCAGAGGAGTGGGAATGGGATTGCCATTGCAAACCACAGGGATTGGGGATTGCAATGCGGTTGACCCAGATTTGCATCCCCGGTGGGTGCAGAATTGCAAGAGGAATGGGGTTGGAATTGCAGCCCAAATGAACCTGGGATTGCAATGCCGTTGGACCCAGGTCTGCATCCCTGGTGGGATTACAAAAGGAATGGGACTGAGACTGCAGCCCAGACAGATCTGGGGTTACAGCTCAGATGGGTCCAAAATTGCGACCCAGGTGGGTCCAGGATTCCAGCAGGAGTGGTTCTGGGATTGCAGCCCAAACGGATCTGGCGTTGCCGTGCAGATGGGCCCAGGTTTGCTTCCCTGCTGGGTCTGAGATTGCCACAGGAACGGGGTTGGGATTGCAGCACAGATGGATTTGGGATTGCAACACAGCTGGACCCAGGTTTGAATCCTTGGTGGGTCTGTGATTGCAACCCAGATGGTTCTGGAATTGCAAAGGAATTGGTTTGGGATTACAGCTAGATGGATCTGGGATTGGAAGCCAAATGAGCCCAGGATTCCAACACAGACAGGGCCCAGGATGGCAAATACGTGGGTCTGGGATTGCAGCCCAGAGTGTTGCAGCCCAGTTGGGCCTGGATTTGCACTCCAGGTGGGTTTGGGATTAGAATGCAAAAGCACCCAGAATTGCAAACAGAAGGGCTGGAATTGGAGTCCAGATGGACCTAGACTAGCAACCCATTTTGTTCTGGGATTGGAACCCAAATGGATCTGGAACTGCAACAGAAATTGGTCTGGAATTGGAACCCAAAGAAAACAAGGATTGCAACAGAAGCATGTTTGCAATAGGATTCTAGCAGAGCCCAGGATTTTATCCCTGATGGATCCCAGACTGTAATGCAGATATGCCCAGGATTGCAATTGAGGTGGTTTTGGGATTGCAGCCCAAAATGTGTCTGGGATTACCACCAAAATGAATCTGGGATTGGAGCTCAGAACAGCCCAGGATTTCAATCCAGATGGCTCTGGGATTGCAATGCAGATGGATCCAGGCTTGCAACAAAACTGGTTCTAGGATGGCAGCCTAAAGGAATCTGAGATTATGGCAGAAATAAGTCTGGGACTGGATCCCAGAAGAGCTCAGGACTGCAACCCCAACAGATCTGGGATTGCAAACCAAATAAACCCAGCATTCCAACAGCTGGGGTGACCAGGGCACTGCAGCTGCAGGAGCAGGGGTTGCTGCCTTGAGAACAGCCTTGTTACCTGGTTGCAATTAGCTCTCCCCCTTCCCTGACCCCGGGGTGCCCTGACGGCTGCTGCAGCTCTCATTGCATGCCCCGAGTGGTCCGTTCTCTGCCATGCACCCTTCCCGGGGTGGGATGCTCATCATCCTCATTTCCAAGAGGAAATTTACTGGCTGCAACGGGAGGATGCAGCCCTGCTGCACGCCGTTGCTGTGGAAACGGGGTGAGCGGCTAATTAGATTTAATTAACGAAGCAGGAGGGGAGCGTTACAAACAGATCTGGGCAGGATGCATCACCCGGCCAGCAGGGATGTAGGTGCTGAGGTGGTGATGCCGTGGGGGAAAGGGGCTGTGCCTCAGTTTCCCTGTCTGCCAGGTCAGGGAGGGGGATATTCACAGGGATGGAGTCCCTAAGGATATGCTGAGCACTCCAGCATCATCCGTGCACACCCCCCTCCCCAAAAATTCACAGGCCCCAAAAAGCACCAGCTCCCCCCACCCCACGCCCAGCATCCTCCCTGGGCAGAGCCTTTCCAGCGGCATCCCTCGGCGGGATCCGGCCCTGCCCGCGCGTGTCTGCGTGGGCTCGGCTCTGCCTCCCGCGCTCCCAGCGCTCCCAGCCCGTGCCTGGGCAGCTCCGGGGGCCGGGGACCCTGCCGCGGCCGCGGACGCAGGCGCAGCCTCGCACCCCGCACAGCCGCTCTGCGGGAGCGCTTTTTATACATCCCCGTAGTTGCACATCCACACCGAACCCCGGCGATATAAATAGCGCCTCGCTTTTATTCCCCTCCCCGCCGCATCCCGGCGCAGCGTTCCGGCTGGGGCGGACACCTGGGGATAGAGACGGAGAGATAGAGAGGGGATTTCTGCGCGATTCCTTGGGCCGCGTGGGACGGACCGACCCCCGGGACCCGCATGCTGCAGATGGTGAGGACTCTGGCGCAGTTCACCATCGCGCTGGAGGACATGCGAGACATCGGGGACGGCATCGACGCGGCCTTCGCCACCTCCGGGCTCAGCGGGGCGGCCGAGGAGCTGCCGGAGAAGGGCTGCGCCGGCCGCGCTGGGAACGAGGTGATGGCAGAAGGGGTCCCGGGGACGGAACGGGGACCGGGGGAGGGGGCCCGGTGGGATGCGGGGGTGAGATGGGGGTGCAGGGATGCGTCATGTTTGGACACGTGTGCAGAACCCGGCACCTGTGGGGTCTGCGCCGCGATTGCCGTGGCAACGGTGCCTCCGTCCTCATCCTCGGCTCGACACCCCCGGGATTCTCTGGTTTGCGGGGAGGGGGGATGCTCCCACCCGGAGAGGGTGAGATGGGGGGGCAGGAGCCATCGCTGCCACCGCCGCCCCGGTGCCGATTTCCACCGCGGAGGCGGCGGCGGGTGGGAAATACCCTGATTCCCGTGGCGGCAGGGGCTGATCCCCAGGGTGCTGAGCATCCTGGGGGAGGCAGGATGAGGCCGGGGTGAGGCGGGGGCGTCCCCAGGGAGAGCAGATGGAGCCTGAGGCATCATCAGCCCCCCAGCAGAGAGGCTTTGCTGGGGAATGCAGTGGGGCACAACCTGCCTTTGCCCTGCTGGGACGGTGCCTTACCCCCAGCTCCTGCTCATCCCAGTGGGAATTTGCCCCTCTCGGGGTAATGCTGGTGCTGTAGCAGTGGGAAAAATCCTCTTGCCAACAGTCGGGCCTCATCCTGCACCTCCCCACTGCTGCAAATCCCCAGCAGCTGGTGAAGCGTGTGGTGCTGAGCCTGTTCAGCTCCTGGGTCTGACCCTTTGCTTCTGTCCTGAGGTGGGATGGTTCCAGGAAAAAACAAGAGCAGCAGGGAACTACAGGCTGGGTCAGGGTTGGGGAAACTGAGGCACTTTGGGGCATCAGATTCCCCTAAGCTCCATCCTCCAGTGAGTGCCCATCCGTCCATAATTACAACAAATTAATCCGGCAGTGAGAGTGTTCATAAGCCTCCTAACCAAGTGGGGAGGGCTCAGCTGGTGTCCCCGAGGACTCCAATGTCACCATGGTTTCCTGATTCCTGGAGAGACTTGGACCCGTCACCAATATTTGGCTCTTGAGTTTCCCCCGTGCTTGGTGGGAACAGCCTGGTGGGGAGCAGGGAAACTGAGGCACGGCTCTGTCCTAGAGCACTGAGCAGGATCTGGCCAGGATCCCTCTCCATTGCTCCCTGGGGACCACGAGGGGCATGGTGGCCTCTCTGCATGGTGAGGATGGTCAAACTTCTTCCTGTGGCTGCAGAGCAGCTTCACAGCTCATGGTGTCCCCGCTGATGAGGACACAGCCCCATGTGTCCAGGGGACAGGGACTCGTGCCACAGGCTGAGGACATTTGGGGTGTCTCACATTCAGGGTTTCTGGAGATTCTACACATGCAAAACTTTCGGGCTATCTGTGCACCCAGGGCACTTAGAGCATCTCTGCACCAAAATCTTTTGGGATATCTCTGCACCTGGAGTCTCTCAGAGCACTTTCACATGCAAAACCTTTGGGGTGTCTCTGCACCCAAAATCTCTGGAGTGTCCGAACACAAAACTTCTGGGGTATCACTGCACCTCTGGAGCATTTCTGCACCCAAAACTTTTGGGGCCCAGGGCCCTTGGGCATCTCTCACCGAAATCTCTTGGGGTGTCTCACACTCAGCACCCTTGAAGCGTTTCACACCCAGAACTTCTGGAGTGTCTCTGCACTCAGAGCCTTTGGAACATCTCACAGCCAAAACTTTTGGGGTGTCTCCTGCCCTGGGCTCGGGAGCACCGGGCCCCCAGGCCGAGCTGCAGGGAGTGCACACACGAGGGGTCCCTGAGCCCCACAGCCAAGAAGACCCCGACCCATCTGCTTCCCGAGGCTGGCGGCACATCCCGCTCCGCCACCGCCCCGTGCCCCGTGAATCCGCCCCCCGTGGGGCCGCAGCCCAGCCCCAGGGTGCCCGGGGTGCTGGGCGGGAGGCGAATTCCGACGGGTCCGCTCGGAGGGGATCCGCCGGAGAGCCAGAGGGCTCCGGCACCGACCCATGTAGGGCTGTGAGCTCCAGGGCGGGCTCCTGACGCGGCCGCGGAGGAAACCAGGCGTCTGTGCGCTCGGTGTCATGTACTTCCTAATCCTCCCGGATTCCTCCATCGGGGTGGAGAGGCAGCGCAGGGGAGCTGGACGCCAGCCGGGCTCCTCCGGTGTTCAGCCTCCCCAGCCAGCCCCGGTGCCGGCCCCGAGCCCCGGCACGCAGCTCCCCCGCCCCGGGTCACCCCAAAACGCTCGTGTGTCTTTTCCCCCCGGGCAGGACATGAGGAAACACGTCATCATGACCCTGCTGGACACCGAGCAGTCCTACGTGGAGTCCCTGCGCACCTTGATGCAGGTAAGGGGGCACGGCCGGGGTGTGACACCCCTGACCGTGGTGCGGGGTGGCCGTGGTCACGCCGAGCCGGATCCTGGCTGTGGGTGCCGTGCCAGGACCTGTGTGGGGCCGGGGTGGATTGGGGTGACAGGGGGGATGTTGGGGACAGCAGGAGCAGAAGCGGGAACACTGTGACAGCAGTGTCAAGAGCGGGGTGTGGGAGTTACCTCCATCCCCAGAGCGAGCCTGTGACATTCCCAGGGTGTTGTCACCTGGCAGGTATTATTGTGTCCCCAAGGTTCTTGCCGTGCTTGCTTTCCGAAGGCTCTTCCTCACGTTGCACCCCATCTCCTGATGGCCCTGCCATCATGGGGGACCCCTGAAATCCCCCGTTCCCTCGTGCTCCCGTTCCTTGCTCGGACCATCACCTGCAGACCTGAGCCAAAGTTTTTTCTCAGCCTTTTTCCTGAGCTGGTTCCAACCCCCCTGGAGCAGCCTGGCCGGAGGGTCCACCCCACGTTTCAGATGTTAATGAAGGTGTTTCAGCAGGTTAATGATGGTCAACGCCCTGGAGACATCACCTGGCCGAGGTGTGGGCTGTCCAACCACATCCCTGCCGGGGGAAACACCAAAAACTCCGAGCTCTGCAAAAGCAGTGCCTGTGGGACCTCTGTGGCAGTCCACAGGGGCATGGGGCACCCCATCCCAACACTGTCATGGGCTCCTCCCATAAATGCCCCACAGGGATGCCCCCATGGTGGACACAGATGTGCTGCATGACTGGCTGCTGCTTCTGCAGACCTGGGCTTAGAGGGGCGAGGGGACCTTGGCTCTGGGAGAGATTTGGGGGAGAGCTGTACTGGGTTTAGGGTTGGGGGGTGTCCCTGCTGGTCTTGGCACAGAGGGAGTCTGTCCCATGGTCTGTGCTATCCTCTGAGGTGGGAGGGACCAGGTGGGAGCCACGGGGTGTTAATGCCTGAGCTCTTGTCCATGGCACCTGTCCTGACACAGTGCCACTAGGGGGGATGTGGCTTTTTTGGCAGGGATCACAGGGCTCCAGGTGTCCCCAGTTCCCTGTCTCAGCTGGGATGAGGTGCTCAGATCCTTGGCATGGCTTGGTGGCACCTAGCATGGGACAAGGACCACCTTGGAGCATCATTCCAGCCAAGCCAGATGGGCAAGCCCTGCCTGCTGTCCCTGTGTGCTGCAGCAAGGGCTGTCTCCGTGCTCTTCTCCTCCATGTGGGAAGCACGGGATGTATGGCACAGTCTATCCCTGCTCCTGCTGGAGGTGCTGGACACATTAGGGCAGGTGAAGGGGGTTAGGACCCTCAGGATGGATTTGGTCCTTCTAACATGGGTCTCCACGAGACATTTGGCATCAGCTTGAGGAACGTGATCCCTGGGGAATGACTTCTCCTTGACCAGCTTGGTTGGAGATGTCTGAAGCCACCAGAGATGGGTCCTGTCCTCAATGCTCAGCTGTGTGGTCCTCCACACATCCTGAAAGCCACTGGTCAGACTGAGGGGGTGGCAAGGGTCTGGAGAGGACCTTCCACATCCTGATGCATCCCCTGCAAATCCATCTCTCCCATTCCAGGGGCACTGCTCCGCTCTGCAGCTCTGGAGGGAGGGCAGGGGTTTCACAGCAGAGCCACTCACCCAGGCTTGCTGTTGGCCCTGAATATTGCTCGTTGGCCATTGTGTTGTGCTCCAGGGCGTGATCCAGTGGATGCATGCTGCTGCTCCAGCCCCTCATGGTTCTGAACACCCTAAATCCCACCAGGAACACACCAACATTTGAATCCCGGGGTCGTGTTGCTGTGATTTCCAAGCTAGGTCAGGCAGATGGAGGTGATAAAGGCTCATGACAGCAAAGATGGCTCTTAAGGCCCTGGGAGAGAGGATCCTGTGCTATGCAGGTTCCTTGTGCAGGCCTGTCCTCCTCCCCACACGGCTGTGGGGATTCACTAGGTGGGATGGGACCCAGAGAGACTGGCTTGCAAAACCTGTCTGGTCCTGCTGGCGGGTCCCACAGCCCAACATCCCCTGGAGGAATCCCCTGCTGCAGGATGCCATCCTTCCCATATTTACATGGGCTGAGAGATCCAAACTGGCTGGGGAGGGAGAGGAGACGTCCATGGATCCCGGTGCCTCTGCTTGCCTGCAGGGATACATGAAGCCGCTGAAGCAGCCGGAGAACTCCCTGCTGTGCGACCCTTCACTGGTGGACGAGATCTTCGACCAGATCCCTGAGCTGCTGGAGCACCACGAGCAGTTCCTGGAGCAGATCCACGACTGTGTGCAGAACTGGCACGAGAAGCAGAAAGTGGGCGACCTCCTGGTGCAGTCGGTAGGTCCTGGCGGGGTAATTCCCCCCAGGAATGCGGGTGTGCCCGCTCCTGGGCACGGCCCCAGAGCAGAGGTTTCGGAGCAGGAGGCAGGAGAGTGATGACAGGATGGGCCAAGCAGGCCTGGGATGGAGAGCAGGAGACGATCTCCAGGCCTGCTGTCTGCTTAGCATAAGGGTGGGAGCTGCTGCTCCCAGCTGGCTCTGCAGCGTTTCTGCCTCGGGAGCACAAACGTCAGGGCCAAAAAATCGAGGTGGGCGGACAGCGGGTGAGCCCTCCCTGCGCCAGCCCAGAGCCAGAGTTAACCCTTGGGGCAGCTTCTTCCAGGCTCTCTCAGTGTGCCCATGATCCATGCTGGATCTAGCCCTGTTTCTCCCTCCCAGTTCTCCAAGGATGTGCTGGTGAACATCTACTCTGCCTACATTGATAACTTCCTCAACGCCAAGGATGCCGTCAGGATCGCCAAGGAAGCCCGGCCAGCTTTCATGAAGTTCCTGGAGGTGGGTCCTGGTTCCTGTCTCCATAGATCCTGGCCATGATCTAGGCAGGATGGGAGTTAATGGGAGTAAATTTATTGCCAGACTGGGAATTTTCCCCCCACCTTCTTGGTTTTGTTGCAAACAGCTTCAGTCAGGATGAACTAGAATCACTCTGGATGGCGTGGAAGGAAGTGACCCCAAACCAAAATGGGTGCTCCTGGGTTGGTGGATGGCTGTGTCCTGGTGTCCCTGCTGTGTCCCACCAAGGGGCTCATCCTTGTCCCTCATGGGTGTTTTGCAGCAAAGCATGCGGGAGAACAAGGAGAAGCAGGCCCTGTCCGACCTGATGATCAAGCCGGTGCAGAGGATCCCGCGATACGAGCTGCTGGTGAAGGTGGGTGACACCGGGGTGGCAGTGTCACACCAGCAGCGGGGAAGGCTACGTCTCCTCCTCGCCTCCACGCAGCTTTCAGGGCTCTCAGGTGTCTCGTGACCCCTTTTCCCACTCCTTGTCACAAAGCTGGTGTCCCCAGGTGTGCACATGGCTCTGCCCTCCTGGACATGGTCACTCTTGAGGACAGTCACCCCACCTTGGTCTCCTTACCCTCAGCCTTTCTGCTGGACATGTCCACCCCTCCTTGGGGCTGGATCCACCCCCAGCAGCCACAGCAGCCTGGGAGGGGCTGGGGCAATGACGTGGCCAGTGTCCAGGGGCTGGCAGAGGTGACAGCCCGGCTCTGTCCCCGCGGCAGGACCTGCTGAAGCACACGCCAGAGGACCACCCCGACCACCCTTTCCTCATCGACGCCCAGCGCAACATCAAGCAGGTGGCCGAGAGGATCAACAAGGGCATGAAGAGCGCGGAGGAGGTGGAGAGGAACGCCCGGATTGTGCAGGAGATCGAGTCCCACATTGAAGGGATGGAGGATGTACGTGTGGGGGGCCTTAGATGGGGGTCGCTCTTTTCTTCTCCACAAAATGTCCTCATTTCTGCTCTTGCTGGGTCACCCCAGGCTGGGGCACTTGTTTTCTTCTCCAGTCCAGCTTTCCCCAACATCAGTTGGCCTAGGTGGGCTCCTGGGGGGTTTGGGAAGAGACTGGGGTCCCAGTTCTGAGCTGGGGGATGCAGGGGCAGGGATGAAGGCCACAGAGCTCCCCGCCATGGCTTCCCACCCACGGGTCTCCTTGTCCCCACAGCTCCAGGCTCCGCTCCGCAGGTTCTTGCGCCAGGAGATGGTTGTGGAAGTGGTAAGAGCAGGGGCCATGGGACCACACACTGAGTGGGGCAGTGGGAGGCTGTGATTGCGGGTCATGGGGCACCTGTGTGCCCGTGGGACGCTATGGATGGATGGATGGGTGGAACAGACAGATGGAAGGGCAAGGCAGCACATGGGGAAACTGAGGCAGCACTGGCACAGAGGAAGGATGGTCATTAAGCCCCTGGTGTCTCCCGCTGCTCCACAGAAGGCGGTGGGTGGGAAGAAGGACCGCTCCTTCTTCCTCTTCTCGGACCTGCTGGTGTGCACCACGCTGAAACGCAAGTCGGGCTCGCTCCGCCGCAGCTCCATGAGCCTGTGAGTACCACCAGGCCTGGGGACACGTCCTGGGTGTCCCTGCCATCACGCCTGGCTTTGGGGGGCTGTGGCTGTGGGTGCAGCTCAGCCAACCCCCCCCAACATCCCAGGTACACGGCGGCCAGCGTGATCGACACCGCCAGCAAGTACAAACTGCTCTGGAAGCTGCCCCTGGAGGATGTGGACATTGTCAAAGGTCTGTCACTGCCTGCTGGAGTGTCCCATGTCACCCCAAAACTCATCATTCCCCCTGGCTGGTAGTGCCAGGGAGGGAGGGGTTAACGCTGTGTCCCCACACAGGTGCCTCGCAAGCCACCAACAGGGAGAGCATCCAGAAAAGCATCAGCCGCCTGGATGAAGACCTCAACACACTGGGGCAAGTCAGCAAGCTGTCAGAGACCCTCAGCTTCCCCCACCAGGTATGGAGATGGCGGTTCTGGAGCTGTCCCCTGGTTGGATACGTTCCCAGTGGGAACAGGATGTCCTCAGTGAGAGGGGAGAACCTGTGGAAGGCCTGGTGGCCGTAAGCATCCAGCCCTAGAGCCACAGAAGAGGTTGGGGCAGCAACTGAAGGATGCCAGGGGATGGACAGGGGGTTATCAAGCACGTGGCTTGTTGTGGCCCGTCCCTGAGAGCTCAAGTATTGTCCCCATCCCAAGGGCCTGGATGACGTGATCAAGGACCTGATGGCCGCCATCCACCGGGAGCTGTCGGAGAAGCAATCCCTGTCCTTCAGCATGGCCTTCCCCCCCAACAAGGTGGAGCTCAGCACCACCAAAGCCGATGGCACCGAGTCCTTCATCTTTGAGTTCCCCAACCCTGACGCCCGGCTCGGCTTCGAGCAAGCCTTTGAGGATGCCAAGAAAAAGCTGGGTAACAGCAGGGAGGGGGGGAGGTGGACGTGGTGGTGGGCCTGGCATCCCCCCCACCTCGCTTGGGTAGACCCCTTTCCTTCCTCCATCAGTTCTTGATCCCCCAACCTGATTTTCCCAGCTTCCAGCAAAAACTGCCTGGACCCGGAGTTCCTCAAAGCCATCCCCATCATGAAGACACGGAGTGGGATGCAGGTACTCAAAGACTGGGTTCAAGCATCCCACAGGTCCTCTCCATCCCAGTGGTCTTGTTACCAGATGCTGACAGCTCCTGCATCAGTCCCAAATAACCCAATCATCTCCTGCTCCCTCGCAGTTCTCCTGCGCTTCTCCCAGCCACGGCAGCCCGGAGAGCTCGCACGAGGTTTGGGTTTGCAACAGCGACGGCTACGTGGGGCAGGTCTGCCTGCTGAGCATCCGCAAGGAGCCCACGGTGGAGGCCTGCATCGCCGTCTGCTCCGCCAGGATCCTCTGCATCGCCTCCGTGCCCGGCCTCAAGCGCAACTATAGGTAGGACACTCCCCGGGCCCGCGGAGCCGGCGGGCGCAGGGCGATGCTGGAGCTGCTTCTCTCCTCTCCCTCCTCCCTCCCTCCTTCCCCGGCGGCGGCAGGGAGCGCACGGAGCCGCTGGGCAGCCCCTCGGCGGAGCTGGGCGTGGCGCAGCCGGAGGACGCGGGGCCGCAGCCGTGCCTGCACATCTCCATCTCGGGCTCGTCGCTGGAGCTCTCGGAGCCCGTGGACGGCGGCAACAGGGAGCTGGTGCCCTTTGACAGCGATGACACGGACGACGAATCCTCGCCCAGTCCCTCCGGGACGCTGCAGAGCCAAGCCAGCCACTCCACCATCTCCTCCAGTTTTGGCAGTGAGTCCTCCCCAGCCCCTGCTTGGGAAAAAATACACATTTTAGCCCCAAAATTATGGGCAGCTCCATTTTTTTGGCCTCTCTGCCTTGTATTCCTCGGGGGAATCTGCAAGTGGAGGCTTTTGAGCCTGGGAAAAGAGATGTTGAGAGGCATCAGGCCAACAATGTGGTACTGAGATAGGGGGGCTGAAACCTCATGGGTTTTGGGGCTCAGCATCCCTGTGCCATCCCCTGGGCTTGACATCATCCATGGTCTCTTCCCCATGATTTTAGAGGGTGTTGGATGGTCGTGGTCTGACCCATTCCTTCCTCCTCTCCTCTTCCACAGATGAAGAGATCCCAAGCTGCAAGGAGGCAGCAGTGGAGACGACAAGCTCAGAGGAGGAGCAGGAGCCTGGTTTCATGCCCATCACGGGCACCTACGGGCAGAGCCGGCACGGCGAGAGCCCCACGGACGGGCGCGCCCTGCGCCGCTCCAGCCGCGGCTCCTTCACCCGCGGCAGCCTCGAGGACCTCCTCAGCCTTGACCCCGAGGCCCACCAGAGCTCCATGTGGCTGGGCACTGAGGATGGCTGGTATGTCCCTGGGGTGGGAATTCCTACACGGGAAGGACACCAGTCCTGGGGGAGCCTCAAGCTTTGCTCTCCTCCTGCAGCATCCACGTGTACCAGTCCTCGGACAACATCCGGAACAGGAAGAACAGCATGAAGATGCAGCACGCTGCCGCCGTCATGTGCATCCTGTAAGTGAGGAAGGGGGATTTTCAGCTCTGGGGGAGCCAGAGCAGAGAGTTTTGGGGTGGCTGAGCAATGTTCTGCAGCTGGATGTCAAAGGTGGTTTGTCCCCACAGGTACCTGGATAACCAGGTCTTTGTGTCACTGGCCAATGGGGAGCTCATCGTGTACCAGCGGGAAGCAGGTGAGGTCGGATTTGGGACATCAAAAATGCAGCCCCAAAGTGGTGGCTGTCAGAGGGTGGCTTGGGCAGCCCCTGGGGAGGGATGCTCAGGGTGGCTTCCCCACTTCCACAGAAAGGGACATCCCTGGAGGGATGCTGGAGACACCACGCTCAGAGGCAGGTGGAGGTGGGCATCCTTCTCCTGGTCCCTGCCTGCCATGGAACCCCGTGGTGGCATCAGTTTATGTCCCCGCTGTGGGGTGACCTGGCAAAAGTTATCTTCAGCCACCGCCCCCCATTGTCCATATAGAGCTGGCCTTTTTTTTTTTTTGGTAACACCTTAACTACCCACCCCACTCTCCCTATCCTCTCAGGCCGCTTCTGGGACCCCCAAAACTCCAAGTCCCTGTCCCTGGGATCGC
>VXBB01005877.1:375824-429211 GCA_013399915.1 Illadopsis cleaveri
GGGATGTGACCCCTGGGATGGAACAGCACCCGCGAGGTGAGGAGGTGTGGAGGGACGGTGGTGGGGAGCCCTGGGCTCCTTCCTGGAGAAAGGGTCTCTGGAGGCTGGAAAATGGAGCATTAACGCTGTAGGGACACAGCGTGGGGACAGTGAGGCAGGAGGGAGGGGGTGTCCCTCGCTGCAGGGCGCTGGCAGGGCCTGGCACGGGGTGGCACGGCCGGGGGCTGCTCCGTGACTCATGGGCAGCTGCACGGGCTCACGTGCCCTCGCTCACGTCCCGTGTCCCCTCCTCCAGCAGCGCTGCCGCTGTGACCATCCAGCTCTGGGCCCCTCCCGACACGGACATGGAGGGGCTGGAGCGTGTCCAGGGCAGGGAATGGAGCTGGGAATGCCCTGGAGCCCGAGGAGGGGCTGAGGGAGCTGGGAAATGGGCTGAGCCTGGAGACAAGGAGGCTCAGGGGGGACCTTGTGGCTCTGCACAACTCCCTGACAGGAGGGGACAGCTGAGGTGGGTGGGTCGGGCTCTGCTCCCAGGGAACAGGGACAGGTCAAGGGGAAATGGCCTCGACAAACTGTGCCAGGGGAGGTTCGGGTTGGGGAGTGACAACCATGGATGAATGACACCGAGTGGCTCCTGCCACCTTGGGTGGTGCAAAGGGCCCAGTCCAGGCTCACCTGTGGTCCATCCCTTGTCCTCCACAGCCTGGGGGCTGCCTCAGGGGTCAGAGACACTCCCAAAGACCCCGCGGAGGGGATGGAGGACACTGGGCGTTGTGTGAAAGCCAGTCCCGCTCAGAGCTGCGAAGTGCTGGAGGTGGCAGCTCAGCTTCTGCTCCTGCCACCAAGGTGTCCAACAGCAGCACAGCAAATCCAGCGTCTCGCTCGGCTGGTGAGAAGGATTCTCTGTCCCTGAGGCCTGATGGTGGCCACGGCGTGGTGGCCTAATGGACAGTAACTCCAGGAGCTGCCATGCTGGGGAAGGTGGCCACAGGAATCACCATCTCTGGGAACCATGCTGCCACAACACAGCTCCACTGGAAGCACAGAGGACACTAGATGCCATTTCATGGTCACCCTCTGGGTCTGTTGAACTCTCCAGGACCATCATGAACTCCTGATTTCCCTCCATCATCTGGTGCCAGTGCTCAGCATCACAGGATAATGAATCACTGGATCACTGGAATGACTCCCCCCCCTGCTTCCCAACAACCCAGCTGGGGCATGGATTGCTCTGGGCAAAGCTGGTCTCCTGCATCCACCCATCCATCCTCTCTCCAAAGTCTCAGTTCAGGAGCACACGGTGGTGATGCTCACCATGAAGATCACACATTTCACTTGCCATAGGAATTGCTTCTATGGGATCACACTGGATTGCCATATTGGGATCACGGGGATAACCCACCCGAGGTTGGGTTGGAGACCATCAACCTCAACCATCAACCCAAAAAAGCGTTTGTGGCTGGTCCCATTCACCTCTCCACGACATCACCGTGCCAAAAAAAACAACCACCAAACCCTCTCGGGCTCTTTTATTTATTTATTTAATTTTTTTGGGAAACATTTTAATAGTTATCGAATGTTCTACATCTTACAGTAAATATTGTACAGTTACAAACTCTTGGTTGAAATCTGTCAGGGAGATCACGACCTGATCTTCAGAACCAAAACCAGAACAGAAAACAAACGGGAAAATAACCCCAAATTTACACTTCAGATGGACAAACTGAGGCTGTGGGGCTCTCCAGGGCATCAGTCCAAGGCCATGTTCCCTACACACCTGTGAGATGTAGACTTGGAAGACGTGGTTACTCTTGGGTTTAAATTTTTTGTTGTTGTTGTTCTTTCAGGAAATTTTTTTTTGGTATTTATTTTTATTTAAGAGGTCTAATAATACTTAAAAACCAGCTGGTCGGGTGGTCAAAATTAATTTAAAATTAATTACACAGAAAGAGAGGGGGGATTCTGGTGTGTGTTGAGGCCGTGTTGGGAACGGGAGGGAGGGTTTGGGTGTGATCCTGCACCTCGCCATGCTTCCCTACAAATCCCTCCCCTGATCCTGAACCCCTTTGCCCCCAGAAAACTTCCATCTCCCAGCTCCCTCTCTTGCAGGAGGACGCAGGGAAGCTGCAGGTGGCCATGTTGCATCAAGATTATTCCCTACAAGCAGCACAATCGAGCGCTTCCAAACGGGAATCGCTCCTGTCAAATCAAGTATTTTGCTATTCCTGCCCTGCAAACATTCCCACAAGTTCCTTTACCTGATTGCCAGAGAATCTCTAAGTGCCATGGTGCAACATGCCACAGAAATGCCTTTTGCAAGATTTTCTCCCTCCCAAGCTCTGTCACAGGCTTTATTTTCCTTTTTTTTCCCTAAGGGAATGCTAACACACAGCAGAGAAATTATTTGGAGGCTGATCCTGGCTCAGGAGCAAAGTGAAGGGAAGATGGGCAGAAGGTCACCACAATCTGGGGACAAGAGTTGAAGGGCCTGAAAATATTGGCAATTAAAAAAAAAAAAAAACAACCAAAACCAAAAATACCTGGATTCATGGGTATCCAGCAGCTCTTATTGCTATTGTTGGCTGGTTGGATTTTACAAAAAATAAAGCCTCAAATGTTGTTTTCCACCCCTCTAAAAAACCAGGATCCCATTTCATGCCCTCCAGCTGGGAACCACATCATCCCACATTCCCTGTGAGGATGCAGGACGGGATGGAAAAGAGTCAGGGGGAGTCTCTGTGGGAAGGACCAGATTCAGTGGCTGAAGGAAAACCTGATGTTCTTTCTGAATATCCCTCATTAAAACAAACCCCTTAAATAACACTTCCTGGGAATTACATTCCAAAACTGCAGCAATGCTGAACTGAGGGATTTATTATTCCTAAAATACAGGAGCAAATCCTTGCCTGGAGGGTTCAGCCACATGGAGGCATGATGGCCTCAGGCTTCAAGGGGCTCCTGGGGTTTGGGGGTCACCACCACCACTAAAATCCTATTTTCCCCTCAGATCTCACATCGCAGCTTGTGTTTTGAAGTAAAGGTAAGGGCAGGGATGGGTAAATGGTTCAGAGTTATTTTCCTTCCTCTTTAGCTGGAATTTTAATCTCAGACACTTCAGAGGCTGCTAAGGATGATTTAACTCCTCCTGCTCTTCCCCACTAATGCCCAGTGTGATCCTTCACTGTGGAAAACCCTTTTCCTTAACCAACATCAACAAAGCTTTGCTGGAATGAAATATTTGGAAGCTGGTGGCTCCCACCAGTGTCCCGCCACTGTGACCTTCCCAGGAGCCTCACTTAAGCTATGACTTGACCAAGGGAAGGACTTGGGATCAAGGAAAGTGCAGGGAGCATCTCCCCACCACCACAGCCCCGTGAAGCCACCTTGGGAAGGAGCTACCCAAGCCTGGCACCATGTGGTGGCCCCAGAGCCAAGTGGTGGCCCTGGTTCCACACAGTGGCTCAAGGCTGGTAACCAAATGTCCTCACTAAAGCCTCGGGCCCAACAGGTGGCAAATATTTCACCTCTCCACAGCTTGGTGAATGAGTATTTCTGCCTGGGAATAATGGGATGAGGAGCACTGGATCTGCTATTGATCCAAGCAAAGGAATTAAAACCCAACTGCCCCGTGTCAGGTCTCATCAGTGGGAACACTGGGTGATCCACCACACTCAACTCCTGGGGCTTTCTCCACCACCTTTAATGTTTTTTTCCTTCCAGGAGAAAGCTCAACATCTCCTTTCCACACACGGGCCAAAATTTTAGCAGTGGTTCCTAAAGTAGTGCAGGGTGTCTGGGACAATGGTGGGATGGTGTCTGCTGGGAAAGGTCATTTGCAGAGCCCAGGCTGGGATCCCAAAGGTCGTTGGACCCCCACAAACCAGAGCACCTTTACATTGGGAGACCTGACTCAATGCTGACAGACAACTCCTGGTATGTAACACAAAGTCAACATGAGACGGGGGAAAAAGGGGATCTCAGAAGTCTTCAACTCTTAGGATCTACTGGGGATTTTTTTGGCCCAGGTTTAACTGCAATGTGCTACAAACAGATGCGGTGGTGTTATTTTCCAAGGTCCTGTTGCTCCTTACTAATCCCTGGCTTTGCCAAGCCAAATGGGGAACCCACTGATTATTGGCTCTTTTTCCCTTTATTCCTTCTCCTTTCCCTCTACACAAACCCAAAGTGCAGCCCAAGGGTGCCCCTTCCCCACCCCACAGCACTAGTCTCCAGTTCTCCCCCACTTTGTTCCCCTTGAGGCTGAGGAGATCAACCAGAGCTTTGTTCTAGATTTCCTTCAAAACCAGCATGATCAACCAAATGACCCCCAAACAGAAGTGCCAACGCCAACACCCAACCTGACAAACCACCTGGGACCAACCAGTGGGAGGGAAAGTCCTCCTGGGATCCCTAGGCTTGTTACTCCCCACCTGGCCCATGCTCAAGGGGAGGAGCTCCAGGAGCTCCTCCCAGTGGAAGCAGAAGCCAAGCTGGGAGACACCACCCAGAGCATGGAACACTTTTGGCACACTTGAGGCAAAAATCAAAACCCAACCAAGCTTTTGTCTTTAAAAAAAAAAAAAAATAAAATAAAAAAAAAAATCCCAAAAACCTTGTTTCTATGCTGGGTTTAGTGGCAAGGATTTAAAAACAAACTGGCCACAAGCATTGTCTGCAAATCCAAACTGCCTCTGCTGCCCTCAAGACAACTTATTGCTCTACTTGGACACCCCGAGGGGGGATGTCACCAGCTTCCTGTCCACATGTCCCCAGGTAAGCCAAACCCCCTCAAAGTGACCCTGATGCCCACAGCCTCTGCGTGCCTGGTGTCCTCCATCCTGGTCCCTGTCAACTGTGGATCACCTTCCCTGCTGTCACCTCTTCTCAGGTGCCTTCCCCTGAAGAAGGCGACGTGTTTATTGCTATTGCTTCCTCCTCTCCCACTTCTCCAAGCAGAGCAGCCAGACATCATCCCCCTCCCCGGCCTTTCTCTATGGTGCTGGTATTTGTGCTTGGATGAACATTTCTCCTGGAAGTCCTGGAGCTGTAATCCAAAGAATGGGAGGGGGACACCTCAACTCCCACGCAGGCAGCATGGTTTGGTCTCAGCCCTGCCAACACCATGGGTGCAAGGTGAAGCCACCCTTCTTCCTATTGCCCTGCCTTGAAGACTCATCTCCATCAACCAGACGCCCTCTTTTCCCCCACCACCATACTCTGGAGAAGCTCTTCAGACCAAACCCTGAACCTGGAGGATCTCCTCAGACCAAACTCTGAAACTGGAGATGCTCTTCAGACCAAACCCTGAACCTGGAGAAATTCTTCGGACCAAACCCTGAACCTGGAGAAGCTCTTCAGACCAAACCCTGAACCTGGAGAAGCTCTTCAGACCAAACCCTAAACTGAGAGAAGCTCTCCAGATCAACCCTTGGACCTGGAGAAGCTCTTCAGCCCAACCTTTGGACATCTCCTTGCTTCCCTCAGCAGCTGCCCAGCACATCTCTGCCTGCAGCCGCACAAGGAAGGAGCTGCCCTCTCCCTCACGCTGCCCCAGGACGTGGCTGAGGGGGAGCATCCCGTTTTCCCAAGAGGTTCGAGATGCTCCCAGGGCACACGTCTTCCTGTTGCTCCCTTCCCACCACCCACGATCCGTTTGCCCAGTTGGAAAAAGCAGACCAAAGACCCGCTGGTGACCAGTCCTCGTGCTTCCTAAGACAAGTGTGTTACGTCGCTAATTATATTTATATTCTCTTACTCCTACAAAAAGAAGGGATGAGTTCAGAATTCCACTGCAGATAATGCATTTATAATCTATCACGACAGCTATCTGGAAGACACCAATTTTCTTGTAATATGTTATGGAAGATTGAATAATTTATATTCTTTAACTAAAAATACCCAAACCAAATCGGAATAAGCCTGCCTACCAGCGCTGTGCTTTTCACATAGTACCCTGAACATCAACCACTCTTACTAGCCAAAAAAAATCTAGGCTCTTGTCAACAACAACGACAACAGAAAAATAACAGAAAGAACCCAAACGAACAAGAAGTGGGGGGATCTTTGCACCACTCAGCTGGGCAATGCTGGAAAAGTGAAGATTCTGAGCTTTCAAATGATAGGACCAAAGAGAGACTTGACTATTGCTCAGTGTCAGTATGTGTGTTACACAATTCATGTGGGAGGGGGAGGAAGGGGGAAAAAAAGAGGCAGAAGATTAGAAAAAGCAGCTTTTACAAAAACCACTAAAGAATGCATAAAGTGACCCTTGCACTTTTTTTTTTTCTTTTGTTCTTGCAAACAGACGAGGCGCTGCAGCCCAGCAGCCGCAGCACCGATGTAAGACTTGTGTAGTTGCATACAATGTTTGACTCCGGATCTGGAAGAGAGCAAACACATTTAAAACAGAGAGTTAGAGGGATGTTCTCCTCCTCTCTGCACCCCTGTACCACGTGGAGCTGATCCATATGGAATTCAACCCTCCCTGTGGGCAATTTCTCAGGGAAGGCAGCTGGGAAAGCAGCAGCAGGTATCCAGTGCAGAGGATTACAAACATGCAGATGGGATGCTCCCTGCTAATTGCACACCAATTTGGGAGGGGCAGGATTAGCCCAGTGTAATTTGTGTGGCACGGAGAGATTTTAGACAACCCCGGGGCTGGATGGGATCTCTGCTGCCTCCCTGGGCAGCATCGTGTTCCCATCAACTGCCTGTCCTGATAATTGGGCATGATGGGCCAAGGGCTCCAGGAACAAGCAGCTGGGATTTCTGGGATCCTGAGCATGATAGGAACACACAGGCAGTCGCACGCAACCCCAGTGCTAATGAACAGCGTGATCTCTCAGCAGGGAAAAAGAAATATTCCAGTGACATAAAGATGGGGAGGGACTCTTGGTCAGGGAATGCAGTGATAGGCCTGGGGTAATGGTTTCAAACTGCCAGAGGGCACGGTTAGATGGGATTTTGGGAAGCAATTTCTCCTTATGAGGGTGGGGAGGCCCTGGCACAGGGTGCCCAGAGAAGCCCCATCCCTGAAGTGTACAAGGCCAGTCTGGATGGGGTTTGGAGGCTCATTCAGAGCAGGAGGCAGCACTCACATGGATTGGCCAGTGGTTTACCAGTGTGGAGGTACGTAGCTGTAGGTGGGGGTTCCTTGAGCCCTGTACGTTGGCACGGACACTGGATGTGCTCCGATGGCAGTGTGTTGGGGGGTGGTCAACAAGGTCCCTGCAGGGACACAAACACTTGTCACAGAGCAGGAGAAGTGGCATCCATGGGTACAGTGGGGCAGGAACAGCATCAGCTGCCTCTTTTTTCCTTTTCCCTCTTCCCTCTGCCCTCTTCCCTTTTCCCTTTTCCTGGATAATTCTTCTGCCTGCCAGACCTGCATTGAAGGTGTTGGACCCATGTGATTGGGATCAGCCAGCACCACAAACAGAGTAAGAACACCTGAAGCTCCAGCAGATTTTCCATGCTACCTCTGGCCCTTAACCTTAAGGGTTTTCCTTGTTTTTTTTCCACTGTTTCTTGTCCCTAAAGAGCAGCAGCAGAGCTGGCCACAACCTGCTGACATCGACCTGCTGAAAGCACTGGGCTAAACTGGGACAGTAAATCTCTGCACAGATCTGAAACAAACTGGAAGGGGGATGAGGAAAAAACACAAGAGATTGCCAGGGAAAATTAAGATGAGCCTTTTTTAATTCTGCAGCCAATCAACAGAGGGATTTTAGGCCAGAATTTGCACAGTGCCTTCATGGGAAGGGAGAACACAGCCCTGGACTGCTCTTTTCTGGAAGCAACTGGGTGCTCAAACCAAATTCTCAGTTTCTGGGTATCTCTCTACAAATGTTATTAATGAAATTCTAACACATCCCACGTGCATTAATTACATTTATCCCCTTCTCAATATAAGCAACAGTAAATCTCTCAGAGTGGCTCTTGTCACATCCAGGCTGCAATATCCCTGCTTGGAATAGGGATTGTGTCCCATTACAGGCTCCTATTTCACAGCTAATGCAGATGCAAAAGGATGAATGATGCATTTCTTGGGATAATTCAATATACAATCCTAAGAATTGTTAGGGAGAAAATACAGGCTTTGGAAAAAATAAAACCAGCCTCTATCTTAGTTAGTGTACTATCAATTAATTGCAGTTAGAATCTGCACATAAAATGTAGAGGAACTGGGATAGATACAACAAGGTTAACATTCATTTTGTCAAACAAAACCATGACCATTAAGTGTCTTAAAAAAAAGAGCTTGAGAGAAATACAACTACTTGAGGATGGACCAACCTGGTTGTTCCTTCACTTACGGAACAGAGGAAAGAACAATATATTTAAGGACACAGAATAATACATCTAAGGATGCAGTAAGTGAGCCAAACCTGCTGAGTCACATCAGGATTTGGGGCAAATTACTGTATTTCTGCCTGCAAAGGAGCAGTAACCAGTGAGCAAAACCAGCAGCTGAACTACGTACACCCTGCAAGACTGAGGCGGCACTTGGGACGCACAGGGAATTTTCTGTGCAGCCCCCAGAGCATGGGAAGGGTTTCCCTCCTTACCTGCTGACATTGCCATGGTGGTGCCAGCGACCATGCCCATGGCCACGCCGTTGGTGCGGGGCGCGGCCACCGGGGCCGGGTAGATGGCCGAGGGGATGCTGTTGGGCTGCACCACCGTGGTGTGGTGGATGACGTGGGGCTGGGCCGCATACACGGGCTGGGTGTAATAAGCTCCCTGTTGGAGAGGAGGGAAAAGAGAAAAAAAAAATCCCACCATCACTCCAGGTTCTTTTCCAACCTAACGATTCTGTAAGTCGAGCGCTGCCAAAGGGCTGGTGGCTGGTATTTCCCATGGATGGGCTCCTGTGCCTGGAGAGCTGAACCTGTGGATGTGTGGAATGGATGAGGAGGGAATCAACAGCCAAAGAGTCAATCCATCCAGGACAAACTGTGCTGCCTCCCTTTGATGGGATGAAACATGGCCTGGACACAAACGGCTGCTGGTGTAGAAAAGGAACAAGAGATGGAAGAAAAGGACATGCCGTGGTTCTTGGATGATTCCCAAGTGATTGGGTCCAGGAACTGTGTCATCTTCTTGGGTTTCCTACAGGGCTCCAAAATCCAGGCTGCCAAGAGTCACAGGGTTTTGAAACAAGGGGAGAAGGAGGCATGGGAATAAAAGGAATCAACAGAAATGCTTCACATGCCAAGTAATGAAGGGCCTGCAATGAGGAGATTCATGAGGGAGAGAACTGCTGTCCCCAAGACAGGCAGCAACACTGTCAGGACCTGCAAACCAGGCATGGGAGGAAAGAAAACAAGGACTTGAATCAGCAACAGGGAGATTTTACTGTGCATTAGTGAAAGCCATTAGAGAACATGTGAAGGTCTGGATTAAGGGGACAAGGAGGTGCAGGGGAACTATTCCATCACTTCTTTCTTTCAGGAGCTACAAAGGTTGACAGGACAAATGGCAGATTCTGTGGCTGGGATCAGAGAAGAACTAGTGTGCAGGGGTGGGTTGGACCCCAAAGGCTTATGCAGTTCCTGGTGACAGTCAGATGCTCCAGTCTCAGCAAGGCACAGGAAAATCCCTCCATGAGATTATTGTAGCTGCTGGGAAATTTGGTTATTCAACATAAAAGAGGAGAAGAAAAGCCAGGGAAGTTGTAGGGCCACATTGCTCCGAGAAGCTCAGGGAGTGGGAAGGGAGGTCAAGGTGATTTCAGCACCTCCATCCCGCCAAGGTGAGGATGATCTCTCGGCCCTGAGAGACCTGCTGATGTGGACTGGGGCATGGCTGAGGGGCCAGGAGGTGGCACCTACCTGGGTGTACAGGTTCTGCTGTGGGTAGGCACTTCTGATGGGGTACATCGCGGTTTGGTACGGGTTGGGGGACGGCGAGTAGGGAGGAGGGGCGTTGTTACTCTGGGTCGGTGGCACCTTGTAGGGAGTCCCCGCAGTGTACCCTGCCAGAGACAAGAGGGGACCCATCAGGACCTGGAATGGCTGCTCACGGCTGCCAGGAGGGCTGGGAGAAACCACCGCGTGAGCAAATGGACCCCCAGGACTGTGTGGGATGGAGAGGAGAAGTCAAGGCTCAGCCCAGCCAAAGCACTCAAATATATTTAACTTATTTACTCCACCAGTGTTCAGCAATTAGAGAAGGCCAAGATTGCAAGTCTAATATCCCACATCATCCTCCAAGCAGTGAAACAGCACAAAGAACACGCGGAGCTTTTAGGAACTCCCAAACAGCATCTCACCCCCTCCTGATTACTGCAGATTGGAAAAATAGGTGTTAATTAACAAGGGGAATAGCTGTGACTCTTTTCCTCACTCACATGAGCAGAAGAGCAACCATCTTTGAATGAGAAGTGGAAAAGGTTTGAAATGTTCATCAATGCAGAAGTGGAACCTTCTCCATCAGGAGTCCTCCAGGAACCCAATGTCACCCACAGACCAACCATCCTCCTGTTTTTCCATCTAATGGATTTTTTTCTCTATTCTGATCTTGTTTTTTCAAACAAAGACCTCAGAGACTGCCAGTTCTGAGCATCACACTTCATTTCTGAGGGGTGTCTAGAGGTGTGGACCTGCACAAGCTTGTGAGTTTTTTCACCACTTTGAATATCAGGACTTGCAGTGGTTTCCTGACTGATGAATTACGGACAATTTATCTCCTATATTAAAAAGTATTAAACATAATAACCCAGGCAGATGTAATCTGCTGTGTTTATAAACCGGGGAAAAAACAGAGCAACCTGCAGGTAAAACAATGTGAAATCAAGGTTTAATGACACAAGATGATGGAGGCTCCTCTCTGTCTGGCAGATAATTTTAAAACCTAATTATGACTAACACCTTATTAGGATTAGGCTGGCGTGGCCCGTGCTGCTGCCGCTTTGTGGTTCAGCAGCAGTGAGCCTTTAAGCTCCAGCTTCTATTAAAACTGCTGATTAAATCCCTCATGTCACTCGAGAAATCTCAGCCTTATTGATCCTGCAGCTCACAAGTGCCCTGGATTGCACAGAAATGTTTTTCTATAAAAGGCTGCTTGGTGGGGGAAAGAGCTCAGTGGGGAATTTTGTGTTGCCATCACTGCTTGTTTCCAGGGTTCAGCACAAGCAGGATTCCTCAGCTGGGCAAGGAACTGACTGGATGTCCACATCCAGATTCTGCCCCGCTGCCTCTCTCAGGAGAGACCCCACCTGCAGAGCTGCCCCAGCCCTGGGGCCAACAGCAGAAGGACGTGGAGCTGCTGGAGCCAGTCCAGAGGAGGCCACGGAGATGCTCCGAGGGCTGGACTGTGCCCGGTGTTCAGCCCCTACCCCAAGGAATGGTAGGGACATTCCTTTTCCAAAAGAAAATCTCCCAAAGGCTTTTTAAATATTTACTTTTTAATAGCTCTTTTCATTAAAAAAATATATATATTTCTTCCTCTCACCTTGCTGTGTAATTGATTTAATTTAGTAGGAAAGAAGAGTCTGGAGTAGCTGCAAGGCGAGGAACACTCTGACCCCACGCCACTCATGCCCCAGATTTAGCAGGGAACAGTCAGACAGGGGCCAGGGGACACCCCACATACCAGGGAAAGCATCTCAGGGTTTATCAGGGATCTCATCAGCCCTCCTGGAGGCACTACTTATCCTCTTCAGGGATGAGATGACAAGGCTGCACTGGAAAAGCCTGTTTGACTGCATCCTTAAAGGCATCTCCTCCCCCTGCTCCTGCTCAGCCAGCCTGCATTACAAGGTGGGAGTTTCAACAGCGTTCCTTGAAAATCAGGCTTTATTTGGGGATTCTCTCAGTTTTAAGGGAATAGGGACTAATGTGCCTTTGGAGATAAACACCTGTGAACAACCCCAGCTTGCTCCCAGGGATCAAACACTCAGCTAAGAGAGAGGTTTCACCTTCTCCACTGGAATTCCTGTGCAGGAACAGCAGGAGGGTCAGTGCTCTCCTTTTCATGATCCTTCATGGTTTTAATCTATCAAAGCCAGGTTGGATGGGGCTTGGAGCACCCTGGTCTAGTGCAAGGTGCCAGTGGGGGTTGGAGCAAGATGGTCGTTAAGTCCCTCCCAACCCAAACCAGTCTTGGATTCTGTGATCCCAAATAACCCTGTCCACAAATCAAGCCCCAGCAGGGGAGGCAAACAGGCACAAAGCAACCCAGTGAAAGCCCAGAAGGAAAGGTTTATTTACTGAATGCTGCAGAAGAAGCCTGGTAGGTTCTGTTCTCGGTGCCGGTGTCCACCGGGAGGTGGAAGGTGCCCTCGGTGGCACAGGACGAGGAGGTCTGGGGCCAGGCCTGCTTCATCAGAAGTGTGGCTTGAGTGGAGACAGAGAAGAGGTGTCACACAGAGCAATGAGAGACAACTTCCCACACTTATGTCACATTGGGGTTGCCTTGCTAATCTCTACCCCCCAGGTTCCTACCCCTAAGGTGCTGAGCCCCACGGAAGGGACTTCACACCTTGGTCAGGGCTTGGAAATCTTCCTGGAGTCCCAAGGCTGAGCAAAGAGGTTTCACACCCTTCACATCTGCTCAGACTGTGAATTAACCCTCTCTGAAGGTACAGCTGTACATCTGGAGTGTCACAGGGCTGGAAGTTGGGAATGGGGGATTGAGGAGGCTGAGGAGGAACTGGCACTGGGCACAGCCACAGCAGCACAACACATCCTAGTAGATGGAAATCCACTTCCCAGAGAGTGCAGGGAAGCACTGCTGCAGGTGTGCTGGTCCACCAAACCCTCCTGAGACTCTCCCAGACTCAGATAGGAATGGGGAGCACAGAGGACATCCAGCAGTGCTGCTTTACTGGCCATCATCAGCTGTGGGAGATACTCATGGGTGTGAGATCCACCTGGATGCTGCTCCACTGCTGGAGATGTGGAAACCTGCTCCTCCCTCCTCCTCCAACAGAAAACCAGGAGGTTTGTGGGAAGTCAGAGATTCAAGCCCCATTTCTCCTCCACTCAGGCACTGATCATTTTCTGCTCCAAGTCTCTGCCCTCTCCCAAAGGTTTGGGAGTTATTAAGGATTTCCTGGCTGCCTTGCTTTATTTTCCATGGTAGGCTGCACTCAGGAACATCACACCAGAGAGCAACTCCCAGGGCTGCGACAGAAACATTCCTTCACTTGTGCTTTTATTCAGATTCAGATTCATTTTTGCCTCTGGATTTCACAGAGGTTTTAATCTCCGAGACTGATGAGACAATTCATTCCAACATTACAGGAATGCTTCCTCTGTGGTTTTCCCTCTCCACATTAAACCTGCCACAAAATCAAGGCAATTTGGGTTGGAGATGGCTGGGAGATTGCCATAGCTCTGCATGTTCTTTATTAAATCACGGATCCTCAGAGAATCCATCACTTAAAACTACACAAAAGGTGGATCAAGGAGGTTTCCAGGAACATTAATACCTCCTGGTCCTTTGCAATAATTCACAGGGATCACAATCCAACCATGACTCTCTAATATCATTTAAGGGCTACGTCCAACCAGAGTCTTCTGACTTGGTTTATTCTCTCAACTGAAAATAAATAAAATAAAGAGTTTTTATTCATTATCAGTTTAATCTCTGGCAAATCAAGCAGTGGGAGCTAAAAAAACAATGCGAGCTGTGGGTCTCTGCAGCACTGGGACTGCTCTCTTTTCCTGACAGGACCTTTAGATGAGATGGGAATGTTCAGGACATATTTTAAGTGGAAAAGACAAAACTATGAACCCTTTCCAACCATTGGAGGATGTCTTGCTTCCCTCTGACAACCTCATTTGTGATGGATACAGCCTCCAGCCCTAAATGAAGTTTGCAATGAGCTTAATTCCCCAGGCAGTCCCGTGCCTGAGTGTCTCAAAACGATGGGAGCATTTATCCTTGGAAAGCCCTGAGGCACCACAGGATATTCACCTCTCCAGACCCCAAGATAGCCCTTAGGGGACCCACTGGTGTCCCCAAAGAGTCGCTGGGCACCTCTAGAAGATGGCTCAGAGCACTGCTGATGCTCCAACTTCCTTCTGCAAAGCAGCCTTTCCTCCAGGCAGGATTCAGAAGCGGGAATGGGGGATCGGAGCCTCCATCCTGTCCCATGACATTCCCACACAGATCCCTAATTTCTGAGGCTGATTTTAGTTCTGCTCTGTAAGGGCACTACTGCAAAGCCATTACTTCTGCCCTGCATTATTAATAAACACAGCTCCAGCCTCAGCCAGCCTCCATGAGCAAAGTGTGTGTCCTACTTTCAGGAAAATAAAAGGGGTGGCTTTAATGAAGGAAGTTAAAACAAAACAACCATGAGGAAGACAGAATGCCTGCGAGGGAACATGCACCAGGCTTAATGAAGACATACATAATTTTATTTTTTTTTAATTGTGTCTCTGCAGCAGAGTGATTTTAGATGCTTATTTTTGCATACTTAAAAGGGATTTTTTAAGAACAGTGTTCTAAAAACACCAGGCTTATTGCAAGCGTGAGTTTGCAGTGCTGGTGTTTTGCCTTCTGTGTCTCCCTTTAAAAACTGTGGGAAAATGCAGCAGGAAAATCACACAAGGCAGGAACTTGAAGTGGAAAGGAAAGGAATTGATGGAATCACAGAACATCCTGAGCTGGGAGGGATCAACAAAGATCATCCAGTCCAACTCAAGCCCTTGCTTGTAGGGTTTCTTTGGAATAATCTGGGGAATAATTTAACACCTTTTGGGCTCAAACACTGCAAATATCCACTAGAAACCTGGCACTGGGAGAGGGAGAAATCAAGAAATCAAGAGGGAGAAATCCAGTTACCATTTCCCTTTTCTCACTAGAGGACTGGACCAAGGGGACTCCAGACTTCTTCACGTTCCTCTCCTTGTTTCCTTCTGATGCTGTTACAAAGCTTAGGTCACTACATCCTTTAATTTCCCACTTGGATCCCAGGATTTTGGGAACCATGAGGTCAAGAGAAGAGCATGACCATTGCTGACTTCCAGGGAAGCATCAGGGAGTGTTTGGAGAACATCAGGGACAAAAGCAGGTGGGATTTGAAAACTGGAATTATCTTCACTCAGGGGCTGATCTCCCACCAAGACTTTGCATGGAATCCAGAAAAAATCATGAGGTTTGAGGCAAGAGACATCTGGGAGCGAGCAGGAGCATCTTTAGGGTGGAGTAGACAGGGTGTTCAAGCTGAGGGTGATCAAGAGGGGCACCTTTCCCTGGTTAATCTCCGTATGGAGAATCAGATGAACCCTTGGTTTGTGACTGTTTTTTAGTGAGCTGGAGGGATTTCTGCCAGCAGGTACCACCTCCTTCCCAGCCTGAGAGCTTTGGAACAGGACCTTATCCATGGATAGGATGTTCAGGAGCAGTAATTCTGCTGGGAACATGCAGCATCTCTTCCTTTTTCAGACTCAATGTCTAAAATCTCCTAAAAACATATTTAGAATTAGTCTGCAGTTTCAGAAGTCCAAGATCTTAACCCTCAAGCTGATTCCCAGTGTGTCTGAAGGACACCAGGAGCACATTCCTCTCCAGTTTTTTTTCAGCCTCCTGTGTGACAGCAGCTCCTTCAATTTGAGGAAACACTCTCTGTACTGATGAAGGTTTTAGCTCAGCCACTGAACCACAGAATTAGTTCAGCCCAATTCCATTTAACACAGTTGAGGATGCTGTCACTCTGTCACATGTCCCCACTGCTGGGAGATTTTATAGCACTTCTTTTCCATCAGTTCGCTCTCAAAATCTCGTATTTTTTTTCCTCCTGGAAGTCTGCTTTCCACTGAGAAGAGACCACTGAGTGTGGTGCTGGGAGGTCCTGAGCAGCAGAGCCTGCTCCTGCTTCCCAGAGTGGTTAAAATGGTTTAATATCCTGCTGTGATATTAAGTTGTATTGATTTCAAGAGCTGTAAAAATTGTTTACAACAGAACCACAGAATGGTTTGGGTTGGAAGGGACCTTAAGGACAAATCCAGTTCCTTGGGCAGGGACATCTTTACCTAAACCAGGTCTCTCCAACTTGGCCTCAAGATTTATGGGAAACTCTATAAAAGTTTCAGCATTTTCATTCCAATTTTAATTTCTGAATTTTAATCTTCATCGTTTCCTCCCTAGTTTAGTGCTTAACTGTGTCACCCACCGGAAGGTTTTTGTTCTCCATGCAAAACAACCTGTCAGCTCTCTGGACATCAGGAGATTTCCAAGATGGAAATTACTAAAAGCATTTTTTAAGGATGAGAAACAGAGGAATTAAATTTAAATGTCAACTTGCTGTGGCAGCTCTCTGGCTTGAGCATTAAGCTGTGCAACAAAAAGATCTGGTGAGAGGGGACAGAAATGATTAGAAGATTTTTTTTTGGTGGGGGAAAGCAAGTCAGGAAAGATTAGGATTGCACTTGAAAAGGGAGCATTGGGAATGAACAAAAGGCTGACTGGCACAAAGAAGATTGACCACATCATGCAAATCTAAAGCAACAGACAATAATTGGCACAGCTTAAAAAAAATAATAATAATCAGCAACTTGAGGCTTAATGAATCTGCAGAGCTGCTTTCTGCAAAGGATTGTAGTGATAAAACAGAGCAGAAATCAAAGCATTTTTCATGAGAGGACACCCACAGCCACAGCCACGGGAACAAAGGTAGGAAACAACCAACATTTTGGAAAAGCTGCTGACTAACAAGGTTTGGGGGGATTATTCTGTATGGAACAATCGTGAGGAAGCTTCTGAAGGCCGTTTGCAGTGAGGAGAAACCAGGACAGATGGACAGCTGAGCTCTCACTGGGTCCCTTCTGCTGGGTGGAGGGGACAGGCTGGAAGGATGGGGCTCCAGAAGGGATGTCCAAGGCCTTGCTGCTGCCTGCCTGGGAGAAGCCCATTTTCAGGGTTACCCCTGTGTTTCCTTGCTCTCTCCTGCTTGTCCTGACTGTTCAGTTTGGAGGGGACCTTAAAGATCATGTCATTGCACTCCCTGGTGTGGGCAGGGACGCCTTCCACTATCCCAGGTTGTTCCAAGCCTCGTCCAACCTGGCCTTGGACATTTCTTTCTGAGGGTTGTCTCAATATGTTTTCTCCTGGAAACTCCCCCACCACCCTCACAAGCATAGTGTCTAAGATGTACAAGAAGCAATACAGACTCCCCCAAAAATCCCTCTCCTGCAGTGATTTGGGGTTTCCTCTCACTTGAGTGTTCCCTTGGCCATCTCCCCACTCAGTGGAAGAGCTGCTGCCTGCACAACTGGGGACAAGTGACATTTTATAACATCCAGGCCAAAATGCTGGAATGCTGCAGTATTTACATTCCTGGCTGAGCAGGGAGGATATTGCCAGCCTCTGGCAGGACAAGCTACTAATAAATTTATGGGCTTTTTCCTATTCTATGGAGTTGTTTTCATTTAATTCCTCCAGTGTTTTATCCTTCAGGGGGATTTGAGGGTGGCCAGCACAAATCCAGGGGAACAAAAATTGTTTCATGTTCCATGTTAAGGCTTTAGTGGGAAGAAATGCAGCTAAAGACCTTATTAAAAGTACATAAACCCAAACAAAACACAACAGATCCCTTCCAGAATCATCCACAATAAACAGTGTTATGGTATTTGTGTAAACTGTGATGTGGAGAGGACAAAACCAAAAGATTTTGGCAACAAACACCTCATTCCTGTTTCATCAGCCTTGGAAAGTGCCTGAGCCTGGGGATCCACTGATTTTATGACAACTGGGAGACTAAAAACTTGGCAATTAAGGGGAGAGAGGGTTTAGCAAGACTGGCACAAAGTCCAGCTTTGTGTTCCTTATGCAAGCAGCTCTTCCTGCTGCACATTGAGCTCAAAAGGAGCTTCATTTGGAAGTGTTAAAATCCTGCAGTTCTTCTGAGGCAAAAACCATTCAGAATAAACATCTCAAGCAACCAAAAGTGGAATCAAAGGGTGAGACACTATTTTTCATCTCCAGTGTGTGCCTGGAAATGGATGAGCAGGGAATGTTCTCAGGCCTTTTTCAGGATTTTTACCTGGGGCGTAGCCGGGGCTGCTGGTTGGATACATGTTGGGATTGTAGGCTGGGGCAGCGGTGGGATAGCCTGTTGGATAACCTGAAAGGAGAGAAAAACAGGAATTTTAGGAATTAGGATTTGATCAATCAAGCAAGGATGGCACCCCTGAAAAGCAATCAACAACCTGTGTGAGCACAGAGGCCACTGAGGGAAAACACAGGTGGATTCTCTTGTAATAGGAAGGACCCTGAATGTGCTCCACAGATTTCCATGGGACATCATCAATATTTCATCTTTGTTTTCTGTAGGAAACAAGGATCAGAACGCAGGTGTCTCACTGTGCTTTGGAGAAAACTGCTGGAAAAATCCACTCTCTGAAGTGGAATTCAGGTACAAAACCCCACCAGCACAGTGGTACTGGAAAGGTTTTCCTGGGCTGTGTGGCAGCACTTGGGAGAGCTCAGCACTCCCATTAGGCAGAGTTTCATGCTGAAGGGAAGGCAAGGATCCCGCAGGAAAACATGCCAGCCTTGTATTCAGCCATGGCTGCACGAGTGCCATTCCCAGGAGGGCCCTGATTACCTGCCAGGCCACCTGGAAGGAACATGCTTGGAACCTTTGGAGCCAGGCAGGGTTTTTAATGGGCACTTGGGGAAGGTTGCAGAGCATCTTCAGTTTGCATCAGCCTCACTCAGAGAGGTCACAGCGAGTTCAGAGGAACTGTGTGATGGAAGTGAGGGGCTGGAAATCGTGGCACACTCCAGAGCCTGTGTGCACCCACACAGTGCAGGTGTCCAGCATCCAACTCCTACTTCACTGGAAATTCCTGTCCTCTGTGGAGACCACCGACACAACCTCTGCACCTGGATCTGCTCCTTTTCCACAGAATCACACAATTCCTGAGCTGGAAGGGACCACAGGGATCATCAATCCAACTCCTGGCCCTGCACAGACCCCCCAACAATCCCACCCTGGGCACCCCTGGCAGTGCTGTCCAAACACTCCTGGAGCTCTGGCAGCCTCGGGGCCATGCCCATTCCCTGGGGAGCCTGGGCAGTGCCAGCACCCTCTGGGGGAAGAACCTTTCCCTGATATCCCACCTAAACATCTCCTGGCACAGCTCCAGCTGTTCCCTGGGCTCCTGTCACTGGTCACCATTTTGCTTTACATTTCCTTCAATTTTCTGGAAGTTTTCCCTACTGAAAAGAGTAACACCCCAATAACTCCACCCTTCTTAGGTGCTGCTGAGTAAATCCCCTGGCAGAGTGAACGTGACATGTTAATCCTGCTTTGCTGGTGGACAATTTGGCTTTGCTGTGCATCACCATCCAGTTTATCTGTGTGTCCCCTTGGCCATCATCCCAGAGCAGAGCCAATGGAATGACCCTTGGAGAGTGTTTCCATGCCAAGCCCCACTGATACTGGCTGTTGGCTGCCAGCAAAGGCTGGAAGGAGGTAATTAGCAGTGGATTTACACCCATCTTTTTAAATATTTTATTTTATTAAATAAAAGTGAGTGTGGGTCCCTACTTCCCTCTTCTGAGCACCCAAAGAGCCACAGCACAGTCCCCCCCTCCCATGCCCCAGATCCCACTGCTTTCAAACCCTGGCACCGCTGACTTCTGTGGCAAAATGTTGAGGTTCATTTGAATAAATCTAATTCAACAATCATGACCACTGTACTGGAATAAATGACTGGATGTTCTACCCTCTCATTTTCATCAGTGATATATTTGGCTTCTAAATCAGGTTAATTAAAAATTGCTGTAGTTAATGTTGGATAAGCAGTAGTTTAACAGATTTTTTTTTTTTTAGGCTACACAGAACTCTGTTGTCATCATACCCAGGAATATCTAAAGCATTTCAGCAATCAAGAAGCTCCTTAGAAAGTTATTTGCAGATCCAGTGATTGCAAGCAGAGCATTAATGATGAGGATCTTAAATCAGAAATATCCCTTCTCTCCAGTTCATTAGAAGATAACCATGTCTTTTCCAGGACATTCATTGCTCCACACTCTTCCCATTTCTTCCTGACAATCTGGCCAGGGCTGCTAAACCAACTCCAGCTCACTTCTTGAAGTGTATTTTCCCTAAAATTCTCCCACCTGTGTTTCTCCATGGGGTTTTACCCTCTTGGTTCAGTGGAATCCCAGACTGGTTGGGGTTGGAAGGGACCTCAAAGATCATCCTAATTCCAGCCCCCTGGCATGGGCACAGATGATGATGGCTGTGTGTGCCATGGTGTTGGGAAGCCCCTTGCTCATTTGCAAGGGATCTAGATCAGTCTCTTGTGGCTCCAAGGGGTTCTTCTGACCTTTGCTGCTGGAAAAGCTCCCAAATAAGGCTTGAATTCCACAGACTGCTGCAGTCTTTAGTAATAATCCTTAATTAACAGTCCTTAGTCACCAGCCATGACAAACACAATCCTGTGGGGTCACAAATGTTCCACCTGTGCCCTCTGAGGCGCCACAAGCTCTCACCCACTGTCAAATTCAGGAAAAAAACCTCTCCTTTATTCAGGCCAAAATTTGCAAGATTGGGGTTATACATGAAAAAAAGAGTCTGAAATAAGTCAAACCACAGGAAAAGTGTGGCTTTGGGTAAGATTTTCCGTCCAGCCGAATACTGGAGGATTTATTTCAGGCAGATGGAGGCAGCTGTGCATTTATAGAATCCCAGAACTGTTTCACTTGGAAAAGACCTTCAGGACCATCAGGTCCAACTACACCCCCCAGCACTGCCAAGGCCACCACTAACCCATGTCCCCAAGTGCCACATCCACACCTATTTTAAAACCCTCCAGGGCTGGGGACTCAATTGGACTTGCTCCCCTTTTTTGGGTTTATTTTCTGCTTGGCAGGACTCTTCCTTCCCGTGTGTATCTTTTGTTGTTCTGAAGGTAAGTTATGGCTGGGTTTGGATTCATTTCAGCTCAAATAAATACGATTTCTATCAAGGAAGCTTTAATAGCTTTGGATGCAAAAAGAAGCCCTGCTCTGCACTATCTTCCACACTGATCTCATAAACTTTGATAAGTGCTGACCTCCAGCAAGAAAACTTGTCCTTTCTATTTTAAGGCAAAGCAGAGATGGGAAAGGTACAGGAAAATTAATGTGGTTTGCTTCTTTTTGTGGATGTAGTGAAAAATAAGAAAGTAGCAGAATCTGGGGCATTTTGTGCCGGAAGAAACATGCCTGGAAATTCCCAGCACTCAAAAGCCAGCAGGTTTAAAAATACATGAGGTATTTTTTATTTAGTGGGGCCTGTTGTGATTGGACAAAGGGAAAGGTTTCAAAGTGAAGGAGGGTTGATTTAGATTAGATATGAGGAAGACATTTCTTACAATGAGGGTGATAAAACATTGGCACAGGGTGCCCAGAGAAGCTGCGGCTGCCCCTGGATCCCTGCAAGTGTCCAAGGCCAGGTTGGATGGGGTTTGGAGCAGCCTGGGATAGTGGCAGATGTCCCTGCCTGTGGCAGGAGGTAGAACTAGATGAACCTTTAAAAGGTCCCTTCTGACTCAAAACTATTCCATAATCCTATGATTTTTATATCTTATTGGTTTTGAGCCTTTAGGATTTATTTGTTAGCTCTTCTTCATCCCCCAAATAATCCCAAATCAGCTCCCACAGGGAAGCAAAAGCTGTGGTGCCCCATGATGGTGCCCATGTCTCACATTCCCTTGGGTACAAAACCAAGTCTGGATCAAATAACCAGGAATGATCTCAGGAGAGATGACACCACCAAAGCATCCGGCATCCTGCTCTGATTTTCCCCCTGGAAAAACTAAGAGACCTCCTGTAAATTCCTGTTCCTCCTGCTGACACTGCTCTCCTCCTGCCACTTCTGTCCTGTCTCATCACCTTAAATGAAAAATAACAGCAAGAGGCTCAAAAACACCTGACATGAAAATGTCAGGAACAGAAAGAAAATATCCTTTACTTTCTATGGATCTACACATGACAGGACTCTGTCTCTGCTGGGCTTGAGGCTCTGCAGTGGTGCAGAAGGAAAGAAAATGAGATGAAAAATATTGAACAAAATTTATTAGATTCCTCATAGAAGAAATCCAAAGTTGTTTTGTGGCTTATTTTAATTTAATATCATCTCCACAATCAATAGGAGTAAGAAAGGCAGTGTTCATTTAGTGTCCTCCCCAAGGAAAACACACAGCACTCCAGCTCTGGGAAGCACTGACTGAGCTGCTTTAAAAATTACCACACAATAACTGTGCAAAGCAAAAAGCACACGGGGCTGCACCAAGTAGGTATTTGAAAGCCATCTTTAATTTCTCATGTATTTTAAATGTTACTGTATCAAAATCATCTAAATAACGCCCAAACAATGACCATACACAAGTGCTAAGGCTCTGAAGGTTCTCTTGGAATTCTTGAAAGAGAATTTGCTTTTCCTTGGCCACACAGCCTGTGCTATGGTCCATGTCTCAGCCTCCCACCCACTGGGAATTGTCACTTACAACACTGAATTCCAGAATGTGCCATCTCACTTTTTCAAGAGCAGTTTCATTGACCATTATCTGATCAAGGCCTTAATTGCTACAAGCAGCTGATGTTAATTTACAAGACAAAATATTCTCCTTCATTCTTTTCCTTTGAGAGTCTTGAGCAGAGCAGACTCCTGAAAGTGGCCCTGTCACAAGGATTTTTACAGGGACAGATGATAAAGTCCTTTATCTAAGGGCAGGACAAAGCACTAGAAAACCACACTTCAACTCCTTGAACTCCCAAGGACTCCAGCTCCACGCTTGCTGCAATTGAAAGCTCATTAACCACCAACATTCCCTGGAAGGAAAAGCCAGGCAGCCACACAGAACTGCCCCTCTTGTGGCATTCATTGCTCCAAGGTGGGTAAATATTTTTATTATTTACATATTTAAATATTTTTATTATCATCCCGGGCAGAGGTGAGTCCCCATGCCTGAAGCCATGTGGATGTGGTGCTCAGGGACAGTGGTGGCTTTGGCAGCTCTGGGGAAATGGTTGGGCTCAGAGGTCTTGGAGGGCTTTTCCAACCTGATTCTGTGATTCTGGTTTACCAATCCTCCCTCTAAATCCCATTAACCACTGTCCACCCCTTTGTTTCTGCTGAGTGACAGCTCTGAAGCTGCAGCAGCCCCAGGAACATTTCTGCTTTATGATCACCTCCTCGGGTCAGCCAGATGGAGCCAAAGCATTTTCCCCAGCAAAATACTTTCATGTTCTATTTTAAGCCCATCCAGCATTTCTCATTCTTTATTGCCCAGCCCTCAGAAACTCTTCAAAAATAGGATTTACAAGCACCTTCTCAAGACAAAAACATGAGAAACTTCATGCCTCCAACTACACACAGCTGTAAATCCGTTCCCTTTCGAGCGATTGGGAATTTATTCCTGCAGAAAATCTCATGTTGGGAAATGAATGTGCAGATCTGGTACTTGAGGAATTACCCCAGAAGTGAGAAATGAGAGAGCAGACACCGTGTAGGCTCCCTGGCACGGCTCCACCAAAGCCTCCACCAGCCAGACTTGCAGCAAAGGCTCTTGAACGTTGATTGCTGGGAGCAGTGACACCGGAAAGAATGTGCCTGGCGCTGTGATGGAGAGGGGACACAGGGAAAAGAGCTGAGAAGGACATCTGGGAACTCATCCTGCATCGGAAACCAGCCTCCAGTGATGAAGAGCTCCAGCATTTCCAAAAGGACTTGCAGCAGGGGTGTCATCAAAGCTTGCTCTCCCATGGCGTGAGCCAATCTCATTCCAGAAGGATTTTCCCAGCCTGCCTGGCTCCTCACACAGCTGCAGAGCTCCGGGCTTAGGCCGCGCATCTCCTGCTGCCTTTTGAGGAGCTGTCCCAGGGAATATCCCTCAGCACATGGGATTTAGAGAGGTGACCTCTGAGCAGCTTCTTACACAGGGCATTGCCAGACTTTCCCTGCTCAGTGGGAACTGTTTAAATCATCTCTGGGTGAATCCTGCTCTGCCAGCTCAGGGCAGGGAGGACGGGATCACCTTTCCTTTCTTCCCTCAATGCACAGATCCATTTGTGTGATGGGACACGTTTCCACAGCAAGTTCTACCCAAACCTCTCCCGATGCCTCTCCTTGGACAAGCAGCCAGGTAAATGCACCTGGCTGCTGCAGGAGCCCAGGGGCTGGAGCAGGTTTCATTTCCCACTGATCATCCCACATAACCACAGCTACCCCATCACTCACTCGCCACCTTGCCATGAAGCTATTCCAGCCCACTCATGCTAAATGGATGTAAAAATAGAGGGAAAGCTGAAAGCAAGGGTGGGACTGTTCTGAAGAGCAAGTTAATGGATGGTTGAGAATCCAGCATTTCTGAAGGCTCTGAGGATAATAAATGCATTTGTTCCCATGAAAAAATGCCACCCCCTTATTACTGTTTCAAGCCTCATCAGCCCAAGAGTGGAGCAGTCAAATGAATGTAGATGCACCAGACACAGAAACGACTTTAAAAAAAGATTTGCTCTCACATTTGACAATCTCACTCCCGGAGACCTTTTACAGTTGATTCTTTTTTTCTATAAAGGTCCTTCCCTTTATATAAACAGCAACTATTTCCTGCTCATTACCCAGAGCCATGCAAAACCAACTTTCCACTGTCCCAGGCTGCTCCAAGCCCTGTCCAACCTGGCCTTGGACACTGCCAGGGATCCGGGGGCAGCCATGGCTTCTCTGAGCACCCTGTGCCAGGGCCTCACCACCCTCACAGGGAACAATTCCTTCCCAATATCCCATCAGTTCACATTCCCAGGATTGTGAAGACATTACACAGGGGGAGGCAGCTCTGGACTTGCAGAGCAGAGGAGGAGGAGGAAGGAAGAGTGCAGGTCCTCTCTGGTGAGAAGATATCTGTGCCTCCTTCTGTCTCCTTCTCCTCCCTCCCCAGGATCCCAGCTTGATCCAGGGGGTGGTGAATTCCATTTGTGTGATAGCACACGCTCCTTAAGGAATTCTCCTTATGGGTTATCCACATTTTACATCCACATTTTACATTTACAATGCTTGGAGCCCAAGGACAGGAGCTCCACGGGCATCACCCATAACACAGCCATGCCACTGCAACCTCATGGAGAAACCAACCCAAAATCCCAACAAAACCCACAGGAATCTGGCAGGAAATATGTTCTTTTGATGCCTATTTCCTTTATATTGCACAGACTCCTAAGACAGCACGGCTGACAGTGCTGGGAGTGGCAGAGGGGCCTCTGGCATAGGGTGATGGAGAGAAACCCTCCAGTCCCTGGCAGGACAGCTTGGACACGTGGCACTGCCTGTTTGTCTCCATTCCACAGGGTCACAGTGTTGACACAATGGGGTCCTGCCTGCCTGGAGGAGCTTTTCCCAGCTGGAGGTCAAAGACAAGGGGATGGATGGGGGGCCTCCTTGCCCTGAGGAGCTGCAGAACCCTGGCTGCTTGGGAATTTGGCTGGGAAAGCAATGGTTTTGCACAGAACTCTGAGCTCCTCCATGGGACTTTGTGGTTGTGCGATGCCATACGTCAGCTAGAAGCTGTTTCCTTCATCATGCCAGGAATTAGGAGAATTTATAGGCCCAGAAAGATATTAAGAAAGTGACAGAAGCACTGTTTTGGACACACATTGCCCTGATTTTCTCTTGCTCAGACTAAACTTGCTTTCAGACCTGTTTTTAAGGTTCAATACAGTTGGAAGCTGTTGCGCAAAAGAGATTGTTCCATTCTTATTTCAATTCCACCTTAGTTTTGCTTCCCACCCACATCCAAAACAAACCTCCCAGGTCTTACTGCAGCTGTCTGGGTACGGGATGGATTTGGATGAGCAAAACTCATCCTGAAAACTAGGAGCAACTGTCCAAAAATATTAGAGAGATTGTTGATTGCTTAGTGCACACACTATAAATAAAGCAGAGTGACAGAACTTGTCAGACTGTCAATCAATATCACTTCTGGGCCACAGACATGTGTCATATCCTCTCCTGTGTTCAGACAAGGCTCTGTGGGAAAGAAGTTCTGGAAAAGGGTTTGAGTTGTGCAGTATTGATTGTCCTTGCAATGATTTGCCTCTTTCTGTGTTTGAAGAATCTAAAGTAGGATATGAACAGCCCCTACTGATAAAATATAAGGGTTTGTTGCTCCACAGAGAGAGGAAGTCTGCGATAAAGAAGCTCCTTTGCAGTTTTTCTTAAATACTCAATTGTGGCTCAACCTTATCCAATAATGTTCCCCAGGGAAATATTTAGCTGGAAAGATTTAAAATAAATTAAGATGGCAGAAGAGTGCTCATCTCGAAACAGGGCATGTAGTATTAGAATCCCAGGATGGTTTAGGTTGGGAGGGACCTTAAAGCTCATCCAGTGCCACCCCCTCCCATGGGCAAGGACACCTTCCACTGTCTCAGGCTGCTCCAAGCCCCTTCCAGCCTGGCCTTGGACACTCCCAGGAATGCCTTCATTTGCTTTTCAGTCATGAATTTGCCAGCTCCCTGAATTTGTGGAGGGCGAGGAGAGCCTCACCTGGATGCTCCTGGTCTGCTCTGGCAGAGTTTTTATGGCAGCTCTAGAGGGGTGTGAAGGCCCTTTCTGGAGGAGTTGGGACTGGAAATGCAGGCAGGACTCCATGCTCTCCATGCCCTCAGGTTATAGGTTACAGCAAGATATTTACAATAACTGCTCAGAAAACAGCCCTTTGTGATGTCCAAAATGCACTTGTTCATCTGGCTAATTTTCAATCCATCCTTTTCAGCTCTGCTCCCAAGCCAGGAGCTAAAAAGAGAATCAGTTTAAGCCCCAGTTTTTGTTATTCCTGCTCTGTCACAGAGTGTGGTCCATGCAAAACCTCTGTGCTTCCAGCTAAGGAAAGGCAGCTGCTCCACTCTGCATTGCTGATGCCTTCCTAGATCCTGGAACTGGGAATTCATCCCTGTTTTCTGTCTATCGTAATTTTTTTTTTCTGCCAAGTTGCTGTTTGCAACAACTGGGTACAAAATAAAATCCTGGAATGGTTTGGATTGAAAGAAGTGCCTTGCTTTTAGTCTTTCTTATTCAAAGTGCTTGAATTGAATTTGCCAGGTTTGGAACTGCCTTAAAAAATTATATTCCAGGTGTGTGGCCAAAGCCAAAGTGCCCAGCACTGCCCTGAGCATGATCCATGATTAACACAATAGAAACTGCCTGGTAATTAATCAATTAATCAATAATCCATCAATTAAATGACTAATTAAGTCTCTCTGGCACAAACATTGTCCTGGCTCCCATCTTTGCCTTTTACACTCCACTTTGTCCTCTGGCACTGGCAGCATCCTCCTGATTTCATCCTTGATTCATACCCTTAAACAACATCTCTGGGGACACCAAATTTCCTATTTCAGCTCATTTCAGTAATAGGCAGCTCCAGAACAGTCAAAACAATGTTACAAATCAAATTACTGCCCCAAAGGGCCAGTTTCAAAGTATGAATGTAGTGATTTTCATTTGCAAAGCTAAAAATTCAAAATGATAAAGTATTTAGGGTTACAAGAAGAGGCCAAACACAAGGAACACTCAGATTTGGGGATCACAACAGCCTTAGATATTGAAATTTTTAAATGCTCATTAACTTTCAAATGTCCATATGGTATTTTGGACATTTTGGCCTCAGACCAGAGAAGTGAATCACTCTCAAATCCATTGGCTATGGACAAACACAGCAGCAGATGGAGGACACAGAGAATATTAACAAAAGCAGGTTTTGGGTGTTAAAAGGCTTAATGGGTCTCTCACATATATTTGGGCCAGGAGATCGGATTCAAATTGTTCTTGGAGGATGCTGAGAATCCCTAATATTTGAACTGGCAAAACTCCACAGTGCTGTTTAAAAAACGGCTCTGGTGGAAATAAAATCTGATTTCACCAGCTTGCAAGTGCAAAGGTTCTGTCAGAAAGGCAGCAGGGATACAGTGATCCCACAAAGATCCCTTATCTCAAGGTTTTGTTATTGATTTTCCAGCCAAAAGCTGGGATGAGACTCCCTGACTGTTACACCACACCCTTGAGAACCCCACCAGCTCCTGCCCAACTCGCCAAAATCCAGGGAGGAAGAACAGCACTGGAATCATAGGGCCATGTACCATTTACTACTTCTGGTTCATAAACTGAATTTTTCAACCCGTAAAGAAGTGTTATAAACCAGGTTCATGTCCTATAATCCTTCTCCTAAAAAAAAAAAAAAAAAACAAAACAACCACAAACCCAACTAATTTCTGGGAATACTTGAATTAAAGTTATATTTTTGCACCAGGTATTCTGGTAGAGCATCTCTTCAGAAAGCCTGGGAAGAAAAAAAACTAAATACAAAAAAGCAAATACAAATCCCTTCCCTCCATCCTGTAAATATTTTATTCCCTACAAAAAGCCCAGAAGAAACTCCAAACATAACAAACCCCACAGCTGAGGGGTGACAGCCTGGGGTGTTTTAGCACAGTTTTCATTTGCTTGCTTTAAAACAAGGATTTCTACACCAGTCCAACGCAGCAAAGCAATTACTAATTAACTAAATTACATTTTCTGGTTGAGGTGCACCCTCCTGGTTGCTCAGGCAGGTAAAAAGTGATAAATTTGTGGCAGCTCCTTTTTTGACTTGGTTTTGACACAGGGAAGCAGGCAGGCTTGTTTAAAATAAATCCCAAGATTTGTGCAGGGCAATTATTTCACATGGATAACTGGGAGACCCCTGTGACTCTCAGGATGGATGGCAGATGGAGAGCGAGGGAGGAAGATGGAAAATTTCTTCATGTAAAGGATTGTCCAGGCTGCCCAGGGAAGTGGTGGAGTCCCCATCCATGGAGAGATTTAAAAAACCAGGTTGCTCAAAGCTCCATGCAACCTGGCCTTGGAGACTGCCAAGGACAGGGGCAATTAAAGGTCCTTGGGGCACTCTCTGGCCCCTTGTTTTAGAAGAGTAGTGTTGGGTTGTGTTTAGGGAATAGTTGTGACTTTAACAGCCTCCAAGGATTTGGGGATTCTGTGCTGTGCTCCTGACAATCCTCTCAGGAATTCAATCCAGGAGCCGATTTCTCGGCAGAAACGTGGGGACCTGGCAAATCCAAAATGAGTCATCGTACTGCAGGTAGTGAGACTGCCTGAAAAAGAACACATCCAGCGTGGCTGGGAAACAGCAAAAAGGATCAGCAGTTCCCTCCAGGAATAGCAAATTACACTAATGGACTGGGATGGAAAAGGGAGAGGGAAAAAGAGAAAAGCTCACAAGTTAGAGGAGTGAAAGGCACGATGTCAAGCAAAATAAAATCAGAGGGTTCACATCAGCCCCCTCCTGTACTGGAGGCTGCTGGGTTGAAAAATCAGCTTAAAAAAGGGTAGATGACTAATTATGGTTTATGGGCAGGGACACCAGCAGGCTTCAGTTTTACCAGCAGAACCTGAGGGATGACTTAAGCGAGGAGCACACATCAGGAGAGGGAAGAGGCATCCAGGGGAATCTCTTGGATGGATTTAAAAATTGTTACCAAAAAAACCAACAGTATAAAACTGCCATTAATTCATGGCATCAAATATACTTCATAAAGTATCATTTGAGGCACTTGAAACTGCAAAATAGCAATATATACACAGAAGTATGGATTATGGAGAGAATTATGGAATGGTTGGTGGAAGGGGACATTAAAGCTCATCCACCCCCTGCCATGGGCAGGGACACCTTCCACTATCCCAGGCTGCTCCAAGCCCTGTCCAACCTGGCCTTGGACACTTCCAGGGATCCAGGGGCAGCCACAGCTTCTCTGGGCACCCTGTTTTCTCTACAGAGCCAAAACTCCTGGCAGGTTTTGTCTTCTGCCTAAAAATGTTAACAGGAACAGTTGGTAAATAAAGGATCGGCTGAGGTTGTGTCTACATTTAAAAATAACTAAAATAGGTAAAATAAACCAAGTTTGTATTTATCCTGGCACAACATGACTGGCAGCACACAGTCCCTCACCAGTGCTTCTGTAGGCAGTGGTGCTGCTTTCCCTTTAGATCCCCTGAAATCCTCCTCTGCCTGGATTTGTGCCTCCCACTCCATCTCAGCACGTCGGAGACCTCCTGTCATCCACCAAGTCCTGGTCTACTTCCAAGCAGGGCAAGCAGAAACAGCATCTATTTTATTGTATGGGGTTATTTTAAAAGCTCTATGTAAAGAATGCATTTAAATTACTCTAAATCCTCAGCTCTATAAAACACTGAGACAATTCCTCTTCTCTAAGCTCTTTATGGATTCACACTTTGCATACATTGCCTGGAGAAGCTGTGGCTGCCCCATCTCTGGAAGTGTCCAAGGCCAGGTTGGACAGGGCTTGGAGCACCTTGGGATTGTCCTGGAACTGGACCCCTGGCAAACATCAAGTGGGTCAAACACAGTTTGATGTCACCTCAGTGCACGGTGACATCTCGGGTGTCCTTGCTGGCAGAAAATGACTTATTTTGGTCAAATACCCACCAGGCAGCTGGTCAGGCAGTGCTCCTGTTCAATGCTAATGAACTTCTGCAGATTTCCAGGACAAAATCAATGCATTACAATTAATTTATCCCAGTGACTGGCCCCCAGGATCTCCTCACCACAATAAATTGAGGGAAACCACAACTGAACATCAGCTTCATTTCCTAGGTGGAATTCTAATGTGCAGCACTCACCCCCTGCTTCCCCAGGTCACCCATGGCTCAAATCTAAGCTGCTGTCCTTAAATAAAGTAAAATGAGACCTGAGATCCAAAATTCAGGTGAAGTCAAGCAGTGCCCCAGCACTGCCATCAAGAATTGGGCTTTCTGCCCCGACCCTTTTCAAAAATTACCGGACCAACAGCAAAGAAATTCAGAAATGTAACCAGCATTGAAAGACTCACTTGTAGCATTTAATTTCCAGTAAAACAAATTAATGAGAACTCTATTGGAAGTCTGGAATTCTCTAAATTTACGTTGGAAGCATTTCAGAAAATGTATATTAGTTTAAAGTATCACAGAATCACAGATGGTTTGGGTTGGAAGGGACATTAAAGCTCATGCAATTCCAACCCCCTGGAGTGGGCAGGGACACCTTCCACTACCCCAGCTTGCTCCAAGCCCCATCCAACCTGGCCTTGGACACTTCCAGGGATCCAGGGGCAGCCACAGCTTGGAAAATGTATCTGACTTGCAAATGTCAAGGAGAAGAAATGACCTGAGGCCAGTTTGTCACTGCCACAGCTCTGGTTGAGTAAGTTTTAAAAATGCACAAAGACAACCATCTCTTTTTGCAGCAGGTTTTTCTCCCTATCAAAAATAAACTAACACGCAAATATCTCAAGAGTTTTAATCAAAAATAGCTTTATAAAGGGCTCTCACATGCTGTAAGTCACAACCAAAAATGCTTTTAATGCCATAAAATAGGAAGCAAGGTTTTATAGCAGAATATTTTGTATAAAATTCCAGACTGGTTTGAGTTGGAAGAGATCTTAAACAATATCTCATTCCAATCACCAGCCATGGGCAGGGACACCTTCCACTAGCCCAGGCTGCTCCAAGTCCGGTCCAGCCTGGCTTTGGACACTTCCAGGGATCCAGGGGCAGCCACAGCTTCTCTGGGCACCCTGTGCCAGGGCCTCCCCACCCTCACAGGGAACAATTCCTTCCCAATATCCCATCTGATTAAAGTCATTCCATGATCGTATTCTTGTGAGCTGTAATGCATGGGGAAAGCAGGAGAAAAAGTTCAGTGAACTGTCATCAGTCACATGGAGTTGCTGGAGAAATTTATTGCAATAAATACAAAAGAAGGCCTCTGGGATCCAAAACAGGGGTTTGATCACAGTGCCTTGGACTGGTCCAGGGTTATCAGCCAAGTGGAGGAATGGAATTTCCAGAATGGGTCTATTTAACAGCAGGAGCCTTTCAGGAAGAGAATTATTGTGGGTATGATGTCACACATTCCAGAGAACACTTAGATGTGCTCACTAAAAGGAAAGAATGGAATGGAAGGAATAGAAGAGACTAGAATGGAGCTGTTCAGTTGGAAGGGATCTACAATAATCAGTCCAGCTGCAAACTGGGTTCAGTTCAAAGGTTCAGTCAGTGTAAATTGATATCTGCAGCTTCAGTGTTCGCCCTGCAGGAACCTGCAAAACTGGAGAATAAAAGATGTTTAGGAGAACAGCTCTGGGAAAAATCCCCTCTCCTCAAAGGTAAGAGCAACAGTATGATCCTGGGAAATCCATCCCACACACACAGAGTCCATACCCCAGCAGCATCTACTTATGTGTTCCTCTGCCCTTTCCACATGGACAGCTTCCACAGAGTTCCATTCCATTCCATTCCATTCCATTCCATTCCATTCCATTCCATTCCATTCCATCCCATCCCATCCCATCCCATCCCATCCCATCCCATCCCACACTGTTGTGTCTCTCTCTTCTCCCCTACACCTAAACCTGTATCTGGTAGGACCCCATCCCAAAGAGCCAAGGCAAACATCCCACCTCCCTTCCCACCCCCTGCTTCACCCACAGGATACCCTGGGCTAAACCCAAACGGGTGATGTGTGACAGGTCACCAGGTCAAAGCCCAAAAGCCATCCCCACACATTTCTCCCTGTTTCTCTCCTGATCCTCCTGTCAGCTATGACGGATTTTGCTTCTCAGACCACTCCCACACCTCCCAAATTCCTGCACTTCCACACTTGTGCAGCAGAACCTTTGCCACCCAGCATGGCAGGCACTGCCTCACCTACCCCCTCTCTCCTGGCTTCCTTTATTCCAGCCTGGGAGCTGCAGGCTCTCCCCAGGGACATGCACTGGGCTCTATGAGGATCAAGGAATATCCATCTCCCCAGACAGAGCTATTAATAGTCACTCACCTCTCCAACTGCAAATTCCAGGCTCTTCACAGCCAATCCTCACCCTCCTTAAATGTCTCTTCTCATCATTATAACCCGCTCAGTCTACTGAAAGCCCAGTATTTTAATCTTGCAATATTAAAGACGATTCTAGCAGACACTTCAAAAGAAAAGGAGCCAATAAGAAACAAACAGTTTGAGGTCAGGGTCTTTCCCTGCTCAGCTCACAAAATAAAGAGGTGAGATTCCTTCCCCTTTCAATTCCTCTGTGCAAATTTTAATTGCTTTTCTGACATCTACAGAATGTAATCTTCTTCCTGTGTTGTTCCTAGGATTAGGGCAGGACGAAGGTAAAGCTATTTTTGATTAATATGGAAATCAGAAATTACTTTCCAGAGAAAACTGGGGACTGTTCCTAATGCTGCTTTATCTTTGGGGAATTACAAATCTGAGGAGTAAGAAGAGTGAGCTGGCAGCTCACTGAGTCTTCCAACCTGTGCAAAATATGCTTAAAGACTTCAAAAATCTCATCTGATGGAAATACGAGATTAATATAGTTAAGGAACTGTACAAGCTGAAGACAAAGAGAGTTAAATCCCCACAGAAAGGGGAACATCAGTTTATCTGGGGAGAAAAAAAACAACGTGGGGGGGGCCACATGGTACAAAGAAACCTTCCTGTGTTTTAAGAGAAATGTAGTCGTTAATGCAATGGTTAAATTTGTTCCCAATTCAAAGCTGTTCTTGCTGAAATACAAATATTCCTCATGGCCATTCAGCTGCATTTCTAATGGGTGAAAATGTGAAGAGTCAGGTGGCATCCAGCCCCTCCTATTTGTGTGAAGGGAAGAATTTGGAGGGAAATAAATAAATACAAGGGGATGGAGTGAAAGGACAAAAGGGAATGACTTTAAACTGAATGAGGATGGGTTTAGATGGGATATTGGGAAGGAATTGTTCCCTGTGAGGGTGATGGGGCCCTGGCACAGGGTGCCCAGAGAAGCTGTGGCTGCCCCTGGATCCCTGGCAGTGTCCAAGGCCAGGTTGGAGCAGCCTGGGACAGTGGGAGGTGTCCCTGCCCATGGCAGGGGTGGAACGGGATGAGCTTTAAGTCCCTCCTGAGTTAAACCAGTCTCAGTTCTGGGATTCTCGACCTGGGGATAAAGACTCAAAGCCATGTCAGCAGTCCCATCTTCCTGCCAGGAGTGCCTGCAGGAAACTGGAGATGATTTAGGAGTAAAAAAGGGACATCCTGGCAGGCCTACGCCTGGGAAATTTCCCTCCAGTTCCCTGTGAAGTCTCCCCAAAGTCCTGTTCCCACAGAGCCATGTATGTTCACTGAATAATGTGATGCCTGTGGAAAACCAACCATATATTGTACTACTTTTTTGTGTTATCATTGGATGCATGAGATTAATGGGATTTTCAAATGGAATGGCAGCACTTCAGCTATGCCTGGAAACAAAGGCATTGACTCTGCCGACCAGAGAGGAGTGAAAAGGAGACAAGTGCATTTTATCTTGAAAGCCCTCAGACACTTTCAAACAGATCCAGAAATCAAAAGCTCTGTGAAAAGAGAGGAAAAGCCCTTCAGGACCTGTTGGGCCATGCTCCCGTTTTTAAAAATGACAAGATGTGGGAGTAGGATATTTAGTGTAAAGATACAATGTGGGAGCACGAGGCTTGGCATGTCCAAAATTGATTTAGATGTGGGAAAATACAGCAGCCTGAAAACTCAGAGGTTCAGCTTTGTGTGCTGGAGAGAAAAAATACACAGTGGCATTGTCACGTTCAGTGAGGATCCAGCAGTACAACGGGTTTATATATATATATGTATATATATAAAGTCATTCCCCATTGTCCTGTCCCTCCATCCCTTGTCCCCAGTCCCTCTCCAGCTCTCCTGGAGCCCCTTTAGGCCCTGCCAGGGGCTCTGAGCTCTCCCTGGAGCCTTCTTCTCTCCAGGTGAGCACCCTCAGCTCTCCCTGCCTGGCTCCAGAGGGGCTCCAGACCTGGAGCAGCTCCATGGCTCCTCTGGACCCTCTCCAGCAGCTCCAGGTCCTTGTGCTGCTGGCTCAGGGCTGGGGCAGCTCTGCAGGTGGGGTCTCACCTGAGCTCAGGAGCAGAGGGGCAGAATCCCCCCTTTCCTGCTGCCTAGGCTGAGGGATCAGCCCAGCACACAGGGGATCTGAGCTTCTGGAGGATGTGGCCGGATTCTCCTGCAGGAATACAAATTACACAATTATAGTATTATTTTAGCAGTTGGCCATGGTGACATTTCCTGCTGTTAGGTGGCTCTGGTCCTGCCAGGATAGATTAGCAAGGCTCACCAAACATTTTGTTTGGCTAAGGAACAGCTGAAGGGCACTGCCTCCTTATTCTATTAAAAGCGCCGCAGGAACTCGGTAACATTTTCCTGTTGATCTCCACTGCTCTGATAAATGGAAACCTCATCCCTTCCTCCAGGAGGAGAGGAGACATTTTTAGGAAGGGAAACCAATTTCCTCTCAATGTTATTGAGTTAAACAAGGTAGCTCAGTTTCCAAAGGTATTAAGGTCGTTTTGTTATTCTCCCACCAAGCGCTCGCTGAGCTGTCACAACAGCCTTCAGGACTGAAGACAGAGGAACTTCAGCTCTGCAGGCAAATTCCTACAGACCATGTGCTCCAGCAGGGAGGGGAGGGTCAATACATACATCCTGACAGTGATGGAACACATCTGAATGCATAGAGCTTAGAACAATTACTGCTGAGCAGCCCTCAGCACACCAGGAGCGAGAGAAAGGGAAAAAAAGCCAACCATCTTTGGAGAGATGAACAATCCTTCTCGTTATCAACACTTCATTTAGTATCTTAGTTGCTTAAACCCAATTATATCCAGAAAAGACAACTGCGAATGAAGAGGATCTGAGCAACCCCAGATAATGGGAGAAGATAAAAACCCACTCCAAGAGTAATGACCTGATTTGGCATTCATCAGTCACTCGGTAATGAGCAAACGCTGATTTCAAATCTAAATTCATGTCAAATGCTTCTGGATAAAATTAACTCCCAGCATATTTCAAAACACCCATTCAAAGTGTCGTTGCTACTTCCTCCTTTCCCCTCCAGCAGACCAGAATCTCTCCTCTTCCACAGCTCCTGCTGTTCCTCCTTCCACCACTTGCCACGTTTTTTCAGGCTCAGGTCATGGACGTGTCCAAGGCCAGGTTGGACAGGGCTTAGAGCAAGCTGGGCTAGTGGGAGGTGTCCCTGCCCGTGGTGGGATGCTTGGATGAGATGACCTCTTTATTTCCCAAGAAACTGGCAATGAAGGAGATTTGTTGTCACTGGTAGCAGTGAACAGATCCAAACATGGCATGTAAATGTTTAGGTTGGAAAAGTTCTCCAAGATCATCAAGTCCAACAGTTCCCCCAGCACTGTCAAGGCCACCACTGCCCCATGTCCTCAAATGCCACATCCACATGGCTTTAAATCCCTTCAGGGATGGGGACTACACCACTGCCCTGAGCAGTGACTGCTAGGGCTGGACAACACATTCCATGTAGAAATTTTCCAAATATCCAATCGAAACCTCTCCTGGCCCAGCCTGAGGCTGTTCCCTCTCCTCCTGTCCCTGTTCCCTGGGAGCAGAGCCCGACCCCCCTGGCTGTCCCCTCCTGTCAGGGAGTTGTGCAGAGCCACAGGGTCCCCCCTGAGCCTCCTTTTCTCCAGGCTCAGCCCCTTTCCCAGCTCCTTCAGCCTCTCCTGGGGCTCCAGCCCCTTCCCAGCTCCGTCCCCTTCCCTGGACACACTCTGGTCCCTCATAGCATGGTGGAAGTCACCTAATCACAGTTGCTGCACATCCCTCGATAAATACAGCCGGAAACCCTTCCTGTTCACCATGGTCATCATTCCCAGATGTCCAAACACAGATGCCAACAAAAATTACAGATTTCCATTAAAAAACCCCCAGCATCATCCTGCAGGGTGATGGAGAATTGTGGTAAAAGCTCTCACCACCATCTCGGAACATCAAAGTGTTTGCAAAGACCACATAACACATTTTAGACGGCAAATTCCCTTAATTCTGGCTGTGTAAAAGGACTGGCACAAAAAAAAAATCCTCTAAGCCTGCAAAGTGTTTGTGGGAAGGGATTATGAGAACAAAGATGTTGTGGGCCATGTGTGGAAGACAGGACTCAAACCCAGCAGCCTCCAGAGGAGGCCTCAGTGCCCTTGTTTCCCGCTGCTGCCTACAATTTCACTACTTTTTGACCTTAAAGAACCCTGAAGCTTGTGGGTAATCCAGCTGTGATGAGATTTCCTACTCCTTGATGAAACATTTGAAGCTGCTGTTCAGGATGGATCCTTTTATATGTCTGAACCTGCTTTTTTCCTGTTTTTTTTTTTTTTGAGAATGAAGGGCACCCAGTGGACCCCCGGCAGGGACTGCGCAAGCTCCAGAATAATCGTTCTGCCAAAAGCAGGAAAGATCTGACAACAAAGGCTGCTTCTCTCTCCTTCTTGAGCCATTCTTCCATTGACTTTTTGTACTCTGGACAATCAGGCTCTGAATCAAGAAGTGGCTTCTCCAACTTCAGCTTTTCCTGAAGGGGAATTTAAAGCTCTTTACTTCCTAACAGAAAACTCAAGTGGCGTCTCCTATAGACCTGAGCCATCCTGTCCAAACAATATTTCAGCTTGTGTTCATCTCTTCAGGGACATCAGGGATGCCAATCCATCAGCTGAAGCTCTCAGGGAGTAGAAGTACAGGAGTTTTCTCCACAAGCCTCTATTACTTTTCCATTGACTGTATCCAGCATCTTCCCTGTCACTTGCACTGAAAACTTCATCCCTGTCTTCAACTGCTGGTGGGACATTCCATACATACACATTGTGTGTAACATCCTTAAACACAGCCTTCCCCATCCATCCAGGAGCCAGAGCCTCTGACATCTGCACTATCAAAAGAGTTTTTCCTTCAATCTGACTAACTCCCTTTCCTCTACCAAAAGTAAGGAATTTGTGGTTATTTCAAGGCTCTCCATCACTTAATCCTTACTGAGCCACCCTTCTTCCACAGTGAAGCACCAGCTCCTTGGTTCCCCCAGCACCCCAGCCTTGCTTGTGCTGCTCTCTCAGGGCATGTCAAAAAGCAACTTTGTGTGCTCCATTTCCCACTAGGAAAAACCAGAAGCCCTCCTAAATACCCAACATCTCTTCCAAAGGCTCCTCTGACTGTACACTTCCCAAAAGTGACTCCAGGCTCCACTTCTCTGAGCCTCTAGGGCAAGGCCTGGGTTTGCTCTGTGCTTGGGGTGCTGCCTGAAGTAGATGTTGAAGAATACCCCCAAATCCCACAGTCCCACTAAAAATACAGGAGAGCTGCCATTTCCAGAACCCTCCTCACCCTTTTGTCAGCTCTGCAGGAACTCAATGAAGGAGGGCAAAAACACAGGTTGTAAGCACAGAGCCTGTGTTATGTCAAGGTTCCCACAGACACTGCCAGTTCTGGGGGAGGTCAGAACATCCCTGTGGGTTAACACCCCTTAAATCCATACAGGAAAGGTTTGGAGGGGTAAAATCCATGCAGGGAAGGTTTGGAGGGGTAAAGTGATCTGCAAAAATTAATTCATCAGCCACAAACAGAGCCCTAAGCAGAACCTTAATCCATCATCCACTCCCACCTGCCCCAAACAAGATCCTCTTATCAGCCTGGCCTTTTAATACATGAGCTAAGATATTGACTGTAAAATATTTCTTTCCTTTCCCAGACTCAAACTGCTGCAGCAAGAGCCATAATCCACCTGCATCCCCGACATCCAGGAGGAAGCACTACTGAGATCCACAGGTTTGTACACGAGCGTGGGACTGACTGTTCAGTGATGCCCAGGAGGAAGTGGGGGTCATGAACACCAAAAAAAAAGGAAAAAAGGAAAAAAGTAAAGAAAAGAAAAGTAGGTCAAGCAATTCACATTTGCTGAAAAGGACAAAGAACACTGCAGATTTTTTATTACCTTATGCAATTGCTACCAAATATCTGAGGCATCCTTTTTATCTGATTCAAATCCCACATGAGTAATCCATGATTAAATTTAGTGGGTGTGAAATTTCATTAGGTCGTTCAATTTTAAGCAGATTGGATAATGAAGTTCCATCGTCCTTCAGAATTAAGGAAAAAAATATTAATACTGTAATTTTTATCTCACTCCCAGCCTTCCCCCATCTGTGAGATTATTCTCATTCATGTAAGACATCCATGTCCTGCAGCTGCATCTTTGAGGCACGTGACCTTGGAGATGGAGAGAGGGAATTGCTTGGAAATGTTGGCAAAAGCCAAACCCAAACCAGACTTTACCTGGTGCTTTCCTGGGATAAACACAGACCAGAAATTTGAGTGTTCCCAGAACAAAGACATGGAGCAGATTCCAGCAGGGATGCCTTCTAAAATATCATGATTTCTCAAAAAAAGAAAAAAAATCCTTTGGACTAATACAGTGATATCACAATGGAAAAAATGTTAATAGGTAGCAGATGCTGCTTTAAGCCTTAATTCCCTACCCCAAAGAGCTAGATAATTCAAGGAGAAGCCACCAGCTTCCTTCATGCAAAAAGGCTCCATATTAAGAGGTTTGGAGTTTTTCTTGGATTTTAAAATTCTGCCTTTTTTTTTTTTTTTAAGTGGTTTGAATTCAGACTTTATAAGGAATTCCTGCTGGGTTTTTAGAAGAGCATTGGTGCAGTGATGGGCAGTGGAGTGTGTAATCCATGAGCCCCTCATTTCACTGTACATCACCCTGTGTTTCCCACGTAGGACCAATAAACTTTGTTCACCCACCCCCTAGAGCTAATAAATTCAATTAAATTTTCAATTTAATCAAAAATTTAATTGTATAACTCTGGGGAAGAGCCTGGCTGGGAAAGAGTTAAACAACAGGCCTGAATCATCTTGCTGTGTTTTCAGGCAGCTGAAGCCACTCTGTGCCAGTACAAATAAATAATATCTCTATCCACATCACAACAAAGTATTTTCCTCTTGATGTTGTTCACCAAAGCATGATGACAAATGATGGCTGGAGAAACAGGAGTTGTCAATTCTGCCTTAATCATGTTTCCTTTGGGGCTTGACAGAGGTTGCCACGTTTATCCCTTTCTCTAAATGGCCACCAAGTGCTTCCAGCAAATGAACTGAACACAGCAAACACCAATCTGCCTTCCACAGTCTTCTGTGCTCTGTTACTGGATAGTTTTCTCAGGAAAGAAGGGAAAAAACTCTCAAAAATTCAGTGGAGAAGCTGAAGCTTTGCACATCTAGAGAACCCTCAAGGAAAATACACGTCAGGAAAGATGATATTAATTGATGGGACAAGATCAACACATGTCAGCCTCAACATTTACTGAAAGTACATCCTAACATCATCCATCCATGATAAACAACACCAGGACCTGGAGCTGCTGGAGAGAGTCCAGAGGAGGCCCCGGAGCTGCTCCAGGGCTGGAGCCCCTCTGCTCTGGAACCAGGCTGGGAGAGCTGGGGGTGCTCACCTGGAGAGGAGAAGGCTTCAGGGAGAGCTGAGTCTGTGATTCTGTGAAACAAATCCTACTAGGAATTAATTTGAGAATCTCTGGAGTAGGCGTTGCGAGACATCAGTCAGGCATCAACAGCAAAACAAATTAACACCACAAAATAGTGAAAAACAGAGGAGCCAAACCTGCATCTTTAAATAGCCCCAGAGAGCTTTTCCTGTCAGTAGCAATTTTCTGGCCAAGCTCCACCACATCCTCTCTCCACTTCACCCAAACCTGCATTTTTCACATGACCAAAATGCTCATCCAAGTCTGGATCAGAGCAACCCTCAGACTGTTTATCCCTCCTGCAGTTTCACATTCACCTTCTCCACCCATCTCACCTTCTCTGACTGTCTTGGATGCTTTCCCTGACCTCCTCTCCCATGGAACTTCACCACCCACATTACTGGATGTCTCAAGAGTTCAAGGGGCAGAAGATCGACAGTGTAGGGAGCAGGAAATCCAATGACTCCAAGTAATCCAGAGACAAATGTGCCAACAGCAGTGCTTTCTCCTGGGTCAGGAGTGCAGGTCCTGTCACACTTTAATGTCCCAGGGTGGTGACACATGCAGGCTGAATGGATGCTATGGATCTGGAGGAGAATCCAGAGGAGAACACGCAGGAGAAGCAGGGGAGTGAGGTTATTTGATGATGTAGGCACATTACAGGACTGACCCTGGGAAAAAGGAGAAATGCCATGCTACCATAGGAGGAGCGAGAGGAACAAAAATGAGGAATATTTGAATTTCCAGTTCAACAGACTTTGCCTTATTCAGTGGATCACAAGGATCCTGCGGAAAGCTGTCACTGGATCCATGAGAGCAGAGTCTGGAGAGTGAAACACAACTGTTGACAAAGGCTGGATGAATTACAGACCATTTAAACAATGTGCACACACACAAGTCCCTGGTGCCAGATGAGATGGGCCTGAGGGTGCCAAGGGAGCTGGCTGGTGTCACTGCCACTCTGTCATCTCCAAACGGTCACAGAGATGGGGAATGTCCCTGGTGATTGGAAAAAGGGCAACATCACACCCACCTTCAAAAAGGGAAATGCCAGCCCAGTCGGCCTCACTCACTCCCTGCCCAGAAATTCACGAGGCAAATCCTTCTGGAAACCATGACCTTCCAAACCAAATTATTCTGGTGTTTACTACCCAGAGAGTGTCTGACACAGAGCTATTCAATAATTGCTATTTTATGTTTTCTCTACTCTTCTGCACTTTAGATCCTGCTGCTTCTGCCTTCTATCCCCTGGAATGGTGGTTTTTTGTTCCACATTTGCAATTACAATAAGCACAGGTTTATATGCATGAGATAGAAATATATTTTCCACCTGAATTTGGGCACTCAGAGGTGCTGGGTTCATTCTGGGCACCGTGTTCTCAGTGGTGTCAAGGACTTCCCGTTATTGGAAGTGACACTGGGAATGAAGAGTGTGGTGGAGGAAGAGCATGGAGTCAGCATGTGCTCATTTGTCTGCTAATAGGGGATCAATTAGAATTTGGGAATAGCTTTAATCATTCCTGTTGAAGCTAATTCACTCGATGTTTCATTTCTGTGGGCAGTTCACCCCTTAAGCTTAATGAAAAAAGTAAATAAACCAGAGTGAGTAATGAGAGAGGGACTGAGCTGTCAATCAGAGCCAAAGCTTCTGTATCCTTTCCTCATGATTTATAGCAAAGGGCTGTCTTAGACCCAAGGACCCAAAAATTACACAAAATTACACAAAATGGAGCTTTATGATTCAATGCAAGACTCGTACATCAGAAGAGTTTTTCTCCCTGTCCAAGAAGCTCCCTGTACTCTGGAAAATTAACTGGGAATTGAGCATAGACAGTCTGGCAGGAAAAAAGAGAAATCCAGAGTGCAATGAGAATGTATTTAAATTAATATTTGGCAGGGGGTAAAGGAATGAGAGGCAAAACAAGGGGAGAAGAATTAAACTCCAAACTGATGAATCTGCCCTCTGCAGCATCCTCACATCCCATCCCATGGGATCCAGCCATCAAACGTTCCAGACATCGCTGCTGCTATCACTGGGCACTTCCATGAAAAGATATCAGCTCCCTGCTGGTTTAAACAGGGGGAAAGGCTCCTTGCCTGAGCTGACCCAGGCTCAGTGTCCTGGACAGGGTGTTCTGTCTGTGTCTCACTGCAGCTGATTTGTGCTGGTGCTGTGATAGCAGCGATCCCTTGGCTCGGGCAGGACACTCCATAAATTCTGTATTAATCCAGGGCAGCACCACTTCTCTATTAACTTATGGAAGAAAACCAAACACATCAAAATTGTTTGACATGTGGACTAATAATGAAAAGTGAGTAGGAAAATAGGAAACCTGCCAGTTCAATATATTAATAACACCAGCCAGGCCAGACAGAGCACAAGGGATATAAGGGGAAAAAACACCTGCACAAAGTTGGCGAATAAGCAAAAGGACAACCAACAAAATCCACTTGTGACAGGTGTAAAATAATAAATATTGGGAAAAATCCTCCAAAGAGAGCTGGAGAGGGACTTGGGACAAAGCATGAAAAGATAGGACAAGGGGAAATGGCTTCCCACTGCCAGAGGGCAGGATTAGATGGGATATTGGGAAGGAATTGTTCCCTGGCAGGGTGGTGGGGCCCTGGCACAAGGTGCCCAGAGAAGCTGTGGCTACCCCTGGATCCCTGGCAGTGTCCAAGGCCAGGCTGGATGGGTCTTGGAGCAAGCTGGGCTAGTGGAAGGTGTCCCTGCCCATGGCAGGAAGTGGGACTGGATGAGCATTAAGGTCCCTTCCAACTCAAACCATTCTGGGATGGACCTTGGACACTTCCAGGCTCCTGCCACAGAGACAAGGAACCAGGTGCACTCTGAGGATCTCTCCAGGCTGGCAATTCTTCAGCTCTCAGCCTGTCCCATGCTTGAAAGAGAAATGTTTATAATATCATAGGATGTGAAATGAGGAAAACATCTGAAAAATCGAAGTACGGTTGCAGCTTTCAAGTAGAGGTCAATAAACAGAGCAACTTCTTTCTTTATGGTTTCAAACAGCTTGGCAAGAACCTTTTGGTGTTGGTAAATCAAAAGATAAGGAGATTATGAAAAAGAACATGAAAGTGAAGATCTGAAGAGCTTCAGCAGAATCAAAAAGCCCTCCCAAAGCTTCTGCAACAGCACAGAAGTTTTATAAATGGCACAAATTACCTCATTTAGCTTTTTGCAACTTCAGTGCTTTATCTTCCTTCCAAACTTCCACCTCGCGTTTTACCTCTCTTCACATCCTTAAACCACCCTCCTAAGATCCCTCTCAGCAGCCTGTTGACTTGTCTTAATGATTGTAATTCCACTTTTTCAACAAACATTCCCTTTATGCATCACCCCGAATTCTCTATGATTGCGTTGATAAACACCCAGCTTGCTCGGGGTGAACAGAACAACCATCTCAGGTGACATCGGCTCCTTTCATGGAATTTACCCTTCCCTAGCTCAAGGAATCCCTGCATTTTCCAGTAGAAAATTACAGCTGGTCACTGCCTGGTGATCATTCTTGGAATGAGGTACAACACTGTCAGGATTACAGGGAAGTGAATTCCAATCTACAGCTCCCTGAGGAGGCTGCAGCTGAGGGGGGGGCAGGCTGTGCTCCCAGGAAACAAGGGACAGGACGAAAAAGAAAAAGCCTCAAGTTGTGCCAGGGGAAGTTTAGGTTGGATATCAGAGAAAATTCTTTCCTGGAAAGGGTTGTCCAGCCCTGGCATAGCTGCCCAGGGCAGTGATGAGTCCCCATCCCTGGAGAGATTTCAAAGCTCTGCGGATGTGGCACCTGGGGACGTGGGTCAGTGGTGGCCTTGGCAGTGCTGGAGGAATGGTTGGATTTGATGGTCTTGAGGGGCTTTCCCAACCCCAAAGATTCCATGACTATTTTATAGGGAAGAGGAGATGCTCCCAACACGGTTCCAGGTACTGCTGGCATCAAAGCTCTGTCTCAACATCATCACATCTCAGCTCAGCAACAAGGTACCCAAGTTCAGGGGTATCCTCACAGTTAAGGACACCAAAAAGTGACTCCAGTTTCCAATTTCCACTCAGGAGAGTGCAAAAGAAGGAAGTGCTGCAGTTCCTACAGTACCTGTCTCCTATAACCACCTCTAACCTGTGTAAGTCAATAACCTGTTTTATTGGAGTGGATAATCAAATCAGTGTCAGGGCTGGATTCATTCTCCATGACAGTGAGACCTTGCCTGAAGTAGGTTGAGATGTGGCATTTTTAGTCCAAATCTCAGCATGCACCAATCATTCCACAACTATTTTGTCTCCTGTTTGTATTTTTGCAGGTTTTTTTTTTTTAATTTATTATATTTACCTACTAAAATGAAGATAGTGAACTGGGAGTGCTCAGCCTTAAGAAGAGAAGCTCCACGGAGACCTGAGAGTCCCTTCCAGGGCCTAAAGGGGTTCCAGGAGAGCTGGAGATGGACTGGGGACAAGGGATGGAATGAAAGGATACAGGGAATGGCTCCCCACTGCCAGAGAGCAGGGCTGGATGGGATATGGGGAAGGAATTCTCTGTGAGGGTGGGCAGGCTCTGGTACAGGGTGCCCAGAGAAGCTGTGGCTGCCCCTGGATCCCTGGCAGTGTCCAAGCCCAGGCTGGAAGGGGTTTGGAGCACCCTGGGATAGTGGAAGGTGTCCCTGCCCATGGCACTGGATGGGCTTTAAAGTCCCTCCCAACTCAAACCATTCTCTGATAATAAATAAGGCATTAGGGATGTTCAGGGAAACTACTGGAACAATCTCTCAGTGTTTCAAAAAGAATTAAAAAGAAAGAGTTTGAAAAGATGTGTGATTGAAAGCTGGTCTCTCCCCTGGCAGAAAATACTTTAAAGACATTTTCTGTCACTGTTTGGGTGGAATTAGTGCAGACTTTTGATTGAATCCAAAAATGCAGATGCAGGTTCCTTTCAAAGGAAGCAGAAATGAGCTAAAACTAATTTATTAGTGGTCAAGGGCATAGCACAGCCAAGTGAGATTTAAGATTGAAGATTTTTTTCCCAGAAACTTTGGGAAGAGGCACTGCAATTACTGTAAGAGGAATCAGCTGGATCTTCTACCCAGTGCTGAAGTAGATGCTTTCAAATTGTCTCATTTACATAGGGAAGAAGGTCAGGAGGGATTAAGAAGGTAAATATATCACCTGATTAGGTATGCAAGTTCAGGGTGTTCCAAGGACTAATTCCATGAATATTCAAGAAGGCCTTTGCTTCCCAAAGGTTCAGTCATAAGCAATAAGTTGAATATGCAGAAGGAATCTGGTCAGAAAACCAAAGATGGCACCTGTGTGCATCAGTATCACCTGTTCCAGTGAAATCAGGTTCTTGAATTTGCTTATTCCCTTTTCCATTTCACCTTGTGAAAATAAAGAATAAGGAGAATATGCACAGGTGAGGAAGGAAAAGCTGGGAGCTGACAGGGACACGTTCACCACTCCTTGGAGGTGCATTTTTAACAGGAGCAGACAGCACTTCCTCATGATTCTTAATTTGGGCAAAATTTCACACAAGACACTATCACAGTGCATTGATCCAGCTTTCCTTGCCCAACTTGGGACAGACAGCACAGGGACATGATTTGACCATCATGTGTTTTCTTGGATTTGTACTGTGCTTCCTAGGAGGATCATTAATTAGGAAATTGAAGTCCAGATGAGCTCAACTGCAAGACCAAGTATGCTTTCCAGGAGGAAAATTGAGCTGAGCTTTTGCTGAGTGATGCCCTGATTCACCCTGTTATGCAGAAAATGTGTCTTGCACTGAGTTAAGGTAGGAAAATGTTGGGCAGTGCTCTTGGGAGAAGGGCTAGAGAGCAGAGATGGGTCCCAACAAAAGAGCTGAGGTGGCTCTGGGAGAAAACTCTGCTATTCTTCCAGCTTTTTTTTCCTTTCCTTATTCCCTGCAGCTCAGAACCACCCATGTCCCAGGTTGATCTNGTCTGTTCCAACCCAAACAGTTCCACGACTACAATTCCCACCTTCTCTCAGCTATTACTATTTCATTTGTCATCCCAGAAACTCTGAGCAGCACCAGCTTTTTGTATCCCCACTAATTGCACATCCTTGGAAAACAAAACAAAGCAAGTGTTCCCCACACACATCGTGCAGCATCCCAAGGCATCGGTATGAATGAGGATGTGTTTGGGATGAGACAGCACTGCTGCTCCTTTCCTCTTCCTGCCAGGTGACTCATCCCCCTGAATTTGGGAGGATGTGGAAATCCATTGAAAAAGTGGCACCAGCTGCAAAAGCTTTGTGTCCATAGATTCTGCAAACTTTGGGAAAATAATTTTTNGCAGCACAAGGGCCTGGAGCTGCTGGAGAGAGTCCAGAGGAGCCACAGAGCTGCTCCAGCTGCTCTCTGCTCTGGAGCCAGGCTGGGAGAGCTGGGGGTGCTCACCTGGAGAGGAGAAGGCTCCAGNGAATTTGGGAGGATGTGGAAATCCATTGAAAAAGTGGCACCAGCTGCAAAAGCTTTGTGTCCATAGATTCTGCAAACTTTGGGAAAATAATTTTAAAAAAACCCAGAAAACAAAACAACACAAAAAATAAATCAAGCAACCCAGTGTGCAGACTGCTAGTGCAGCAAAGGATGCTTAGTCTGCCCATAAAAGCCATAAAATTTTCCAGGGAAATTTGTAAGGATGAAAAGGAAGAACTGTGTACTTGTAAGGACTAAAAGGAAGCTTTTGGTCCAGCCATGGTGGAGGAAATGGGGCCAGTTTTGAAGAGCTGCACTTTGATTACCAGAGCTCACACTATTCCTGCTCTGCTCCCCCTTTTCTTGTCCCTCCATCCCTTGTCCCCAGTCCCTCTCCAGCTCTCCTGGAGCCCCTTTAGAGCCTGGCAGAGGCTCTGAGCTCTGCCTGGAGCCTTCTCCTCTCCAGGTGAGCACCCCCAGCTTGGCTCCAGAGCAGAGGGGGTCCATATATAAAAGTGCACACATCCAACTACAGCTGGCCAACATCCTGGATCCTCTTGAAGTCCTGTGCTTTCAAAACCTGGCAACAGAGCCAGGAGAACTTCCTTCAGCAAAACCTGAAAACCTGCCAAAAAAGTGTAGCTCCAAGCAGTGGAAAACTTCCTTGACTTCTGTTCACTGGACAAGGCTCTGACCAACCTGACCCCAGCTGGACCTGAGGTTTTCCAGAGGTCCTTTCCAACCTGAATTATCCAGTTACTCTGCTTCAAATTTATGGGACAAATGGGAAAATAGCCTGAGAACTGAACTCTCTGCACATTCATTTGGACTCTGGTCCTGTTCCAGTGTTAACCCAAAAAAGAGCAGGAACCATTCTGGGAATCTGTGATTTTATGAAAATTAGCAACTCTCTTCCCTCTTCACTTCCTTTAATTTCCTCATAAATGAATGAAATGAAACATTTGGAGTTGAATGAAATAATTTGTATTAAACTCAAGCAGACTGGCTGGCAGGCAAATGGGGTGTTGAGGCAAGAATAAATATTAATTATTCCTTAAATAGAATGGAATTGTTATTATGTTTTCAGTTTATTTGCCAAATGAAATACAACATCACTGTCACATCCTGAGCTGAACAGGCAGGAAAAGAACTGGGCTGAACTGGGACAAAGTGGGGAGTTGTAGGAGCCCCAGCCCTGAGCTAAGACCTTGAGGAAGGCCTGGGAAAGCTGCTGAAGCAGCTGAGGGAGGTGGAGAGGGATTTTCCTAAGCCCTCTGAGGTTTAGGAACAACTACAGGCACCAATTATTCAACAGCCAGCCTGGAATTAGAAGCGATTTATTTACCCATTAAAAATATCTTTCTTTTTCCTCCCAAAATCATCATGACCACAAAGATTTCTCTTTCTTTTTTTACCCTGTGATATATTTTCCTTGTTTTTTCTACATCCTGCTGAACATACCTGAAATGTTTTTAAAGGGAAAAAAGCCAATTTTCAATGCTGTATTTCAATTTTAAAATGATGTCGTGGCCTGTTCTTCAGAGAATCCTATTTGCTCATGCAGAAAAAAAATTGTGTTTTATATAATATTTATAAAAGGTGACGTAAATCCACAAGCATGGAGGGGAAAAAATGGAAAAAAAATCAGTCAATGGGATTAAAAGATAAGGAGAATGTCAGCGTGGATATGGAACTGAAAGGAATAATACCTGCAAGGCTGAGCCCCCTGAAACTGCTGCAGAGGAGCATTAGGAAGGAACAGGAATGTAAATATCATCCCAATAACAGCTCATTCTGATTTTCCTGGAATTGCCTGCAAAGGAAAACTCCTGCCAACTCCCCACCTGCCCTTGCAGGCAGTCCTTCCATCAGGAGCAAAATCCAGGGAAGCACTGCTGCCCTTTGGGATTGCCTGCAATCAGAGATGTTGGTTTATCTCCTGCTAGGCCAGCAGGGATGCCAGCAGGGCAGGAGCTGTGGGTGCCACACTTGCAGGACCTTATCAGGTGTTTCTGGCAGCCTGTGGCCTGCCAGCTCCCTCCCCCAGACAATAATAACCATTCCCAACAAGTTCCTTATCTTATCCCAGCAGCATCCCTCCAGGAGATTAGTCAGGCATCCCGGTGTCATGTTTTATCTCTAAAGCCTTGGATTTAGGCATAGCATGTGTCTAGTCCCAAAAGCCAGGTGTATTCCAGTCAAACAGATGGGAATCCATAAACATTTTTTTTTTTAATGATATGCACCAAGTTCAAGCCTGCTTTAAATCAGATGCAACCCTGACATTCTGACATAAATTGGCCAATGATTAAAAGTAGAGGAAAATACTCAAAATCAGGCAAATGTTTGCTGAAAATAATTTCATATGGTTCATGTGCAAGGGAAGTGTGGAGTTTTCTTCCAAACCTGCCTGCGTGTTTTGTGGAAGGCACACATTAACGCCAAGGATTTCACCTGATCCCTGGGATGAGGCTTAAAAATGAGGTTTTATAGAAATGTAAATCACAAAATATCCTGAGTTTGAGGGGACTCACTACAATCCCTCCAGGGATGGGCACTCCACCACTGCCCAGGGCAGCTGTGCCAGGGATGGACAGCCCTTTCATGAAGAAATTTTCCTTAATATCCAACCTGAGCCTCCCCTGGCACAGCTTGAGGCTGTTCCCTCTCACCCTGTCCCTGTTCCCTGGGAGCAGAGCCTGACCTGCTCCCAACTTGCTGTTGTCCATGAGGAAAATCCCACTGGTGGGGATGAGAGAAAGGAAAGATGAGCTGACAAAGTGGCCTCAGAGCCAGGAGGAGTCGAGGAGGGGAACCTGTGCCTGCAAAGCCCTGGGGATGAGCAGACCATGACCAAAATGTAATTTATATGAAGATATTTTGAATTTCTTCCAGCTACCTCCAAGTCACCAATGCAGAACAGCTCCTCACAGCTTCCACACAAAGGTTTCTGCTGGGAATATTGCTGGGTTATAATTACAGGCCAGCATTTAACATTAATTACTGCAATAGCCCATGTTCAGGTGCACTGTGCAATGTAATTATGGCACCCCTTGCTGTCCATAGCACCTTCCTCATCCTGCAGCCTGGAGAATTCCCATCCTGGCAAGATGCGGTTAACAAAACTGCAGTGCTTTGGGGTTTTTCTGTGGGGTTTTTAATATGAGCACTCAAAACTGCTGCTGGCTGCCCCATCCACGATGAGCAAGGACAACCTGCGCCACTGGAGCATGAAGGATCTTGGTTCCTGCTTCACCTTCAGCCACAAAACCACCCTATGGATGGGGTTAATGGCATAAGCAGAGGGAACAATGTAGCACCACTTCTCCAAATACCTTCTCTGAGTGTGCAGCACCATTTGTCGCAGAAGAGCTCTTTGAGGTGCCATTTTTGTTGATGAATCTAACTAGGATGGTCATGTGCCACTCAGCAAGGCTGAAATCCCATGTAGGAAAAGGAATTTCAATGAACCTACAGCAAAACTAATTTCAAAGCCCCAGAGGTTTTCTTTTAAAGAGTAACATGGGATACAGGTGAAAAAAATACTTTGAAGGTTGTTGAACAACAAGGAAAAAATGCATAGAAATACCAAGAAGTTCCTGGTTTAATGATTTCACAGCAAAGCTGAATTCTGCCACTTTGTCCCATCTCAAGGACTAACAACTGAGTTTGACGTGAACCTCAGGGAAACCTGGTGGTTTTTCCAGCCATGTGTGTCCTTCATTTTCAGATCAGTGGGATCCCAAAGAAGAAGGCACTGCAAGCCTCAATAAATATGCAAATACCTTCAAAAGGAGATGAAAGCCTTTGTCCTGTTTATGTAAGTGATGAGTTTGTGCACCTGTAACCAAAGGGACGTCGGCTTTCTTATTTTAACCATTCCTTGAAGGTCATTTCTGCTCAGAAATGAGGGTTTTTTTGAAGCCCTAAAAACTTGTTATATAACAAAGGCAGAGCTAAACATCAAGCCTGTGGCTGGTTGGAATTAGTTCACCTGTATCCCCCGCGTTCCATCAATAGGCACAGCCAAAGGAACTGGATTCCTGGCTGGAATGTTAATTATTCCCCTCCGCTTCCAGGAATAAGAGCAGTGCACGGACAAAAAGAGATTCCTTTCTCCTCCTCTCATTAACCAGTTTCACTTGCTCAGCACATCAATGCAGAGCTAAGGATGATTATACAGGGGCTCACACGAGCTGAATAAATCTGCTTCCAGGACAGATGAGCCGAAGGCACTCGGGAATAACGAGGGCGATGCTGGAAGGAAACCCAGCCAGAGCGTCATCCCAGCCCCACACAGCAAAGGCAGGGATGGACCTGTGGGTGCTTGGGGTCACGGCTTCACCGCATTTCTAAAAATTAGCTCACCCCCAGAATTGATTTTAAACTGTGGGCAGGTTCTTCCTTCAACTGAGGGACCGAAATGACCTTGGTTTCACTGGAAAAATGTGTTGGGATTGACAGCAGGAAAGGAAAGGCTCATGGTTAGTGACTGGATCAGTAAACTGGGGACATGGAATGCGTGTCATGCATGGCAATACCTGGACACCTCCCTGCAGAGGCTCTTGATTTACACCAGGAGCAAGAGAGAACTGAAAGATTCCTCTAAAAAATAGGGAATGATAAAATAAAAGACTCTAACATTGCCAAATCCTATGGAAGCTGCACTGCTTGCCAACAGCAATAGAAGTCCTGCCATCCATCAAATCTCCCCATTCCAGAGAATGCCAAGTCCTCCCGCTTGGCGAACGTGGGTAGAGAAACGCAGGGTGACATTCCCTGCCATTTGAAGGTGACTGGCTTTGCATTTACTTTGGAAAGTTGCTCTGAATTAATGTGTCAGAAGCCTTAACACCCACACTTCCTAAATATCCAGGAGCTGGGCTCTTCCAATAGGTAACCTTTGCTCCCGTGGTTCCTTGTGCATTTGTTCACAGTCAAAGTCATTCCAGACCTGCAGACTGACAGGAATTCCTGCTCATTGTAGTACCTCACTCTGTTCCTTAAACGCTTTTGAAAGCAACGATTTTGGGATAAACTTCCCAGGAGAGGTTCCTCCAAGGCCAGCGCAGGGCCAGATGGGCTGGAGCTGCTGGCAGATGGACCTGCTGAGAAGCACCTGGACCACCTTGAGCAGACAATTAGTCAAGGGAGCCCCGGGGATGGTTTAACCATTGCTTAATGTGAGAGCTGGAAGGCAAACAAGGGGATGGATCGATGGCAGCTGAGTCAGTGCCCGGCAGGATTTGATCCCAAGCTTAACGCAAACGCCTCCAGAATTTCCCTTTGCTCCCACGCCAGTTCTCCCCGCTCTTTTACACCAGGCTATGATCCTGAAGACTTTTTTTTTTCACGGGAATACAGGCTCCTTTCCTCAAACAAGGACATACATAAAGATTTAGATTACTCTGTGTCTTCCTGGTGCAAGGAGAAAATTTCTCTCTGGAGAAACAAAAGTGAAAATGTTGCTCCTCATTCTGAGCTTCCTCAGGAAGCCCTGGGAGAACTGATCCCAAATTCAGTTAAAATCAAGGATGGGAAATATCTCCTCAAGCTGGAAATCTGCTGTAGTGTAATTTTTTGCTGAAATATCAAAATAGGCTGAGGAAACCAAGCCTGATTTTTGGGGTGTGTCATCACAGTAGGGAAAACCTCCTGAGTGTGTAAAAATTTTGCACAGATTTTTTTGTTCCTATGTCTTTGTTTACTCCTGAAGGCATTGGAATAGGATCTGCATTTAGAAGTTACAAAATCCTGGAATGGTTTGGATTGAAAGGGACCTTCTACTAGGTCAGGTTGCTTTGAGCTGTGTCCAGCATGGCCTTTGACATTCCCAAGGATGGGCAGCCACAGTTTCTCTGGGCAATTCACATAGGAAAATCTGAAAAATTCCCCCTTCCTTCCAAAATCACATTATCTCCTGAATTTTCTGGTATGTGCAAGTGGAAGGAAACTCCATTTTTCCATGCCTGGAGATTTCTCATTGCACTTCCCTGTAGCTGCTGGTGCCAAAGTTGTAGAAAGAACAGATCATGGTGGATTTTATCATCAACATTGTCTCATAAAATTAATTCACTGGTCACAGACATGCAAATAAAAACCAAATAATAATGCCCTTAATAACATGATCAGCCCTGAATTAGGCAGGTAGATGGATGAGATGATTGTTGGAGATCCCTTCCAACAGTAATGGTCTATTCTGTTCTGTTCTGTTCTATTCCTTGCAATCCTAAATAATGTGAAAAGAACAAAAATCCAAGGAACAAAACCCACTCCATCCCAAAACCATAAGCAGTGTTATCAATACCTTACATATATTAGCTATAACCTTTATTACCAATTAACAGCCATTAGAACAAAATAGTGATTGGGTAAAGCTGAATGGCCTCTTTACCACACATGGAAAGGGCAAAGGAATTATTCTGGGAACAGCATGTGGCCAGAATTCTGTGGGAACACTTAAATACAGCCACACACCTCGCAATCAACATCAACATAAAATCAGGGTAATTATGCCATGTCCTCTACAAGTAGCAGTACAAAAAAAAAAAAAAAAGAATAAATAGTTT
>VXBB01005877.1:429216-472589 GCA_013399915.1 Illadopsis cleaveri
AAAAAAAAAAAAAAAAAAAGGAATTAATAGATTATTATTTCAATTAGGTGCTTCAGCCTCAGCATCAGGATTTATTTTCCTTGCATCTCACAGGATGCTGAGCAACATCCTGATAAAAATCTTACCACCACTGTTAGTGCTACAAAAATCCACCATATTTCATACTCTCCCTTGTATTTGCAGAGTAGAACTGAGCCATCAACCTTCCCAGGAAATCCTGCTGCCAAAATAACCTTTACAGTCCTAGAGATGAGGGCTGTGTTATGTAGAAATCATGTTTTATTTGGATTCTGCATGGAAAATGCAAACTCAGACACACCAGAGAGCAAAAGGACTCTGATGAGCATTGAGATTCTGCAAGCAAGAGGCATTAAAAACTCTTCTGATTGCTCTTATCAGCTGTAAAAAGATTCAGAGTCACCTGAACAGCAAAAGGATTTCATTATCCCAGAGAGAGAAAGATTTTACACCATTTATGAAGAGATTTTTACCATCAATGATAAGCTCCTGAGCCTCTCTAGAGGTTTAAAATTATTGATAGAAATATTATCTGTATGAGAGGCTATGGCTGCCCCATCCCTGAAGTGTCCAAGGCCAGGTTGGATGGGGCTTGGAGGAACTTTGGATAGTGGAAGGTTGAGTGGTGCTCAGAGTTCAGCTGGTATTAATGACACAACAATTTAACATGTCTAAGAAACTACAGAACAACTCTAACAGTTATTAGGTGTGGAAAAAATTCCCCAGTTCAGTGAAAACCCTCACTCAGGGTGTGATGGATACAAATAAAAAGCCTACATAGTCTCAGCCACCTTCCAAAAGGACTTGGGGGAAAAAATAAAAGCCTGCAGACAAAGGAGGATCACAAAGTAGTTTTATTTCCCTTTTTACTCAAGGTGATTTGTACTATTTTATTAATTTGTAATATATTAATTACAAGCCAGTAAATGTTCAGCTGATTGAGCAAATGTTACTCCAATAAAAATTCTTGGTAAATTGACAGACAATTTCTGTGTAGCTTTTTTTTTTCCCAAAACAACCCAGCAACTAAAAATTACCACTTAATGTGTCCTGTTCAAGCTCCTCTATAGTGTAGGTTTTTTTCTAGTGGTCTGTGCAGAATGTGAAGTTTTCAGATAGAATTTAATGCAAAAAAATAGGGTGATATGCAAAGAATACAATAAAAAATAGGGTCATAGGCAAAGAACACAAGAGCTAAGGCACTACAGGAAATGTAAATGTTAAAAATCACACAAGAGAAGATAATAATAATAATAATAAAGAAGAAGTGCCCACAATACAACAAAAGCAGCAGCAGAGCCACTGCACTGAGCACCCCTCAAGGCTGACAGAGGGATGGGTTGACCTGGGAGGCCTCTGCCTTTCCTGACTTCCAGATTCTGTGGGGCTCATTAAAGGCTCCAGGCACAAAGCATCAAACACTTCAAGGAAAAGTTGGTCTCCATGGGAATAGAGGACAAACTAAAAATAACCATAAGCCAGCATTTTAACAATTTTGCAGGAGATTGTCATGGCAATGAAGAGAGTTGTAACCTGTTGTCATGATAACCAAAGTTTTAAATTAATGGGAAAGCATTCCACTTCCACTTCATCTTTATTCATAATGGATCCAGCATCTTCCATGGGAGAATTCCACGTTAGTGCCTGCAAGGAACCAGAGAGCTTGGGAGAAGCAAGGGAGGGATACAGGACTGTGAGGATTAAAAGAAAAATTTAAAACTCCACAGTCAAAGTGAAACACTGACGGGAGGGAAAAAACCCAGGGATAAAAATCCTTCAACAGATGAAGGACATTGGGTAGGAATTGTTCCCTGGGAGGGTGGTGGGGCCCTGGCACAGGGTGCCCAGAGAAGCTGTGGCTGCCCCTGGATCCCTGGCAGTGTCCAATGCCAGGTTGAATGAGGCTTAGAGTAGCCTGGGATAGTGGAGGGTGTCCCTGCCCATGGCAGGGGTGGGACTGGAAGGGTTTTAAGGTCCCTTCCAACCCAAACCATTCTGGGATTTTGTGACTCAAGTCCCGTCTTGACAATCTCTTCTTTAACCAGAGCTCACAGCATATTAAGTACCACAGAATGTCCAGGTTTTCAAGACTCCCGGACTGGGGAAAAATAATCTGGATTTCCAGCCCAGAGGATGCTCCAGGGGCTGCAGTCCCTGTGCTCTGGAGCCAGACTGGGAGAGCTGGGGATATTGGGTATAAGTGACCAACCTGCTGCTTGTACATTCAATAAGACCCTCAATTATATTAATGGGCTCATAGCAAACCATGCCTTATTTGATGACAACTAAATTGTTATTTTTGTGGAAAATTGCTCTGCTCACCCTGAAATTACTATGATAGTCCATTATACTACTGTTTCCTTAACAGTTTTAAGGGCAGAGAAAAATTATTCTGGCAACAAAGTGCCTGCACAGAACACACTCCTTTTCACCTTCAGCACAGCACAGAATGGTCTTCACCTCAACAGAGTTCCTAATTTGAAATAAAAATAACTAGAGGTAAACAGAAGTTCAGATGCTTAAACACATTCATCTTTCTGAATGAAACTCTTTATTATTCATCTGTATCAAGGTTTTCCCCTATGTGATTTCATTTACAGTCACCATGTGCTTTGCATCTCCTGGGAATGCCACAGAATCAACCTCTTCTCCCGGGAGATGGATGCTCTTTGCTGCCAAACATGAGGTCTCTAATGATGAGGCACAGAAATGTCATCTTTAAGTGTAAATAGATGGCAACAAATCAAGCATAAAGTAGACATTTCCTTTGGTTTCTTACTAAAGTGAATTTTGTAACTATGAGCTCTGAAGTTTCACTTATTACCTCTCCTCCCAAACCCTCCCCTTTACTGCTCTCAGTCTTCTGAGAGCTTACCTTTTCAGCCCAACTTCTTTATTCTACTTGTTCCTGAAAAACATTTTGTTGATGAAGTGAAACCACTCAGAGCTGCTCCCAGGAAGGGCTGCTGGGCAGACAGTTCTCTGAAGGAGGGGCTGGGGAGTGGCTTTGGAGAGGAGCACAGCCAGCACAGGGGTGCAGTCACACGCTGCTGTTGCTCCTGGGAATACTGAAGTCCTGGCTTTCTTTTCTCAGGTCACTGCTAAGACAGGACCTCAGAACAGGTAAGAAAAGGCTCTGCTGGCAAGAGACTAGAGGAGGCCACGGAGCTGCTCCAGGGCTGGAGCCCCTCTGCTCTGGAGCCAGGCTGGGAGAGCTGGGGGTGCTCACCTGGACAGGAGAAGGCTCCAGGGAGAGCTCAGAGCCCCTGCCAGGGCCTAAAGGGGCNCTTCCTTGTGTACCACCAGTTCATCACCTGGAGCCCAAGCCTTGCACCCTGCCACAAAAGCTGATTTTTTTCCCAGATGAAGGATAGCAGCTCATTCTGGGAATTCAAAGGGCTTTACATGATGAGGCCGTTGACAAATCCATTCCTGTAAAAAGACCCGGAGATGGCAATTCCCTACAGGGAAACAAGCACTTCTCACCCTCAGCAGAAATCCAGGGGTCGGGGCGGGGGAAGGAGCCGTGGGGGCGAGGGGAGGAGAAGGGAAAAAAGGCTGCAACACTAAAGAGTCTTTCAGGACTCATTTATTCGAGCAGTGCCAAGGCAGCTCACTGCTGCAATATTTTCTTCCTGCACTCAGAGCCAGGGCTCTGGGATCTAATAAATCATCGCTGGCCACAGAGACATTAAAATTCTAGCCCAGTACTGCATCAGATGAAACGAGGCTGAGAGCCAGAAAGCGCAGGGAGAGGGAAGGGCAGCTACACACACTTTAAAATAAGTATATGAATGCATTTGCATATAAGCAACACCTGATTTTGGCTTCACACCAGGCTAAGTCTAATGAAACAGAACAGCAAAACAGATCTGCAACTGGATGATCTTTAAGGTCCCTCCCAACACAAACCATTCTGGGATTCTGTGATTAATAAGCTCAACCGCACCACTTTGGGAAAGCTGATCCCCATTAAATTAGAAATAAGATATTAAGGTATAAAGCACAGTAGGAAAACAGACCCAGTAATTAACAGATCTGGTACAAACCAGGGAATTATTTCTAAAGCTTATAAAAGTCTTTTCCGAGCCTGGGCCAGCTCTTTCTGTCTGTACAAACCTCTGTGCTGGATCACATTGACTGCACCCGGTGTGAGAAATAATTGTGCACCAGGAGGGAAGAAAAGCTCAATATTTAATCTAAAAACATTTTTGCAGAAGTCAAGCCACTAAATTTTAATTTATTACCTTCAGCCTGAAAAAGCATAACAAAGATCTGACCACTTATTTGCTGTGCAAGATGAAAAAAAAAGGTGTGGGGGGAAGGAAAGGCAGCAAATATTAAGAGTTTTCAATGGATCACAAGGCAGCCTTGGAGCTTATTTGCAATCATTTAATTGAAGCACCCGGGGATTTAAGAGGTATTGAATGTGTGGGGTGCAAACATGCACGGAGAAAAACAAGCCAGCATATGAATTTGAACTGCAAGTGGCTGAAAGAAATATGCAGGAAAAGGCCTGTATTTTAGACTGGGTGAGATTTTAACTCTGGATGAGAGATTCCCTGAAATGTGGGATGCCAGGGCCAGGAGATGTTTCCATCCTGGTTTATGAACCCCCATCTCCAACCTGCAGAATGACAAGGTCACACTCCAGCTCCATGGCACCTGTGGCAGAGGTTCCCAAATTCCCCATCCCTGGAGGGATTTAAAAGCCATGTGGACATGGGGCAGTGGTGGCTTTGGCAGTGCAGGGGAATATCTGGACTTGGATGAAATTAAAGCTCTTTTCCAGCTTCAGTGATTCTGTGATGCTGAAATGGCCAATGTGATTTTGACTTCCTACACAGAGGCTCCGTGTTCAGGAGCAGAGTAAGAGGAACTTAGGAAAGGATATGGAAGTGAAGGGAACTTGCAGAAAAAGAAGTTTTAAATGGAAAACAATTGATCATGGCTAAAACAAAGAAAAAGGAGATGGCTCAGAATAACACTAGAAATTAATAAGCTGGTCAAACCCAGTTTCATTCTCTGATATACACACACTAAGAAAGAAGACAACAAAAAACCCTTTCAGTTATCAATTTTAATACTGAATGTGTACTTAAAAGCCGAAAGCACTGGTGAGAATTTGTCTATATGCAATTTAAGACAGAAATTTGGGAGGGCTCATACTTAAAAATAAAGCTTCTCTTTTCCCCAGGTGAGTGAAGAACTTAACAAGGTGTGCCTGTACTCTATAAAAACAATTAAGACACAAGAAAATTCTGTGTTCACATTTTATTTTTTTAAGTGGAGCACTTTTCTCTTCAAAACATGTTTTCAAGGCCATCTTTTTTTTTTTTTCCCCACTTATGCTTTTTGCTCACGATTTTCCCCCAGCCCTCTTCAAGCGTGGCCATTTAATCTTTTTGTTTCTTTTCCACGACGAGTAAAACCAAAATCAATATTGCAGCCAAGAAATGAGGCAGAAATAAGCCAGTTGCATGGACTCACCCGAGCCTGGAGGAGGAGAAGGCCCACAATGAGGTCATTTGGGAAAACAGAACATGAGTTTTGTTTGCTTTTAAGATCTGAGATTATTCTGTTTCTTCACAACACAGGGGGACTCAAAAGCCTGTAAAACCTTCTCCAAATAGTTACAAAACAAGGAGTGAGGGATGTTTCCCGAAGTTCCGATGAACTCCTTGGAAGGCTGGCATCAGCTGGACCAATCTCCAAACAAGCTGAGTGGATGTCATGAATTATTTTAGAACCACAGAGTCATTAAGGATGGAAAAGCCCTCCAGGACCATTGAGACCAATTGTTCCCCAGCACTGCCAAGGCCACCACTGCCCCATGTCCCCAAGTGCCACACCCACATGGCTTTGGAACAATTCCAGGGATGATGATTCCACCACTGCCCTGAGCCACCTCAGCCACTCACAAACATCCCTAATCTGACCCAAACTCTTCTGCTTCCTTCTCCCAAACAAAAAACTACTCCTCCCTCCTTCCCTTAGTTCTTTTATGCTTTTCACAACCTCAAGAAAGTCCCTGAGTTAATTCATTGGGAAGATGGTGATTTATCCATCGTTGATCTCAGGGCTGAAACTCAGCAGCTTCCAACACTGAGGAATTCAGCAAGTTGTTTGGAACTATTCCCGTATGAAAATCACAGATTTCAACATAAAAACAATGAGAGCCTACACAAGTCACAGCTCATTCTTCTCCCAGTCAAGTAGGATTTTCCTGTCTGCTCTATACACACCAATTAATAAACATGAAGAAACGCCAGAGGAAAAATATTCACTGTATCCACTTCATACATTTTTAATCACCCTGAAATCAATTCAACACCCTGAACACGGTTTAGAATTCCTGTTTTACAGACCCAGTAAGCAATGGATCGCCTAATTAAATCCAGGAGTGGCATTTCCCAATCAATGGAAGGGACTGATGTGCATGCACATCTTAGAGCACAAGGAGAGAGCACCTCAACCCTGCCATTTGCCTCGTGTTCCTCAGTGCTCCCCATGAAAATGCTGAGGAATGGCAAAAAGAAAGAGAAAAAATATAAAGTTCATCCTCTTTCACAGAGTAGTTGTTAAAGAACTTGGTTTGTCTGGCCAAAGAGCTCATCTGCCATCAAAGGCCCAGCATTCCCAGAGAATAATACAGGCAAATTATAATTGTGAGTTAATAAGGAAGGCTGAAATCACGCCTAGAATTATCTTTGTCCCACAGAGAGTATGCAAAGGAGGATTAAAAGCCGACAGCAGAAATCCTATCGGAACATCCTTCCATCTTCTACAACATCGAAGGCCACTGACTTCCAACATCTCAATAAATTAACGGAACAGTCAGCAGTAAATGAGGTCACTCCTCACGTGTGCAGTTGTGTCTGAGGTCCAACAATGAATACAAATGACAGGGATTAGGACAGGAACACACATGAGAATCCTTCACCCCCTGTCCTGCCAACAAAACCAACGGCCAGAGGGCACAGATTCCCTCTGTTCATCATTATGTCCACACAAATGTTGTGGTTTCACCTTGGGGAAGAAAAAAATAACAAAACTTGGGAATTTTCAACTTGGGAGTGCTGCAAAGAGCCCAGCTCAGGGATGTGTCTTGCTCTTCAGGAGCACGAAGGGGTCTTATGCAGGGAAAGTGTCCCTGCTCTGGAGCCAGGCTGGAAGAGCTGGGGGTGTTCACCTGGAGAAGGCTCCAGGGAGAGCTCAGAGCTCCCTCCAGGGCCTAAAGGGGCTCCAGGAAAGCTGGAGACAGGGTAAGGGGGAATGGCTTCCCAGAGGGACGGGCTAGATGGGATATTGGGAAGGAAATCCTCCTGTGAGGCCCTGGCAGAGGGTGCCCAGAGAAGCTGTGGCTGCCCCTGGATCCCTGGCAGTGTCCAAGGCCAGGTTGGATGGGGTTGGAGCAGCCTGGGATAGTGGGAGGTCCCTGCCCAAGGCTGAGGAATGGAATGAGATGTTCTTCCAGGTCCCTTCCAGAAACCATTCCAGGATTCTGTGAGCATCTCTCCCGAGCAGGCACTGCCGCAGCACGACCTGAGAAACGCCGTGCGCTGGAGCGACGTGACACAAACCCCTTGGAGATTTCCCAGGCGGCTCCGCATCTTTGGGCTCTTGGATTTTATTACCATTTATTATTTAGGAATAACTCTGCCGAACGCAGAGTCAGCCTAGCGGAGGTTCATGAATCACAGCAGCTTATCAGCATATTAATCAGCTCCTGCTAGGGAGAGGGAAAACGGTGTGAGCTATCACAAACACTTTATAGTTTCACGCTTGAAGTCAAACAAGCTCCAGGAGAGACTGATTCTTCATCCCTGATTCCACACCAATGGGCTAATCTATTTACTGCAGCACTGGTGCCTTCCTGGAGTGGGTGCAAGGAAATGGGAAGGGTAACCTGCCAAAGGAAAACCAGGTGCTTCAGCAGCTCCCATCTGGGGCAGGTAAAGTGAATTCTACCAAGAACAAAAAAAGCAAATTGGAGGCCTTAAATACATTTTAAAATTAGCCTTAATTAAAACAACAGCTTACACGAAGATCCAACTTAATTACAGTCTGGTTTAATTAAATAGTAAACAAGGCTGAAATACTGCTGCTGATGTTCCAAATTCCACGGAATTAGCGGGGTGGAAGCTGTCACCAGCCAGGCATGAGGAGCCAGGACTTGGAGCACAAACCTGGCATTGGGCAGATGCAGCTCTGTCTGCAGCAGGAATACTCTCCCCGTGTCACCTGCCCTCTGCTCAATAGCTGCTCATCCAGTGGCAGGAAACACTGCCAGCAGAAGTTCTTCTCCTCCTCTTTCAGTTTCCAATGAAAAACAGGAAGGAGGGTGCAATTCAACAGACCTGGGAGTTCTAAGGACCCCAAAAATGAGACACAGGAGAAGCCACCAGTGCTTAATAAATCCCTTAGTTCAAACACAGGGATTGTTTTCATAAACATTTCTCCTATGAGTTGAATGATTCTGATTTTATCTCACCAAGGAACTGCATTTTAAAACTTCCTTTTTTAAACTTAATTATTATTTCCCATAAAAATCCAGCTAATCCAGAACACACTTGAAAAATGATTTAGGAAATAACTGTCCTTCACACTTCCATTAAGGAAGATCAAAATGGAAAAATCAAGAATCTGAATAAGCGGATGGTTCTTCAAGGACTTGAGTACGTGCCAAGGATTTCCCATTCTCCCTAACTCAAGGATTTCCTACTTTCCCTAAGAGCCAATCTGGCAGAAAAAATTGGATTATTTATCTTGCAATGGACCTCCCTCCCTACTCTGCCAGAAAACAACACGGAAGTCAGAATGAGATGAAAATCAGATTAAAACTCATTATTTCAGCCTAAAGCTATCATATTAAAAAAAATAATAAACAAAACATTAAGTAGTATAAAGCATTCACATTTAGCACAAAAACCTCTCCACAAAAGCATAGAATTCAACCTGCCAGTATCCTGATTACTATTCCTGCTTTCTTTCTGCCTCTATCCCACCTAAGTTTTATTTCACAGCTCTTTTCACAGCTGCTCAGACCACCCTCAGGAGTTGCCTGTTTTTTCTCTACAGAGGATAAAATTTAAATTTTCTCCTCCTCATTTGCTATAGAACTTTGAGTCTTTCATTACATATTCAAACAAATCTTGTTTTAAAGGATTTGTAATACTATTTGCCCAGGAAAAAAAAATCTCTTCTGTTAAATGCTTTTTGACTTCTATTTTGGGACTTCACTGTAAGAGTTCAGCCCACTGACTCTTTACCTTCCACCTGGCCAATGGAACAATGCAGCAGGAATATTCCTGCTGTGCTGTCCTACATTTGTTTCTTTGTTTTACCACTGACATAACTGAGGACCTTGTTTTAATTTTTCCAGTCTGATGTGCCTCCAACTTTTTCCTCCAAGATTATCCTGCACATCCACCACTGATTTCTGTGCATTTACCACAAATTCTGGAAGACAAATGCCTGAAGGATGGTTTGTGATGAAACCAGTGTCTGGGGGCCACCTCCTCCTGATCCCTGCATGGATCAGAGCTGGCACAAGTTGGCCAAGTCAAATTTTACAGAGTTGAGGGCACAGTAGGAACTTCACAGTGATCAACCAGCAGGTTATTGTAGAAGACAACATCCCATTAATGTTGGCACTTGACTAATTCCAAATGGAGTCTTGCAGAATTCATGTATTCAAGCCCAGGTTGGACAGGTGTATGGATCTGGTGTATGGAAGGTGTCCCTCCACATTGCAGAGGGTGGAATCAGATGAGCTTTAAAGTTCCTTCCCACCTAAAGCATTCTGGAATTCCATGAATTCCTTCATCTAAAGCAGAATTGTCCCTCTAAAATTCTTCTAGAAAGGTCAAGGTCCAAATTCCGACCAATCTGCACCTCAATATTTAAATTAAATTGTCTTATCAAGTGCCAGAAAGCAGCTTCTAAGACACCCAGGATTGTATGAAAGCAGATACAGAAGTGTACATATAATGGATATTAAGGTAGAGCTTTAAGCACATGCCAAAAAAATCAAAGTAAAGTGGGACAGAAGTAGCCTCTTGTGCTGGAAAGCCACAAAATTCCTGTTATTTCCAGAGCAGGAAAATAACTGTGCACTTATGAGCTCGTTCTATCACCCAAGCACTGCTGGAGTCCACAGTCCTCTCACAATGGGGAGATTTTTGAAGAGACTTTTTCATAGAGATTGTTTTTTTTCAAGCCTCTCGTGCTTTGACTGTGAGACCAAAGTTCCCCCAAGCTACAGTATCTCCAACAAAGCAGCTGCATAAATTGGAATGGGAAAAAGAAAGGATGAATAAAAATGGGGCAAAATGCCTTTGAGGAACTCTCTGCTCTGCAGAGTCTCAGACAGGGCTCCTCACAGCCCCACTGATCCACAGCTGGAAGAGCTGCCAAACTCAACCAGAATATTCCATGCACAAAGTAGCTGAGAGTGTTTGATGTTCATCCCCATTTGCTGGTGACCAGTCTCCTCCACAAAAGCCCATTCCCAAATAATTCTACACATTAGGCGAAAGTCAACACTATGCAAATACAAAGCAGGAAGCCCTAACACAACGTGACACCCAATAGCTGATTATATTCCCCAAAATGGTATAAAAAGGAGTTTTCCAGGGCTGATTTTGTAAGGGGGTTATAAGACCAGAGCAAGTCAAGGTGAACAGAATCCATGGGGAAAACCAGATACACCTGAACTGGGATTTTCTTTTTCCAAAGCACTATTTCTCCCCCAACTGAACCCTTTCCACATCAGTACACTTTAGTTCCCCACTAGTTACATAATTATGGTAAACATATCTCAAGGCCGGCCTTTTTCAAGTATTAAGGATGACATTTTTAGACAATTCAGTTCTAAAGAAGGTTTCAAACAGACATCAGACTTGTTCATCCACATAAGTTTAACTCAACCAAAGCACAACTTGAAATCAAAAAAAAATCAGTCAGTACTGTATCTCAAGTCACCACCTATCACAATAACTGGATGTACTCTAAACAAGGGGCTCTTGGCTGTGGGATCCTCATTTCCACAGCTGGATTATTCCAGCACGTGCACCCCAGTGCTTCAGTGCAGCTCCTGAGGGAAGCTCAGCTCAGCTCCTGAGGGGAGCCCTCCTGCTGACTGTCCCAGCACCTGCTTGCATGTCTGTTAATCTAAAGAAAACCTCTTTGGATCCTCTTCCTTAGGATTTCCTCTTTGCATGAGTTCAGCTCCAACTCTTCTCACCACCCTCTCTGCACTGGCTCTGCTGAAGGGTTTTTCCTGCCAGCCACGTTCCCATCCAGCTCCCCGATGGGAAATCTTTCTCCCACATTAAGGGATTAACCACCACCACACACAGACATTCAGGAAAAGCCACAAGCCCTGTCCTACCTGTATAGGCCATGTTCTTCGGGTTTCCGTAGGGAGCCCCAGGTTGGACGGGGCTGTAAACAGGATTCATGGTGGAAGACCGGGAACTCTGAGGGCAGAAGAAAAGCAGAGGTGAGACGGTTGCCTTACGTGGGCTCCAGAGTCGCTGTCTGTGCAGAGTCCAGATAGCATCACCCTGTTAGAATTCCAGACACAGAGAGCTGTGAAGGAAGGGATTTACAACCAGACATTACAACCAGATAGCATATTTAATAATTCAAGTTTTGGATCTCTCCGTTAATTCCCACAACTTCTCCAGCGCTGCATATTCTGCCTACAAATGTACCCGGAGCAGATTCATCTTCCACATCCCTGCTCCAGGGGGGCTCAGGACTCATGACCCCACTTCCAGCTTGCGATGAACAAAGAGGAGGAGCCACAAAGTCAGGCAAGGAATTCTCCCCCTTGGAAGAGTGAGCAGTTCTGGGGTGATAAAACCAAGCCTGACCTTTCCAAGAGCAGCAGATAAAAGACCATTTGCCGCTGGCAAGATGGAGAAGGAAGGGCAAGTCTTGGTGAGCTTTCAGCGTGAGCTGACTGTGAAAACCTGGAGCCAAGGCTTGGACCCTGTGTGGGGCTGGGCAGGGCCACCCCCTCATCCCACCTGTGTCCCACAGGGAGACTCTGTCACAGAGTTTACGTGTGCAAGGAGATTTCGACAGCCCTTGTGCTCCTCCCTCCAATAAAGATGACAAAGCCTGGTCAGCTTCTTGTGGGTTTTGTTAAGAGGAAAGCAAGTGACTTGGGAATTTGTGTCTCCTAACTGTCAGTTAAGCAACTGGCTCAGTTAATTATCTTAATGAAGCACATTCTCAATTCTGATTAATGGGAAAATCAGTCATTAAGCTTTATTAGGCGATGCATTTATCTCCACAGCTATCTAGTGGTAATTTCACACCAGAACCAAACCCATCTTGCTTCAAAATCTGGGGGTTTTGTTAAAATGTGTTATTTTACAGTTCATAAATAACACCATTCTCTGCGAACATGTCCCTCATGATGGGGACACAATTTGTTAGATCATTAACTCCTTTCGCTTCACCTCCGCAGAGTAAACAAGTCAAACGTTAAATGTTAGCACCGATTGACTTGACAACAATTAGTGCTTAATTAATTAGCTGTCCCTCCACCCCCAAGTTAGCACTGAAAGAGCCATTCTCAAAGCAAAGGAAATCAGGGTTATAAGGAAGTGAGGAGAGACTCGGAATTCCATCAGTGGCTTCCCTAACACACAGCAGAGCATTACGAAGATCAGCATAAGACCAGGCTGCCCAAGAAGCTGTGGCTGCCCCATCCCCGGAACTGCCCAAGGCCAGGTTGGACAGGGCTTGGAGCATCAGGTCTAGTGGAAGGTGTCCCTGCCCATGACAGGGGTAGGACTGGATGAGATTTAACCTCGTTTCCAACCCAAATTATTCTGTGATTTTATGAAATAAAATTTATGAGGGTAACTCTTCACCTTTCTGCTGTTCCTCCCCAAAAACCACCCAGTGACAGCTGGACCTGCTCCCAGACAGGGCTGGAATCATAGCTGCTTTTCTAAAGTGCCTTTTCAATGCCAGCATCATTTCATCTGTACTCTTGTGTGCATGAAGAGTATAAAAAAAAATCATAATTTGGGGAAAAAAAAGACTGCAAATGTGTGGCTTGCATTAAGTGTTGTACCAAATGGCAAAAGCAAAACACTCTTCCTGAGANCCTCGTTTCCAACCCAAATTATTCTGTGATTTTATAAAATAAAATTTATGAGGGTAACTCTTCACCTTTCTGCTGTTCCTCCCCAAAAACCACCCAGTGACAGCTGGACCTGCTCCCAGACAGGGCTGGAATCATAGCTGCTTTTCTAAAGTGCCTTTTCATTGCCAGCATTATTTCATCTGTACCCGTATGTGCGTGAAGAGTATAAAAAAATCATAATTTGGAGAAAAAAAAGACTGCATATGTGTGGCTTGCATTAGGTGTTGTACCAAATGGTAAAAGCAAAACACTCTTCCTGAGAAGGATGAAAGAAAATGCATTTTATCCCAGATAAAAAGGTTGTAATCGTGGTGAGAGCTTGAGAGCTTGTGAGGAAGAGGTTTGTGCTTCCTCCCTGCTTGGTATGCAGGGTGGGATTTCCAGACAGCAGGAAAGAGCCCCTGCAAACGGCATTTGGGAGGGATGATTTTCTCTCCCATTCTGCAAGACAATGCCATCCGAAAATACATTTGAAATTCATTGCAGGCACCATGTTGTGGCATTGAAACAGCTACACTGAAATGGGAATAAAACAGGATTAGCAAAATTAAACCTCCTGCACCGCCAGAACCTGCAGAGTTCGCTTGTGGCCATGAATACCCAACAAAAAGACTACTAAAAATTAATTATAAACAGACAAACACCAGTGCTGCTCTATTGCAGGAGCTTCCAGTGCTTCCTAATCCCTGAGACAGCGACGCACAGTTGCTCCGAGAGACTCTAGCAAGGAGTAAATCCAGCAGGAATGCCATGGGAATAAGCTCCTAGCAAACAGTCTTGGGATACTTTGTGGCTGTAACCTGGTTACGTCTTCATCTATTTCATCCTTCCTGTGAAAGTGCAGGACATTCCCCCATCACAGGAGGGAACTGCTCCACATGAAGGGCAAACAGAGCCCCAGGGGAGGTCGGGAATGGGTCACTGTTGGGTCGGGAATGGCTGGTCTCCATGACCTTGGAGGGCTTTTCCAACCTTGGAGGGCTTGTCCAACCTTAATGATCCTATGAGTGTGTCCCCCACCCCTGGGAATCAGGAATCACCACATCTCCAAACTCCCACAGACACAGGACACCGGGAACATTTCATCCCACTGTTTTCCTCCATCACTGGTTTATTTTGTACCTTTGAAAACACCGTACCCAGATGCCCCCACCTCCACTGCGGGGTTTGCAACCCCCACCACTATGGTTGGAAAAGATCTCCAAGATCATCAAGTCCAACCTCTGACCCAATGTAAAACCTAAAAGAATAAAGCAGGCATGGAAAATCCAGGATTTTGCCTATTGTTGTCTTTTCAGAACAAAAGGAATGAAATCTTTACAGAGAAATAAATACATTTTGCAGGGTTTTAAAACAGTGACATGGATAGGTGAGTCTTTCAGGCTCAAATAGCTCTGAACTTGAAAAGAAAAGAGCAAACAATGGAAACGGGAGCTGTTCTGAACAACAGACATTTTTCCATTTTCTTTCAAGTCATTCCTGGTGTCAAGGTGATTTTCCCTTTAAACTCCCATTGCCTTGTTTTTTGTGGCACTGGGATGCAATGCCTTTTGAGAGGCCCATTCCTAGCACTCTGGAGAGAGGGTAGTATTTTCTCTATGTGCCAGAAATCATTTATTTCACATCAGGTGGCACAGAACCAACATGAGAGAGTATGAACAAAGAAAAGAGATACTTTTCTTCCTTGACCTGCACATCACCTCTTTAAATGAATTTTATACAAATTGCATGCTAATAATATTCAGCCAAAGTCTCCTTGAACATGAAAAGGCCTCCTGACCTTACACTCCATGCAAATTCCACTAATTTTCTGACAATTTTTCACTTAAGTCGTTTGAAGCTTGACCCTCACTTGGGATCCACCAAACAATAATTAAATTACCTTCCAATTCATCTGTTAAAGGTTAATTTAGGCAAGTTACAAGGATATATCCCACCTTTCCCCAAAAAAGTCTGGGACAGTGGGCACGAGCTTGAAGATTGGTTTCCACCATGAGCAGCTACTTCTTTAATTTATTCTTTTTTTAGCAACACCTTAACTTAAGAGTTGATTGAACATTTCTCATGTGAAACAAAATATTGAACCTGATATGGAAATGTAACAGGGTTTTATATAATATGAACACATTAGGTTGACACATGGAAACCCAGACTGGTTTGGGTGGGAAAGACCTTAAAGATCATCCAGCTCCAACCCCTGCCATGGGCAGGGACACCTTCCACTATCCCAGGAATTGCCTTCTCCTCTCCAGGTGAACACCCCCAGCTCTCCCAGCAGATGTCAACCTCCCCAGTGGAGGGAAAGAACTAAACCTCATGGAAATGCCTCGGAGCAAGGGATTTCACTACAGCACTTGACCTTCCTGATCTCAGAAACCAGCAAAGGGAAAACAAAGCTGATCCTGAAAATTTACAGTCCTACAGCACCTTCCATCAGATCCACCTCCAAACCAGGACAGGAACACTCAGATCTTCACTGAGGAGACACAGGAGAGTATCCTCGGAGACAAAACTCCAAGGAGCCATATTCCCATCACCTACTGTTTCCTCTGAGATGAAGAACCAAATAAATCCGCACATTTCTGATTGAGAAAAGTCAGACATCTCTTACAGCAACAAGCCCTTTTGTCTTCATTGTATGAAAAATGAAATGGACAATTTATAAGCACAAAGCAGCTCTTGACTTTGGAATTTGCTGACCTCAGACTGCCCAAAAAATAACTGCTGAGGCAGGAAAAATCTCGGCCTTTCGTTCGCTGAAGTTTATGATCTGCTTAAAAGCCAGAGGATCAAAAAAATGATAATTCAGTTATTAATTCAATTTAATATTATAGACTGCATATTGAAATATTGTAAAGGAAATCCCTGTCCTCCCTGAAAAGGACTAGGAAGATGAGATCACTTGTTGCACAGGTGAAACTGAATGTGGGTGGCAAAATATCTGCACATTGTGTTTGCCTATTTGAATTAGGCAGAGCTTACACAAACACCCCTCTGAGCCTAAATAAATGAGAAATTATTGAATCATGAACTCACAGACCGGTTGGGATTGGGAGGACCTTAAAGTTCATCCAGTTCTAACTCCCTGCCATGGGCAGGGACACCTTCCACCAGACCAGGTTATTCCAAGCCCCGTTCAACTTGGCCTTGAACCAGTTCCCCCACAAGAAATTTCAGAATGAGAAAAACCAAAAGATTCTGGCACAGCTGGGCTATATTAACTTGTTTCCAGAGAAGAAAATGTCTTAATGCAGATGAATTCCTTGCTGCAAATTCACAGCTTTTTATCTGCAAGTCTGATGGGTTTCACCAGCAGGTAACCAATAAATACATGTATTTTTAAAAAGATCTAACATATCTGCCCCAGTGAGTCCCAAACCACTCTCAGCAGTTCTCAAACGACTTCCTTGATATATTCCTATTAATTTCTCTAACTCGAGGCCTTGCTGACTTTCCCTTTGGAGATGAACCCTGCTGTACTCTTGTACTCGGTGCTCTCCGGCTGAGCCACAGCCTCCTCCAGCTGATTATCTCCATTCTTTTATCTTCCCTATCCTACTTCATCATGTTCTGCTGAAAAGGCTTCCTGGAACACACAGCTTGAAGACACTTCTCCCTGCTCCTTCCTTTCCACAAGCACTGCCTTGAGAGATTTGGGCTGGCCACCAGGAAAAGCCTGGATTATAAACATCTATCCCACAACATCACCCAGTCACGACAAAAACCAAAACAAAGTATTCTTAGTTATCTTTCTTATCTGAGCCTTCTCAAGCTGCTTTAGACCCTTCTGCCAGCAAACCACTGCTCCTTCTCCTAAGAGAAGCTACACTGCAGGAGTCAGAGAGAATAACCTGACACAAAAGAAACATCCATAAAAAGACAATATCTGACAGTAATAAATATAACCTTCCCCCCTTCCAAGCTCTCTAAAAAAATCAAATAATTGATCACCTCTTTGGCTTTGTTTTACAGATGCAGAGAAGATTGCAGGAAAGCAATGGGTTCAAGGGTGAGCTCACTGGAAGCATTGGAATATGTGGAATAACCATCCCTGAAGTGTTCTGGGAACACGGGTCAGTAGTGGCCTTGGCCTGGGTTCACAGTTGGACTCAATGGTCTCAGAGGACTTTTCCAACCTAAATGATTCCATGATTCTAAGATAAACCAGACTGGCAGGACCAAGATTCAGGTGTAATAGCCATTTTCCATCACATTATCCTCAAAGACAAGCTTCAATTTATGTTTTGCTCCAAAATTTCCAACCACTACCACTAATTACACTCCCTCCATTTTTATAACTACTTTCCCCAAAATGGGAGAATCCCTTTGAAGTCATATCCTGAATACTGAAAACATCACTCCTTCCCATGGATTGCAACAGGATAAACATCTAAATTTGTCTGGGAGTCGATCACACCGTACAAAGCTGGTACATTAGCAATACAATATTCCTGGAATTAAAACCAGATGAGGGCAGAGATGTCCTTTTAATGACAGTTGAGTTAGGCTTCCCTGGGCTTTATTTGGTCAAATCCACTGTGCTGCAGGTTTTGGCTGTAATTTGTCACTTCCAGCCACGCTTGTTCCTCAGTGTTCTCTAGAAATCTTCACCCAGGTCCTGTTTTCTGGTCACTTCTGGGATTTCTGCTCTAGTCAAGATTGGAAATCCAAGGCATGGCTGAAGAGCAGCTCCAGCCCCACTTTCCCATCAGGCAGCACAGCAAATCTCTCCCTGTCCTCTTCTCTTCCTCTGCTCATGTTGATGGATGGGCCCAGATGGGGTTTAGAGACTGGGAAACAGGAAGATGAACAGTGCAAACAGAGGAGATCAATCCTCCCTAATAGTCCCTTCCTCCTTAAATATTTTGGAATCTTTGTTCTGAAACAAAGCAGTACCAGGGAAGATGAAGGAGGGCCCAGACTAAATCTGTCAGCAGAAAGGGAGCATTGGCAAGAAGTTTGTTTATCATCGTCTTTTTGTAATTTCGTGTTGGCAAGAGGTTCAGTGTTAACAAGCCCAGGAGTCTGAAAGTCTTTCCCATCCATAGGACAGGCAGACAGTGGCATTCCCTCACTCCATTTGGAAACCAAGCTACAAGGAAGGAGAAAAAGGGACTCCAGATTTACCTTGGGCTTGATGTTGCCCCACCAAAACCCAGAAAATATATGGGGCAACTCGGTACCACTAGAAAAATAAGCAAAAGAAGTTGCTGACTTTTTGGGGGAAAGCTGCCAAGTGATGAACAGAACTCAAATTAAGAAATTAAGAAATTCACAACAATCATAGGCAGAACTCAGGCAGGGTTTTAACTTCCTAAGGAAATATGGGACAGCTCAGGCTTAAAAAAACCCCACACCAAAGGCAGTGGTGTTGCAATTATTATGACAAGCCTTCAAAATAAAGATTGTTCAAAGTGAGAATATGAAATTAAGTAGTTGGTTGAAATGTCAAAGACTCACTTCATCACATCCAGCTCTCAAAGACTGATGTGGAAGTGGATGTGCTTTAAGATCCCTCCCAAAACAAGCCAGTCTGGGATTCCATGATTCTGCACCTATGCCCTACTGCTCAGGTATTTATCTAACTTATATCCTACTGGAATTCTGTCCTACTTGGCATTTCTTTCATAGACTTTGAGCCAAATCCTGCAGAAATAGGCAGTAAAACAACACATAACCAGCACAACAGAAAGCAAGCTTACACAGACGACCACGATAGAAATCTTTAAATGAAGGCCACAGATGTCTGTAAAGCTGTCCTAGGCCTCAAACACAAGTCAAACATTCCATAGAGGAATTACCAGAGATTAGTGGCAGACACTGTACAAGGGACAGGAGCCAATATTCAGTGCATCTATGGCATGATCTCTAACACATGCAACAAGCACTCAATTAGCATATTCATATTTCATAACCACCGGAAAAGCCAAGAATTTTCCAGCCTGCCATTACAGAGGAATTTGAAGTGCTTTTATTCACCTAAACATTTGTTCAGTTTTCCAGTGAATACATCCAGCCCAGGAAGTCAAAACCAGGAATGTTTTTGCAGCAGCACAAAGGAAAGGGCTGAAAGGCCACAGCAAGTCAACAATTAACACTTTTCACAGATTTCTGGACATACCTTTCCAAACTAAAAAGTGGGAAGAGAAGTTTGTAGGAGCTTAGAGCTTCCAGTTTATATCAGGAAAAAAAGAAGTACTAAATCCCCAGCCTACGATGGCTGGAAAACCCAGCTTTGCTTCCTGGTTTTCCATCAGGGGAATAAGACTGGTTTGGGCAGTGAATGGCACAGCAGAAATTGCAGAGCAGCCATTCCCTTCTTTCTTAAAACAACAGTGAGTGCTGACAGCAAAAAAAAACCAGTTAAAAAAGTCCTAGAAGTCTCTCAGAAATGTTTAAAAGGAAAGGCTTAGTCTGAAGCAGCCAAACAAATATCGGCCTTCCCAGATGAACATCTGTAGTCCTCTCAAATCGATCCCTCCTGGCTGCAAGGTCAAGGAGCCAATGAGCCACTTGAAAACCCAGGGCTTCAGCATCCGTGTGTAGGTTAAACAATCACAAAATCATGGAATGGTTTGGGGTGAGAGCGACCTTGAAAATCCTCCAGTCCCACCCCTGCCATGGGCAGGGACACCTTCCACTAGCCCAAGCTGCTCCAAGCCCTGTCCAGCCTGGCCTTGGGCACTGCCAGGGATCCAGGGGCAGCCACAGCTTCTCTGGGCTCCCTGTGCCAGGGCCTCACCACCCCCACAGGGAACAATTCCTTCCCAATATCCCATCCAGCCCTGCCCTCTGGCAGTGGGAGCCATTCCCTGTGTCCTGTCCCTCTATCCCTTGTCCCAAGTCCCTCTCCAGCACTCTTGGTGCAGTGCCAGGGGAACATTTGGACTCAATGTCCTTGGAGGCTGTTTCCAAGTTTAACAATTCCATGAGTGTACCTATGACTGATAATTTAATTATTCCTAGAATTCAGTGTTCATTTTACAACACATTCAGGTGTAGCCAGAATAAACCCACCTGGTTTAAGCACACAGAGTTGCCTGTAGCCTCACAGCTTCATAATATAAACTCTACAGAGGAAAAGCCTTTTTATATTGCACAAAAGATCCCAGCACACATTACACAGCAATTCCATGATTTACAGTGTACACCCTTATTTGTGCGTTTTTGAAAAAGAAGGAAAAAAAATCAGGCCTTTGATTTGCAACCAATTTGTGACACATTTCTTTTCATGCTGATAAGCCTCATCTCTGTAGATAATAAGGCTTTTTTCTGCCATCATTTCTCCCTAACAATTCAATTTTCATCTTAAATGAACTCTATCAATCATACAACAGGTGCACATCACCTACTCAAGAGACAGATTTCCTTTCTCCTGATTTCTCTGTCCTCTGACAATGCCCAAATTGATAATAACTGTGATAAAACCCCCAGTCTGGTAGGGGACTAATTTTGGTAAGATTCGCTCTCTTTTTTAATGAATTCACAAGTTTCTTTCCATGCCTGGAAAATAAACTCAGTATTCCCAGACGATGTTTTGTGAAATACTGGTGGCAGGTTTTTTATTTCCTTAATAAACAACAGCAACTGAGTTCCTGGTTTCTGTTCAATGATTAATTCAGCTTTAAGAGATTATTCCAAGAGCAAGGAAGAACTAATAGGGGATCTAGAAGGAATTAAATATATAATAAGCAGCCCAGTAGACAGCACACGCTGTGGGTAAGAGAGCAACCAGGCTGGATGTGCATCCTCTGGAAGTGCAGTCCTAAGATGTTGGACAATGTGACCAGCACAGGGAACACAGGGAAAGCACAGGGCAGGGCCTGGGCAATCTTCACAGGAATTGCCAGGCAACAGGAGCGAAAAAAATGTCCTTGAGGGAAAGAAAAGGAGGGCAAATTCTGAGAGTAGCCACGACCTCTACGATCCGGAGAGCCTGGGAATACACACTTCAGAAAGAGCAAATGTTACACAGCAAGACACTTCCCCAAGATCCCCCTTTCTCAATATTTTTTTCTCAAATCGACTCCTTTCAATAACTATAAAATAATCTGGTTATTCCTTTTCAATTAATAATATGCCTTTAATCACATTTGTAATATATATTTTATATTTTCATTTTTTACCCACGTGAATTTAAACAGAATGATGCCTGTATTTACAATCAGAGCACAGTGAATGACACTCCATAAAGTATTTCCACATAAATTTCCCAGGGCACAGGTGTCCCTCACTGGCATTACTGGGGCTGTGCTATCCCACCAGCATCCCTCAGTGTGCAAAACACCCTTAGTGGAATTCCAAGATGGAAGATACACAAAACAGGGAGAGGAAGATGCTCTTCACACCCCTCTGTTTCCTCTGGAAATTAAAACCCAGCCGTGCCTAGATTTCAGTATCACCACAACAGTGTCAGATTTGTCCTCCCAGTGTGGCTGAGGGCTATGGAAATGTAATTACAAAGGGGTTCAGGGTGGCACTTTTAATTTCCCCCTCAGGCAGCCTGTTTGCCACAGGCAGCAGTTCATCTGTGTGTTCCGTGGGTGTTTAAGCCCTTGGCAGAGGAAGCCCAGGTTTCCCCTGGTCCCACTCTTAGTTTTTAAATGAACATGAGCCCGCAGGTATTTCCAGCTCGGTGTGGATGAGCTGAGGTGAAGTTGCCATTGATGTTCTCACACCCCTCCTTTGTTCAGCTCAGCCAACACTAAAAGCAGCTCTAAAAATGTGAAACGTGTGCCTGCACCTCTCCTGGTCTTTTACTTGATGTAAAATACCTGTCCACTGGCTGGAAAGAGAAAGGGAGGTCTGATACTGAAGGACAGGAACACCATTTTGGAAGGATTTAATTCTGCATTTTCACGTGAGAAGGAAACATCTTGGCAGAAGCAAAATAATATTATTAGCAAAAGGTTCTTCACCCAGATACGGAGCACTGCCCAGGCTCCCCAGGAAATGGGCACGGCCCCAAGGCTGCCAGGGCTCCAGGAGTGTTTGGACAATGTTCTCAGGCACAGGGTGGGATTGTTGGGCTGTCTGTGCAGGGCCAGGAGTAGGATTTTGATGCTTGTGTGTTCTTTTCAGCTCAGGATATTCCATGATTCTATGATCTGTCAAGGCAGCCTTGTAGAAGGAACAGAGCAGAATTCCCACCCCATCACAGCAGCAGCTCCATAGCTACACTTCTGAGCTCTTGCTGACCCAGGACTTGTAATCTCCTTCTGCTGGAGCACATTTGAACAAATGCTTAAACTCCTGATTTGCATTTCACTGCTGCCATCTGATCCTGAAAATCTTCTGCAGACATCAGAGCAGGGAAACAGAGAACTGAACATGAGACAGAACTGCTCAGGCTGTGCTGCCAATTACCAGCAATTAAGAGGACACTCAAAAAAAAATCCTCATCAACCCCTGAACCACCTTGGAATTCAGAGCTGGCATCACTGACAAGCTTCCCGTGCCTCTCCAGCCTTCTGCATCCCGCTGTGCGCAGCCTGTCAGCCGTGGCTCTTGGACAATGTGTGCCATGGGTTACTGATTGCAGCCAGGCCACATCCCACCATGGCCCCAGCAGAGGACAGTCCGTGCTGGGGAGGAAGCTCCCAAGGAACTTTGTTCCACAGGTGCCATGTGGAGGAAAAGGATCTCCCCAGAGCCACCAGAAGAACATTGCAGTTCCAGATCTGTCACTTGTACATTAAAAATGCCTGCTGAGAGCTTTGTGACAGTCTAACAGCCAACTGGATATGGTGCATTATAGAATCCCAGACTTTGGGTTGGAAGAGACATTAAAAACCATCCAGTTCCATTCCCTGCCACGGACAGGGACACCTTCCACTAGCCCAGGTTGCTCCAAAGCCTGTCCAACCTGACCTGGAACACTTCCAGGGATCCAGATGCAGCCACAGCTTCTCTGGGCACCCTGTGCCAGGGCCTCCCCACCCTCACAGGGAGGAATTCCTTCCCAATATCTAATCTAAATTCACCCTCCTTCTGTTTAAAACCATTGCCCTCTTGTCCTATCCCCTGTGCTGAATTCTTCTTCCTGCTTCATTTATAAAATATTGTGACAATCTTGAAAATCCTGAGATCAATAGGAAAGCCATATAAACTGAAGGAAGCTCCTGGAGGAATGCAGGGGGACCGGATTAGAAACTTAGAGGGGGAAATTACAGAGGCAGAGGGAATACAAAAGCAGCAAGTGCATCTCTGAGTCCAAAGCCAGGAACAGAGGCTGAGTCATGGCTGCTATATTTGATATAAATCCAGAGAAATCATTCCTAAAATAGGTTAACAAAATACTAAGAAGCAGAAAAAGGAAATTCCATCTTGAATATAGAGTGAAAAACTTCATCTCGGAGAGTTTAACGTGGTAAGGAAAGCCCTGGGGTCACCAGCATCCAAAGGGAATGAAATACTGGTGTAGCTGAAGAGGATCTTTGTTCAACATAATCCTGCAATTACAAAAGAGCCACATAAAAATACAACTCCATTTCCCATCTTGTAATCCAGTCTTTAACACTTGCTTTCACCAGGAAAGAAAAAGCATCCTGTTCTGTTGGGCTTTTTAAGGCTGTGCAGTGTTTGCTCAAAAAACAAAGTAGGGCTTCAGATGAGCAGCAGGAACTCTGGGGTTTACTTTCCCAGGGGTGATGAGAACAGTGAGTATGTGCAGCCCTGGAAAGGTTTGGGAACTTTCAACACTCCCAAAAAAAAGAGGCTCACAGCTGCTCCAGCAGCTTCTGCCCACAACCTCGGCTCATTTCCTGCAAAGCTCCTTGGCTGGGTGTTCACACATCCTGCTTTGTATCCCACACAACCTGGGCAAATCACTCAGGTGAGTGGCTGTTAATTAGGGCTGCACATCCCTTCTGTCTCAGCGTCACCCTTGGGGCAGTCACACATCCCACCCTGCTCTGGTTTGGTGTAACCTGATGTCTGTGCCCATGTCCCACTTCCCAGGAGAGGACTGGAAGTTGTGCTGCACCTGGGGCGGGCTTGGCTCCCTCCTGACCAGGATTTTGGGGTGACTGGGTTAATGAGGGGACCTGCTGATCCATATCCCATATATCATACCTATTCCTGACAAGTTAGGGACTTCATATGGGTCTATGTATCTCGTGACAGAGCCATCACCAATCAAACCAAAGACATCTACTAACAGAGGTTTCAGGTTAATCCAAAGCTGTTCCCTAGAATTAAACTTGTCCAGATTTCTAAATGATTTCATGACTCCTTTATTGGGGAAAACCTATGCATTAAATCAGGAATATGGATCCCTGTGAAGCACAAGCACTGGTTTAACTGGAAGCTACAGACCTGAAGGTGACATTACACATGAAGTGCCAGGTCTGCTTGAGAGGAAGTTGGGAGAGATGCACTGAAAAGGCCCTTCAAGCATCCAAAGATTTATCCTCTCTTCAGCAGGGAGGCTGAGGAAAGCCTTCCAGCCAGGGAATCCAGGGAATGCCACTGCCTGTGCCTTGGCAGCTCCCCACCTCTCACTGTCAGCAACTGCTGGGTCTTGCTCTGCTCCCTCAGCTGCAAACAGCCTGAAGATGAATCATTATGGATCCCTGAACTTGTGGAACAAGGGATCATTTTTCCAGCTCCAGTCTTCCACATCTTTTGGCTGGCTGGATCAGCAGTACCATGCCAAGAGCAGGTATTTCACCCAAAGATGTTACAAAGACATTGCCAGGTTTGGACACAGCAAAAGAACAAGGAGAGATAAAGAATCCCAGACTGATTTGGGCTGGAAGGGACCTTCAGGATCATCCAGTGCCACCCCCTGCCATAGGCAGGGACACCTCCCACTATCCCAGGGGGCTCCAAGGCCTGTCCAGCCTGGCCTGGGACACTGCCAGGGATCCAGGGGCAGCCACAGCTTCTCTGGGCACCCTGTGCCAGGGCCTCCCCACCCTCACAGGGGAGAATTTTTTTCCCAGTATCTGGTCAGAATCCACTCTTTATTAGGATAAGTGTGATTTACTTTCCTTTTCACACCTCCGTCAATAATCAGTGCAAATTCACAGATTAGCAAGTTAAAAGTTCTTGTTCACAGTAACCATTCAATGGAACCACATCAAAAATATCCATAAACTTAAAGCAAAACTCAAAAGAAATTATAGAGATCTGCCTTGAAAACAAAAGAAATTTGGCTATTCCTAAATGATAGGAAGAGGCCACGGAGATGCTCTGAAGGCTGAAGCCCCGCTGCTCTGGAGGCAGGCTGGGAGAGCTGGGGGTGCTCACCTGGAGAGGAGAAGGCTCCAGGGAGAGCTCAGAGCCCCTGCCAGGGCCTAAAGGGGCTCCAGGAGAGCTGGAGAGGGACTGGGAACAAGGGACGGAGGGACAGGACACAGGGAATGGCTCCCAGTGCCAGAGGGTCATGAAGTCTCTATCCACACCAAGAGCCTCAGAACAGCCCATCAACACTTGGCCCCTCTTGCTCCCTGTTTTCCTTGGATCCACGGAGCTGTTCGGGCTGAATGAACAATTAGAGTATGAGAAAACAGATGGCTCTATTTGGCAACTTCTTGCAAAGTCCAAACTTCTTGTTATTTTGAGACAAGCCAGGTCATGTTACAACTAAATGACTCCCAAGTAACTGCTTTCAGGAGCCTTGGAATAAAGGGAGGAAACTTTTCAGGCAGCAGAGTCTAAGATGGTCAACCAGATTGCATCAATTCATCTTCCACTGGATTTTGTAATTAACAGCAGAGTTGACCATTCCTCATTATCAGGATCACAGAATCATCCACAGATTTGGGTTGGAAGGGATCTTTTCAAGGTATTTAATGACTGCAGAAAATATGCCCGTTGGGTAAAGTATTTATATGCTGAGTGTGTCTATTTCCTTTTAATTTTTTATTCAAAATCCCAAAGTTTTTCCACATATGAGCCTTTGGGACCACAGGGATGCTACTGGACTGTTGCACTGCTCCTGAGCTAATCCAGACAAACTTTTAGCCACTCTGAGGGCAGGAACTCCAGAGTACAATTAATTCAATGGTGCTACAATTAATTCTCATTCTCTTCATAGTGATCTTGGTTCAGAGCAGCAAAACAAGGCCAAAACATACTAAAACAGTCAACTGCATCCACTTAGGAGTTCCCTGGCCCAAAAATCAGCTACAGTTTGAGAAAGGGCTCATGGGTGTCATGGCTTTGTTGGAATTCACTGTGCCTGATCCCTCAGATTTCTACATCCCATCCAAGGCACCTTGGACAGGGTAAAGTTTCTTTGTGCTCCACTGAGATGCCAGTTTGGGACAGCTGCAAGAGCTCCCCTATTCCAGAAGTGTTCCAGTGGTTTGAGCAGCATAAACAGTTGATATTTCCTGGGATGAGATCAGCTGGGATGACCAGTAAACACTGTCCTTTTTAACTGCTGCCAACACGTGTTTCAATGTCCCCGTTCTGAATCAAGCAGCACAACCTGAACTTCCAGCAACACAAAACACATGGGGGAATTTTCCACTGGGTTTTATGTCCAGCACTGGCCCACGTCACACAAACTACCAGAAAAACAGACACTGCCCAAATCCATCCTTCACTCACTCATCCATGGAAGGGCACCGTGAACTCACGGCTGATTTCAAAGCCAAAGCTGCTCTCTACAATTCAGATGAGAATCTGGCAAACCCCCCTTTTTCCAAAGCATGAATCCTGCTTTTCCACTGCAGTCTCATCATAGATAGGGCCAGCTGGGGGAGAGGTAATTAATTTTTTTTTTCTGAAAGACAGGACCTGCATTCTATGCAAATTAATGTTTAAAATACAGTTTTAGGCTAGAGTCTGCAGTTTAGTGATGCCGGCTCAGAGAATATTCTTTCCCAACCTGTCACCACCAGGTGAGTTCTGGCAGCTCATTTAATGCAGAACTAGAAGAAAATTGGATTCTTTAACCTGAATTTAATATTCATAATTAGGTTTTAACTTCAAAACGAGTTAAAGATGAAAACCAATTTTTAAATGTAATTCCAAGAATATATTTACTTATGGCTTTTGAGCAATTCCAAGGCCAGAGTTTGCTGGGTACCTATACCAGGAGCATATCCTACAGGGTATTTACCAAGACATTCCACGGGATTTCTAGTTATTAAAGAAAGACAATCTGAACCAACAACTCCCTTTTCAAAGGCTTCCTGAAACACAGGTGAAAGAGCTGGGAATTATTCTGGGAGAGAGATTTAGCACTGGTAGAGTTACAAAAGGCATCCCAACATCCTCAGCATCCGATTGGCACCAAGAGGTTTTGCCAGCCCCAATTAAAAATAATAAAACAGCAGCACTCCCATCAGTGGCACAGTGTCTTCCCTAGTTACTCTCACCACAGTCACCCCAAAAAAGAGGAATTTCAGGCTAAGTCAGCAGCTTAAGGCACTTCAATTTCTCTTTTTCTTTCCTCAGCTTGCTGCAGATTTCTCTCATGATGTCCTTCCCAGCCAAGAACAGCAAATGGAAATCTGCTCCACATCCGTGTGAGATAATGGTCTAATACAAGTGGAAAGTATTTCCTTATACCAGGAGAAAACGGCCATCAACAAGACAAATAGGTGGAATTGCTCATTCCTAAGTGTTTCCGGATGAGTAGGAAAAGGAAAAAAAAGATGTTCTGGCTCTCCCTGAAATGCATCTGAAAGATATCACTTCTCCTACATCTCAGAATCAAACAAACTGCCATCAAAATCCACACATGGTGTTCCTAACTTGGGAATACTGTACATTCCCTGCTTTATTTTGGGATTTCTGATTTATTTTTCCAATAGCAAGAGCTGTGTTTACCGTGAGGACTCTGAGGGCTGAGCATGCCGTCAGTCATCCGGAAATTCTGCAAACAAACAGCACTTCAGCTCTTCCCTGCCAAGAATAAAATCTTATTTGGGACAGGGAAAAAGCCAATGTTCTCTAAAATGAGTAGGGTGACACAGAAATTTGCATCTGTTCACAGGAGGATTTAAAATATGGATCATTTCATGTAAGAAGAGTCCAAAAAACTAAAGACAACAGACTCTGCTTGTGGTCTGCTTGAGGAATGTGAGAGAACCTCCAAAAAATGGGAGAACAAGGGAGCAGAGAGGAGGATGCTCAGTGGAAAACAAAGTAATAGGAAGCAAATGAGTCAAAAGCCAAACCAAGAAGAGCTTAAACAAAACTACAGAACACCTTAAACAAGCTAGAAAGTAAAAAGAGCAAATACAGATCTGCTCCATGTTTATCCCAAGTATGGAAAGATTGGACATTTCCAGAGAACTTCATGAGGGAAGAGAGAGCAAATATGTACTAAAGTCAATAAAACCAAATATTGTTTACCTTAAAAGTTAGGGAAAACTTAGAATACCCAGCCCATGATGTGTTGGAAAATCCTTTATCACATTCAAATCACTCACTGTGTAACAGTACAAGACTTGTCCTTATCTTTAACAAGTGTCCTAAGGATTATCATGGAATTAGCCAATGTCTCCTTTCCCATGAAAGAAAGTGGCTGGAATGCTGCAGTGCCCTCACTCAGATAAACACACACAGCATGGGAAGCAAAATAACTCAACCCAAATCCTTCAATTGTGGCTAAAGATTCCAGAACTGGGGAATAAATCACCACAAAAAGCTACTTACAAAAAAGCCCCAGGGAGACACTATTAAAAAATTAAAGTTGTAGGACAACAGGAAAAGGGAATGTTATGGATTAGGGAGCAGTTAAGCAATAGGAAACAGCCTGAATTAAACATGGGATTTTCAGACTCCCAAAAGGGTGACAGCAAGGTGCTCCCAGAGCCTTCACAGGGACCAGCAGTGGAAATTGGGAAAGAGACAGAATAGACAAAGCAGTGTTTGTGGAGAATAAATTATTCATAATAGTCATAATTAAGTTGGGAGATTCAGAGAGCCCTGAGAGAAGTGCAGAGAGTGAAATAATCTGCTGAGAGATGCAAGGTAACATGTGTGTGCTGAATAAAATAATAAAACCTGCTCCTATTGCAGTGGCTGATGTTTTAGGAAGATCCCCAAAAAGCCATTTTTGGCTATCCAAAAATCACTTATGATGGAGCTTCTGAAATGCTTGATTGAATGCTGTAATATTTGTATCCATGCAATGAAAACAAAATGGCCAAATGATTAAAAAATGCATTAAGCACTGCACTTTTTTTTCTTTTTTTTTTAAATTAACAGCATTTCTGAGTTAAATTCCAGTTCCTAAAGGGCCTCCAAGAGAGCTAGAGGGACTGGGGACAAGGTATGGAGGGACAGGACAAGGGGCAATGGCTTCCCACTGCCAGAGCGCAGGATTAGATGGGAAATTGGGAAGGAATTGTTTCCTGGGAGGGTGGGCAGGCCCTGGCACAGGGTGCCCAGAGCAGCTGTGGCTGCCCCTGGATCCCTGGCAGTGCCCAAGGCCAGGCTGGACAGGGCTTGGAGCAGCCTGGGACAGTGGAAGGTGTCCCTGCCCATGGCAGGGGTGGAATTGGATGGGTTTTCAAGTCCCTTCCAACCCAAACCCTCCTGGGACTCTCTAAAATCCAAAGGTGGTTTGGAGTGTTACTTCAATCAGGTGGCATCACTGAAACAAAACAATCTGAGGGAAGAAAGACATTTGAAACTGGTTTGGTTCTTAAAAAATCACCTGGAGCTCAGCTCTGGAATCTTCCAGATCACAGAATTCCCAGATGGGTCAGGCTGGAAGGGACACAGTGGCTCATCTGGTGCCACCTCCCTGCTCCAGCAGGGCCATCCCAGAGCACAGGACAGTGTCCAGATGGCTCTGGAATATCCCCAGTGAGGAGACTCCACTCCTCTCTGGGTGATCTGTCCATGTGTGGTCACTGCCCAGGGCAGAAGTTCTGCCTCATGTGCAGGTGGAACTTCCTGGGCTTCAGTTCCTGCCCGTTCCTTTGGTGCCACTGGGCCCCATGGAGCAGATGTGGGACACCCTTTCCCAAATGCACCTTTACATTTTAATTCCCTCTGCTTTAAATTCATCAGCCTGTAAAGACATTTAAGAGCCAGTAAAACTCATCTGTGTCTGTTCTGAGGCTGACCCTCATTTGTGAGCCATGGCAGAGCAATACAAAAACCGGATCATAAACCTAGCATTTGGGTTTTCTTTTTTTAAACCACACCTATTTCACAGGTGGGACTGGAAAAGGATAAAGAAAATGGCACAAAAGATGACAATGGTGACGAGAACTGAAGGTTCAGCTCTGTGTGTGGCCTTCTGAGGAAAAGAAGAATCAAAGGAGCAGACAAGAGGAAGACCTCTATAAAAACACACACGGTGGAAGGCAGAGCCACAGGGAATCCTGCAATGCTCTCTCTGCACTGGCAGCAAGCTCTGGAGCAAGGGGATGAGAACAAGGACAATGTACATGTAAGGATAATTTTCTCCTCTCATTTCACCAAGAGATATTCCTACTATAAACTGATTTAGTTAGATTATCAGGAGAAAAGTGATGCTCTTACACAGCTCACTCTGCTCGCATTACTGCCCATCCCCGCGCCTCAGTGAGGTGCTGAAGGCAGCACGTCACAACAATTTCTCTAAGCAGTATTTGACTGATAACCTCCTGTGTCCAAGCAATTCTGATTTTTTTTTTTTAAATCAACATTAGCACCAGTCAATTCCTACATGGCACTCAACTGGGATCCTGCAGATACAAAACCTTCATAAAACAAAAAGCTTTCTTTTTCCCCAATGAATTATTTTAAGGTTGTGAAAGGAAATTTTTATTCCTCGTAAAGCAAGTTGTCTTTTTGTTTGAGGAAAAAGAATACATGTTTCCTCTTGTGTAGAAGATATTCTGATTGCATTACAGAGATCCTGCTGATGCTCTTACAGTGCCAAATAACCCTCAGGAAAATGAATTTTTCAAACAGTAAAATATATGGATTAACAGTTTAGAACACCCACACCCACTCTGTAATCCCCAGGGCTAAACCCAACAAATTCCTAGGCTTGTTAATTAGCTCACATGCAGGAATGCAATGCCGTGGATGCAATAATGTGCAGTCAGGATGTGTTTTATCAGCTCGGGGGCTCCGACAACAATGCAGCGCCTTGGCAGAGCGCCGCGGATTCCGACTGAAGGCTCTCCAGCCTGGCCACTGGAGCTGCACGTGACAAACACAGCAATGATCCACTCCTGAACTGCAGTGAGATGCTCTGGCAGGCCACGAGCACCGTGGGGATGGGGATTTGCCGTTCCTGCACTCTGGCAGCTGGGGGAAGGGAGCCCAAGGGTGTGCTGGTGACGTTCCAGGGTCATCGTTCCACCCCAAGAGGAGCATAAATGGAGAGGAGGAGTAACGGGGAATGAGCTGCACTGGTCTTCCCATACAGCATAGTCACACCTAATTACTGTCCCCAGTCTGCAAACTCTCTGCCTGTAATCCTTTTTAAAATAACAAGGCTTCTCACTCTGAAATCCCACGTTATTTCAACATTAAATGCAAAATATTTAGGGGCTCCAGCCTGCGTCCACCAGAGGAATCAAAGCTATCAGCTTGTAAATCCCTATCCAAGCCTTAAATGAACTGGCAAAATAATCCTCGAGCAGCACCTGGGAACAACAGCAAACCCCTTTATTGGTAACTTCTTATGAATAATCAGCTCTTTTCCAGGCACTTTTGCTGAAGAAACACCTTTCAAACCTGCCCTACACAAAGACAAGGCAATAGCAGCTCCAAAAATGCAGAGTGCTGCTTGTTTCCACAGAATCCCAGAGTGGTTTGAGTTGAAAGGGGCCTTAAAGCCCATCTCATTCCCAACCCCTTCCATGAACACCTTCCACTAGACCAGGCTGAACTCTGAGAAGAGCCTAGAGAAGAAACAAGGAACTTCATTTTTAGGTGGCCTCACAAGTTATTAGTAGTTAATTATCCCCCATTTGCAATAGCCTTCAGACCAAGACACCTTTCATGGAAGAATGACTTTTTAGGGAGAGAATCCTGGACAGAAATCCTGCTGATAAGGCCTCACATAAATATAGAACAAACTGAAAGTGCAGTTACTGACTTCCAGCCCTGTTCTGCTTTCTGAACTTTGCAATCTTGACATTAAATATGTCTTATTTTTAACTTGAAATGACACACTCAGCTGTACAGAACACACAAAACACAACGATTCTCCTTGTTCCCAGCTGTGACAGCCAGAAAGACTGACAGACAGGCACGAGGAGCACGCTGAAGTGCCAAGGAATTATCAGTGTCCTGACAGGAGGGGGCAGCTGGGGGAGTCGGGCTCTGCTCCCAGGGAAAATTTCTTCCCCAAAAGGGTTGTCCAGCCCTGGCACAGCTGCCCAGGCCAGGGGTGGAGTCCTCATCCCTGGAGGGATTTAAAAGGCACGTGGATGTGGCTCTGAGCAGCATCTCACCTACCTGCAGATCCATGCCAGCCACGGGACTCAGTGTGGGGGCTGAGCACAGCCAGCACCTTCATGGATCTGACAGCAATTCCTCGTGGATGTTGACACACTGGGAAAAGCATTTTACACCTGTGAGAGAATCCTCGAAGTGGAGAACACTATTTTCACACTTTAATACTAAAAATGGACAATAAATGTGTGTAAGAAACTCCAAAATGAGAGAGGACTTTGGGCTGAAAGAATTTGTGATTTTGCTCTGCTATCAATTTGTCTTCAGTTTTCCCAATTTTTTTTGTACCTAACCTCTCCATTACACAACCAGATCACATCCAAGGCCAAACAGGATCCTAATGATCTCCCATTAGCTAAACTTCCCAGCAGAACACTTCCAAAGAAAGAAGAGGTCAAAACCTGCCATCAGTAAAAGGAAAATTTCAAAGGACCAGGAAACCAGCTAAATTGTTACTTTACCTACTCCAAACCTGTAGCTTGTAAGGACCCACTCCCCCATGGAAAAGCTGCAAAACGTGGACCCAAAGAAAGGCACTAAATAACCATAAAAGAAAAATAAAAGTTTAAGAACAGCTGCTGTGCAATATCTCCTGACTGGATACAGCATGAGTATGGGGAAAAACAGAGATTTTAAATGCTTGGTCTGTACAGCAGCAAGAACTCACTCACCCTGTTTCATTGCCTCTGCTCCAAAGGGGCACAGATCTCCTCCTCCCAAATTGGACACACCCATCCCAAATTGTATGGGGCATTTCACCCACTGAGCCACGGCAGATTAGGAGGCTTTGAGAACAATTATGTGGGATGAAAAGGAGAGAGGGGGAACCCTCAGCCTTGAATGAGCACGTGGAACACCAATGTCTAGACAGTGCTGACACCTTTGTCTTTGGGAAGAGGGATTAGGGAAGCAATCTGGCTGTGCTGTCTCTTGTTTGATATGAAACCAGAAGACACTTTGGGCTAAAGGCCTGGCCCTGTTCCAAAACCCACTTTATTATGAAGGAGCTGAAGAAAAAGAAGAAAAAGAGGTCTGTAAGAGTGAGAGTGAGGTTTCTGCCTGGCAGTCACAGCAATTAAACGAGCTGCCTTGATGAGGAGAAAAAAACCATCCCAATAAACCCCAAAGCCTCAAAAGAGCAGGAGAAAGTAATTTGAAGAGTAGGTCAAGCCTCCCAAGGGGATTACCTTTCCACTTTGAGACTTAATGCTGGAGACATGCTTGGAAAAGCTGACCAGTGAGATCCTGCTGATCCCACAGATGACCCCGTAACGTCTGGATGCTCCAGCACAAGTCAAATGTTAAAAGGGAATGTGGAAAACCGTGTGAGTTAGGATCAAAACCGGCAGAACTAGAAGGTTCCTTCTCTTGCTTCCACCCTCCCTTTCTCCCTTCCTTCCTCACTATGAGATTGATGGGCTAAAATGTGTCTCACCAAATCCCAGATCACATAAGAAACTTGAAAGATCCACTTCAAAGAGCTACTTTGGCAAACAAAGCATTTAAGTCAATTTAATGCTTCTCATACTGGAAAGAACCACTTCCTTCAATGGGAAAGGAAAACAAACAACGGAGAGACAAAGCTGGGAACATTTGTGGGAGCTGGGAATAACCAAGCCCAGGCTGTGGCTGTGAAGAGATGGGGAGTTCACACTTTCTTGGCTGTTCCAGTGCTTCCAACATGATGGACTTCTCTCCAAGGATGTGCTGACTGAGAGTGAAACACTAACAGAAGCTCAAAGGCTTTCACTCTTACCCAAAAATCCATCTGCCAAACATGGCAGACACTGGAAACTCACTGCCTCAAGGACTGGGATGTGTTCAGGGAAGGCAGGAGGGAATACAGCTCTTAAATACCTCCATGTCTCTAAAGATATTTGTCATTTCAGATCTGTGCTGCTGTTAGGAACCAATTTTTGCTAAAAATGCATTTTAAAGGCAGTTCCCATCTCCCTCAATATCCAGAGGATATTTCCAGTTCAATACTTCAAAGTCCCACAGTACCACCATCATCTCTCCAGGCATGCAGGAAGAAGGAAAGGAGAAGGAACCTTCTAGTTCTGCCAGGAAATTAAGGCAGAGCTGGAGGATCCAACTGCTGGCTCCTTAAGGACAAGTTGAGATGGAAACCCAATCCAACCTTCTTTTCACAGAGCAGTTAATGTGATGATATCTAAGAGAGATGGAAACTTTATACAGGCAGAGGGAAATCTTAATTCTCAAACAGACCAGAGGCAATTACCAAAATTATAGCAATGGAATTGTTTTTTTGCAGTCAAGCATAGTTATGGAAAGTCTATTGGAAAGAAAGCTTAAGCTATGATTTGCATTTCAATTAATTTTCAAACTTTTATGTGGAGAATTGATGGCCAGAATTGGGAAGTACAGGAACTATCATACTCTGAAATACACTCACCAATGTTATAATATAGGATTTCCAAGGATACAACACAGACAGTGTTCCAAGATTTAGGGGTTTTTGGGTTTTTTCCTGTTAGCCTGGATTAGAAAATGGATAAAGTTGTAGAGGAAAAGAAAAAACTACCAGTGCTACCACCTGGATCTGCTGGGTGGTACAACAGGATGAGAGGCAATGGGAAGAAACTGGAATGAAGGAAGTTCCACCTGAATGAGAGGAAGAACTTTACTGTGAGGTGACCAAGCACTGGAACAGACTGCCCAGAGAGGGTGTGGAGTCTCCTTCCCTAGGGATAGTCAAACCCCACAATGCCAAGGATTGTGGACAATCCCCACTGCTCTTGGGGATCGTGCTTGAGCAGTGAGGTTGGACTAGATGATCTTTGTGTCCCTTCCAACCCCAGCCATTCCGGGATTCTGGGATTCACATGCAGCTGAAGCACTGCACAATGGGCAAATCCAAGGCTCCTGAGAATATTTTCCTTCCTGAGGTTTACCAACAGTGCCCAGGGGTCGCAGCAAACCCTTGGGATATCGTTCCAAACTGACAATCCCAAGTTATCACTTCCACATGTTAAAAAGGAACACATCTGTACTAAAATATCTGCAAAGTTCTGCCCAATTGCTTTACAATTTTATTGATTATAATTGGCTCTTGCTCCTTCAGCCCAAGAATTTCACACAAAATTCCAATTATACAATCCAGCATGAGACAGCCAGAGATACAGACCCTCTAACAAGCTTAGGCAAAAAATCAAAGGCCTAAATCAAAAAGTGGCTCACACCAAGTCTATTCTTTGTGCAGTCAACCAAGACTAATTAATGCTTTTAATGGCAGTTTACCCCTTTTGGCTCCATAAATCAGAGCAGGCAGCTTTTCTGAATTAACAAAAGAATCTGTGAAAGGTGTAGCTCATTAAGCACACTCCCAAATTCAAATGCACTTAATCAGAACCAGGTACATTGAGCAGGACTGTACTCCAGCAGCAGAGTAATCTGCGGGTTGTACACAGGGCACATTCATTCATCAACACAAACAAGGCTGGCACACCAGGAAGAGGGGCTGAATTATACATCTGAGAGAAAGGCCCCTGCTTCCAGCATGGCTTTTGTGAGGGCAGGAATGTGCAGCACACTGCGGGAAGGCGCTGTGGAAAGGTGGAGGGAACAGGGAGGATGTTTCCCATCAGCTCACCTCAGCCACAGAGTCCTTGAACAGAGCACGCTGCTGCTGCTGAGCTGCTGGAGCAGTTCCAGACAAGGCACCAAGCTGATCAGAGGGATGGAGCAGCTCTGCTGCGAGAAAGGGCTGAGAGAATTGGGATTGTTCAGCCTGGAAAAGAAAAGCTTTGGGGTGACCTAATTGTGACCTTCCAGGACCTGAAGGGAACCTACAGGAAAGATGGAGAGAGACTCTTTACAAGGGTCTGGAATGACAGGACAAGGGGACAAGGACACTCTCAAACTGACAGAGGGGTTTAGACTGGATCTTAGGGAAAAATCCTTTCCTGTGAGGGTGGGGAGCCCCTGGCACAGGGTGCCCAGAGAAGCTGTGGCTGCTCCATCCCTTGGAGTGTCCAAGGCCAAGTTGGAGCAGCCTGGGATAGGGGAAGGTGTCCCTGCCTTTGTGGGGGTGGCACTGGATGGTCTTTAAGGTCCATTCCAACCCAAACCACTTGGGGATTCTATGATGTACCTAAATATGATGTAATACATCACATACAGAAACTTCTTGCTTGTAGAAGGTGATGAATTTATAACGATTAATGACCCAGCATTTCATCGTATGTGACACTCTTGCAAACACCTTTCTGAGTCAGATCTACACCTCGAAAATAATCCTCCTTTAAAATGTTTTTGCCACAGTTTCTTCCCAATATCCCATTTAAGCCTGCCCTCTGGCAGTGGGAAGCCATTCCCTGTGTCCTGTCCCTCCATCCCTTGTCCCCAGTCCCTCTCCAGCTCTCCTGGAGCCCCTTTAGGCCCTGCCAGGGGCTCTGAGCTCTCCCTGGAGCCTTCTCCTGTCCAGGTGAGCACCCCCAGCTCTCCCAGCCTGGCTCCAGAGCAGAGGGGCTCCAGCCCTGGAGCAGTTCCATGGCCTCCTCTGGACTCTCTCCAGCAGCTCCACGTCCTGCTGCTGTTGGGGGCCCCAGAGCTGGATGCAGCACATAGCTTGGCTTGACAGAAATCATTTTCTATATCACATGTTCTCTGAAAGGAATTTTGTTCTCCAAAACAGAGCTGGCAGTGCAGGAAAACTTCAGATCTGTGAACAAAGGATTTGTTCCTGCACTAAAAAATTCACTAAATGATGTTCCCAACAGCATCGAAGTGTCCAAGAGCTGCTGGCAAAATGCTCCACTTCAGCTCTGGATTCTGTGCATTCCCAGCCCAGTGAAGACCCCACCAAACTGGCAGAAATGCTCAGGAGACTTAAAGTCCAGAAATTTTCCACATGAGTTCAGAAACGTTGAGGAGCAGAAGCCCAGTTCCAAATTCCACTCACACACACTGGATAAAAACCAGCCTAATGTAAAAGCACATTTAAAAATATTTACATCAAACCAAACCATTACAGAGATAAGAGAGGTATTTATAGAAACACATGGATTTTATACACACACACACACAACCCCACCCCGTGTTTAACTATTTAATTGCTGGAATTTCAATTAGGATGTGGGGGAGTGGGGCATTTCCCAAGCAGGAAACAACCTAAGTAACCTAAGACATGGAGCACTCACACAATTCAAGTTTAACTCAATTTCCTGCACCTTTTGATTTCTGAATGAACACTGAGTCTTACAAGGAGGGTTTCAACTCAAGATAAAGTCACCCAAAAGTAAATATCTGAAGTGGCTGCTGGAGATCCCCAGCAGGGCAACCACAGCCTGGAGAGCAACTCCAATCTGCTTGGTCAGCCACGTCTCCACAGGCCCCATCAATTCCACTCCTGAGCCTAAAATTTCTTAATCTGGAGCTGGATTGGACAGGAGCCCTTGGAGCAGGAGCCTTCTTATGCAAAGCCAACACTGCACATATTCCCACTTGAAACACAATCTTGTTCTGTGAATCTCCCATCAGTTCCAGTCTTACTCTATGTCCCTTCTCCCACCTCACCACCCATCGAACCCACCCTTGGCTTTGCCTCTCCCCTTCCACAGCCTTGGATTTCTGCTTCTCAGACCCCAAAAAAGCTGCAGAGCCCAAAGGGGGAGACCATGCAGAAAAAAGATAGAGGTGCAGCACCTTTTTTTTTTTTAAAATCCTTTTTCTAGCATGAAGAGGGGGAAAAGAGGAAGCAGGAGATCGAGGGGATCACTGTTGTTGCCTCAAGGCTGCACAAGCAGGACAAAGCTTTTCTGAAATCCTTGGCATTTTCTGTCCCATCCCACCTAAGCTGGGGTGGGGAGAGAGGAACAAATACCCAGATTTTGTCTGTACCCAAAGAGGAGGCATTGATTTAGGGCAGTTTTTCCCAAAGCAGGGCTGGAGTGCTGAATTATTGTGAGGATAAGGGCCAGAGTGTGCCCAAAGGTTTGATCCCAATGCAGCGCAGCTGACATTTAAAGTTCATGTCATTAAGTGAGCAGCAAAACATATAAAACGAAAAAAAACATAAGAGCCAACCCTGGTTTTTCCATATTCTTGCACAAGAACAGCTGGATGGGTTCAGACAGACACTTCAGCCACCCTTGTGTCTTCTCTGCCCAAGAGGGAATTGTGAATCCCTAAGGGAAAATGGAAGGGCAGACACACAGGGACATTTTCCCAGCATACTTTCCAGAGGCATTTCCTGCAGGGGTATGTTCCTGTTTCACAGCTCCTGTAGATCATCTTCTCCCCTTGTTTTAACATATTAAATTCTCTTACATATATATATATAAGTACATGCTCAAAGGGCTTGACCTGCCCAGGTCTCATCATGCTGGGCACTATAAACCAAAATAAGGAGTTAAGATAGAAACTGCTCCAACCAAATTACACTGCAAAGTTTATATTTGAGAACAGTGTTTCCAGCTTTCTTCTCCCAAGAAATAGAAACTATTAGAAAACAATTTGCCTTTCTCCAGGCAAATGACAGAAGTTTATATCAGGAATCGTGTCTGTGCCAACCCGGGGATTTTGACCCAGCTAATGAACACAATTCTCCTTTTTAATATAAAACAAAAATGTATTATTTACAAGGAAGATATTAAGACTAATAAACACTAAAAAAAGAATCCCTCTCACAATTCTTTATAGGAGCAGCACATAAGTACTGTGTGTTTTACTCAGGCTGCTGAAGACCTGATGTTTATTAACTTTCTAAATCAACACAATAAAATACACCAGGCACAGAGTGTTGCTGGAGCTTCAGCTTATGCATTTCTTGACCCAGAAATCACTTCTCATTTTACACTGTAAAGTGCTTCTGTAGCAAAGTTCATTTAATAGAAAGAAGAGTCCAAATCTTATCAAACAGCAACAGCTGCAATCTCCAGAGCATCCAAGGCTTCCCTGTCTGGAGGGAGCAGGGAAAAGGTTTTGGGAGGAGCAGCTAAACCCAAGTGCTACAGCTGAAGGGCACAAAGACAGGATGAATTGGTACCTCTTGGATACGAGCTTCCTTGGGATGGAGATAATCCGGAGAGGAGTGTGCCTGGGCAGGGAGTCTTCACAGCATTCCAGAGCTCTGCAGCAGCCAGGACAGAGAGACAGAGAGAGAGAGAAACACCCGTGAGGCTCTGTGCAAAACCTGCCAGAAGAAAACACGGCTCTTCCCAGCTCCGAGTGGTCTTCACCTCCACTGGAGCAGAAGGAGGAATGGCACATGGAAGAAATGCAGGCAAAAAAAGGAGGAGCGCTGGAGACGCAGGATAAGAGGAGAGGGAAGGGATACCAGAGCTGGCAATAAGACCAAGGCCTTCCCAGCTTTCCAGAGGGAGAAAACAAAGTCCAAGCTTTCATTTAAATTCTTGTTTACCAGCTATTTGTCAGGATTTGGGACTAAACACGTTTTAGCCCGAGTTTTACATGTTACTCCTACATCCTCCCTTCCCAGCTGACACAAAAGCTCAGAGAACTGAAAATTAAATCCCTCAAAACGAAGTGCAACACCCAAAAAAAGCTCTCCACATGCTTTATGCATTATAGGGAGGAACAGAAACCCTACTGTTCCCAAAGCAGGACCAGCTCCTCGGAACAGTTGTTTATTTTAATCAACCCAGTACCAAAAGGTTTACATTAAATATTTTTTCATGGTTTCTAACCACTGATCCTGTATTAGTTTACATTCACTCAAAAAACACTCTGGGGGAGAAAGCAGGAGGCAGAAAACATTGAATCCAGTAAAACAACTGAGGTTTTCTTTGGGAATGCTGGTACATCCCACCTTTCCCTGCAGAATTATACCACCAGACCCTTCAGGCCAGCTAATGAAACAGCACAAATTTGTAAATGAACAGAAAACAGTAAATTCTTCATTTTCACTGAATCTTTCTTTATCCTGCCTCCTGCAGGAAGCCACCACCTGCCATCAGAGATGGCATCCTTGGAGAGAAGTCAAAACCCACCCTGCTGATGCTCCAATATCCCACTGGTGCTAGCAGGAGCATGAGCACACTCAGGGAAAGGGGTCAGGAACATCTCCACCTGTTGTTTCCACGGGTGCTTGACTTCTGTATTTCTACATTATAAGAAGCATATTCTTTGCTTGGAATTTCTGCTTTCAGGCTTTTTGACTGGTTTTTATGGCCCTTCAATTAAAAGACAAAACCCTACAATATCTTCAGGAGAGAGAGGAAAGCCTAAGTGAATTTCAGCAGAGACAAGGACTTGACAAATCTCATCCCATCAAGCTCTGCAGTGGCAAATTAGTCTTTCTCTGAGCACATTCTGTACTCAAAGTAGCCTCAGTGCTTCAGGAGGTACCAAATATAACACAGCCCCATTTTAACTTCCTTCCAGGAATACACACACTCATTTATCAAGAAGACGTGGGCTGCAGCTCCACTCCCAACAGCTCCGGTAACATTTTGTAAAATTAAACAAATTACTCCTTTTGTGGCAAGAAAGAAACTGAAAATAAGTGTTCAAGCAAATGGGGGAGAAAAGCACCTCCCTCACATCTTCCTCCCCCCTTGGATTTCGGGAAAGCAAGCCTTGCCTGCTGCACCAGGCTCAGCATCAACCACGGGATCACCAACCGCTCCTTCTGCTGCTTTCACACCACAATCCCCACACCTTCAGCATTATTATTCCATTTCAGAGCTGCTTTGATGGCTCCGTTTGCTCCAAGTCCCCATTTTGGAATATTTTCACATCCTTATGTTTGTATATACCAAGGAAGTCCACAGGCTCTTGCTTACAAACACTAAAGGTGCGTGTCCAGTGGTGCTGAATGTCTGGAGGGTTCCCAGGATTTGGCAGGAACTCAGCACTGCCACAGCCTTTAATGCTGAGGGATTCCCCCAACATTCCCCCTTTTGTTGCTCTGGCTGCTACAGAGAGGGAGAACAACAGTCCCCACCTCTCATTAACCTTGGTGCTGGATCTTTCTTTAGCTGCAACAGCATCAATACCTGCTTGCATTGTGCTGCCACTCAGCAGATTTACCCTTTTTGGATTTGGGGGGGTTTTTTTGGCTCCTTTTCTTTTTTCCTGACCAGAAGTCAAACTGATTCAGTGCAGAGTGAGTGGATGCTGCTGCTGCAGAGAGAAGCTGTGATAAGCTGCAGAGAAGAAGGCTGTCCAGCTGCCAGCACACATCCTTGCCCTCTGCCACTGCTCAAAAACCGGCAGGGAACAGTCAGGATTGACCAAATTTGGATGTGTTTGCAGAAAAACAATCAGTCCCAATCAGTGACTTTGAGTGGAAGTGCAAAGACATTCATTAAAGAACGAGAAAAAAGAAATGAATTTGTGAGAAGGTATTTGGAAAATCTAGGGAAATAGCACAATGTGGAGAAGCCCTGTTGGCATAACCTTGTTCATTAAGAGCATGATCTGGGGTTAAGTCAGGGAAAACTTCAAGAATACAGAAAATACCAGTCCTGACAGTTCCCTGCATCCTGTCACTACAAGCTCCCATAAAAAGTCCCTCTCCATCTTTCTTATCAAGTAAAGCAAAGACACCAAAGCAGGTTCCTGCAGCCCAGAATTCCTCCTTCCCTTCCCACTTTCTTCTTGCTGTGAAAGAGATTAAATCCCTTAATATTTCCGAAGATTACTACAGCTACTGAGTAGGGAAGCTCATTCCTCAAAATCTTCATCAACTCTATGGGCTATTTCAAGCAGCAAAACAAAATTTTTAATTCTATCCTCCCCCCCATTCCCCAAATTTAGTTTTCTTTTTTTGTTTTAGTAGCTACACTTCAATGATGATCTTATTACAATTATTCTTCTATATTTCTCTTTTAATCCATTATTTTCCTTCTTCTTTGCACAAAATTGGACTCCAGTGGTAGAAGCTGGGTAGACGTATTATAAAATAGATTGAGTTAATTACCATGTGGTGATTAAAACACCTGCTTTGGTAGATTGCAGGGAGTTCTGATAAAATAGTGGTAGCATAAAAATATGCTCCACAACTGCTTATCAAATGAAGATAAAAACATTCAGCAAATGTCTGATATACTACAGGCTTAAATCCTATTCCACAACATTTTGAGTTTAGCCCTCTGAGTAACTAAATCCCACAAAATGCAAAGGGAAAAGTTCCCCAAAAGCCAACGTTCATTTCTTTACTGCCCGTCTCCAGCAACTTTCCCAAACTTCTTCTAGAATTGATTCTGGAATAAATATTTTCACTTGTGCAAGTTATATATTATAAGGCACCTTGGGGTTTCCAAGTCATGAACGACTTTGTAATGAAAAGAGAACAATTTCATTATCTAAGGTTATTGTTAATTGAAGGAAATATTTACTGTACTACTGACAACAGTCAACCTCCAGAAAGTGCAGCATTAAAAATTATATGCAGCCATTGTCTTAGAAATAAAAATAAACCTTTCAGTGAGAGCAGCCTCAGTGAGACTCTTTCCTCTATTAAAAAAAGAAAAAAAATCGAAGCAAAACACTCCAGCACAACCCTTCCCTGCATTACAAAAGAGGGATTAATGAGAATCTACTTGGACACTGGGAAAAGCCCTGGCAGGTTCATTGTGAAGGTTAATTCAGACCCCTTTACTCATACAGGGAATGGAATTAAAGGAACAGAATTTCAAGGCAAAAATGAAGGGTGTGGTGTTAAGCTCTGAGCAAGGAGACACCACAGAGAGGATACCAGAGACATTTCTCATGGAGCCTAATGCACTTAGGAGCTAAATTCTGAAATAATAGGGTAAAACGTTAATGAATATGTACAGATTATCCAGAATGGATCTGAATTCCATTCTGCTCAGGGCACATTAAA
>VXBB01005877.1:472648-490386 GCA_013399915.1 Illadopsis cleaveri
ATCCACCTTGAGCAGCTGGAAGCAAAAACATCTGTGCAAATAGCAGGAAATAAAGGCATGAATACTTAGCAGGAAATAAAGGCATGGAAAGAAATAATTCTGGAAGGCAGAGAACATTGCAGGAAACCACAGGGTTGTTCCTGGCTGGAAGCGCCTTCCCATCTTTCCACTCTTTAAAAACTGGCAGTTGCCTTTGCGCCACCAGGACTGGCCCAGAGCTGTACCAAGACCTGGATTAGGGAAGGGATCCAGGTTAAAAATAACCTGGGTTTGCTGTTCCCTGATCTGGCTCTGGGAGAGCTGGACCAGCACAGCCTGGGGAGCCCAGCACTTTGCACACATCCATGGGAAACCATCCCTCCAGGAAAACTCCATGGAACAACACACACTGACTCAACATCTCCAGGTGTGCAATGAGCTTCTAGAATTAGACAGTTCTTGAAACTCCAGAGCACTAAATATCCCAAGATCCTCCTTCATTTTTAACATGCAGGATCCAAGTGAGAACTGAAGAGGCAAGAAAAGTGAGGAAATCATTAAACTGGCAAAGCTGGGCATCGTCCTTTCTCCAGGAACATCCTGTTGGCTTGGCTCCCAAGAAAGACAAGTGACACACATCAGGACCACACTTCCCTTTGACATCACTTCTACTGTATCCTTAGAGTAACTTTCCCACTTGGAGGATGCCAGCAGAAGGCCAGAAGGGCAGAGAGAGCTTAGGGAAAGCGGCAAATCCCATCCGCATTTTTACTTACTCACAGTTACTCATGAAAAAAAAAAAAGAGCCTAATCTCCTGGAAAACTGGAGGGGTTGCTTTTGGAGCCAAAGAGCAGGAAAAGGACAACTGCTACTGAAATATCAGCACTGGGCTCCCTGCCCCTGTCGAGCCCTGGATTTCAGGTGCCGAGCTGGGAGTCGATGCAGCAACAGGATGGGTGGATTCAAAATATTTAAGTCAGACAGTCTAATCTGAACTCCTGCCAGCAGATAAGAGAGACTTAAGCAGAGTGAGAGCTGGTTTGCTTTTATATTTAGCTTTATTTAAAAGACCCTCATTTCTCTAAGACCAATCTTTCAAACATGCCAGTTTGCCAAGAAATATTGCTCTGCCACCACATCTGCCAAAGTTTGTAATCCAGAAAAATACACACTGGAGATAAATGCCCTCATTCTTGATTTTCACTTCATTGTGTTTAGAAAAGCAAAGGGCAGTAAATTCTAGTCTGGTTTAATAATCTACTTCAATTTACATGAGCCATCTTTTGAGAAGGGTTTTCCTTCAATCTCCAAACTCAGAATAACTGGAATCATTCAGCTCAATGCATTGCTGAGTAGCAGAGTTTGGGGAGACAGATCCTACTGCCAATAGAGCACAGAAAATGAGCACTGAGAGCCCCTTCCAGTACTTAAAGGGTCTGTCCCTGGAGCCTTCTCCTGTCCAGGTGAGCATCCCCAGCTCTCCCAGCCTGGCTCCAGAGCAGAGGGGCTCCAGCCCTGGAGCAGCTCCGTGGCTCCTCTGGGGTCTCTCCAGCAGCTCCAGGTCCTTGTGCTGCTGGCCCAGGGCTGGGGCAGCTCTGCAGGTGGGGTCTCACCTGAGCACAGAGGCAGAGTCCTCTCTCTCTCAACCTGAATTCCAGGTTAAGAACAGTCCTTGATCCCTTCAGGGTGTTTTCCCACTGCAGCCACACAAGGCAGCGTTGAAATCTTTTCTCCACCGTCCTCAATGGAAACATGACAACAAAATCAATTTGGAGATTGTTATATTGACAGAGACACTTCCTGCTGGAGTTATTTCCATCTGAAAAACCAGCTGAGCCACACTGATGAAAACATTGTTTAAACTGTGTTTCTGCAAGGAAACCTTTCAGCTCGAGAAAATCCACCCACTCCAGTCCTCATGTATGTCTTGGGAAAAGGAGTTCTGGTTAAAAAAGCGCTTCACAAAACTGATTGGTCTTTTTTTATTTATCCATAAAGTTTCTCAAAGCAACAATTGACTATTTATCAGGTGTTCTGCCTTCCATTATACCCAAAGTACACACATTCTGCCATACCTGAGCAGCATCCCTGTGCTGAACCACACTTCATTAAGTAATTAATTGAGCGATTCAGACAGATTAGGTACCAATAAAAATTATTTTAAGCTGAGTAACTGCCTTTCCATAGAGGTGTTCCCAAAGTTCCCCACAATCTTTCAAGGCCTTTAATTACTTTCAATAACAAACTCACTTAAGAGCTTAAAAGCAATTAAAAATGAGTTAAGTCAACATTTCTTTCACTGGGGTTTATTAAGCACTTATTTGAAGCAGTCTCAGTCTCTCCTTCCTTTAGAAGTCATTGGCAATTTCTGTCACCGTAGACTTAATTTTTGTTCATTTAATTCCCTATGCCACACAGGGACAGGTATTACAGTGCTGGTGGAAAACTCACCAAAATTTAGAGTAACACTCCCCAGTTTTTAAAGAGATCATAGGGGGCAGCCCCCCAACACTCAACTACTTCACCTTCCTGAACACTGCACATGGATTATAAAAATTCCTGATAATACTAGAGCAAAATAACGAGCTTTCCTCCAGCTTTTGCAAAGGACTTTAATCATTTCCTGTTCCAATCCCAGCACAGACCTTGCCTAAGGCACGTTAATCCTTACCCCACACATTTAGTTCCTGCAGTCGGGTCAGGTCACCAAGCAGGCCAGAAATGGTCCTTTATTAATTATTTAGTCACTGCAGAGTGTGGATTTCCTCATTTCCGGCATGGCCATTTCCCAAGTTTCTGGTGTGTTGTGGAGCTCCTGAACTTTCCCACTGGCTCCAACAAATCCACCTTCTCATTCCTAACACTTTTCTCTGCCAACATCTCCTCAATATTGTCCTCCTCCACCCTACCCTAGACCTACATATTCCACATGCTCCTCTATTTTATTTCCCAGTGCTGACTCCTATTTGAAAACTACTTTTCCTTGCACAAAAAACCCCGGACTCAGCTCCAAACAATTCCTAAAAGTTTATCTTTTTCAATTCTCTTTCATACAACAGGCAGTGTTTCAATTCTCACATTATTCAACAAGGGAAGAATGGTTTTAAACTGCTGGAGGGCAGGGTTAGATGGGATATTGGGAACAAATTCTTTCCTGTGAGGGTGGGGAGGCCCTGACACAGGGTGCCCAGAGAAGCTGTGGCTGCCCCTGGATCCCTGGGAGTGTCCAAGGCTGGGCTGGATGGGGCTTGGAGCAGCCTGGGACAGTGGGAGGTGCCCATGGTTGGGGGTTGGAACTGGATGAGTTTTAAATGCCCCTTCCAACCCAAGCCATTTCATGGTTCCATGAACTTCTCATTGTATTACCTTCTTCCATGTAAAATGTGGCTTCCCTGGATAAGGGCCATGTCAGATTTAGTGCAGAATGCACATCAAAATTAAGTAATACAGGACAGATCCTCTTTTGCCTCTCCACTGGCTACAGTGAGAAATACTCCACTGTATATACTCCAAAGCAATGGGTAGCACCTGAGCTTGTCTTCAAGTGTCCTTGCTGTACCCTCCCTGAGAACCATGGAATCCTTAAGACTAGAATAGATAGAAGAAGAAGAAGAATAGATAGCCAAGATCATCAAGTCCAACCTTGAAAAGCCAGAAAAGCCACAGTCAAGCTCCAGACCCTGAGAAGCACCAAATCCTCTTCGAACAGCCCTGAAAATGTGCCAGGGGAACTACAAGAGAGAATGGCAGCAGTGCCCCTCTTGCAGAGATAATAAATCAACCATATTATACAGACCACAGTCTAATCTCACAAAGATATTTAGGAGCTCAAATCCCACTGAACCAAATTTCTCTGCAGATCTGGGCACCAGAGAAGCGCAGTTCTTTGAGCTGGCTATTTCACATTTAATGTTTGTTGCATGTTCTGGAGAATATCCAAATGTACCAAAACCTCCAAACACGCCACAGTCACCAAACCTTTGCTTCTACAATTCCTCTGCTGCTGCTGTTTCCACAGGAATTCCAGTCCAGGCTGTTTTGGTAAGGGTGACAGGTTCAGCCATTTTATGCTTTCAGCAATCAGAACACAGCTCCATTTTATTTCATGCACTGCAATCAGAGTTTTGCCCTTAGTTTGGCAGCTTTTTAGACCATGCAATAACAATTAACTCCCTTTGGCATAATTTATATGAGTCATTGATTTAATACAGATAGCAAGGAAAAAGAAAAGACCTATTAAGTCATCTAAATGACCCAAGCAGCACCGCTGGATTGTTCTCAGTAGCACATTTGCTGTGCTTGTTTGAAATGTGCTTGCACAGCACAAGTACAAAAACTGTCTGCAGAGCAGACATGTTTCACTAACAGATGCTCTAAGTCAACATAGCTTGGAAATCTTCAATTTATAACTAAATGTTGTACTGCACTTTCACTCCTCCAAACAGGCTTTAATGTTTCTTGAGGGGGTGAGAAGGGGATATTTGTATTGCAGTAGAAAATACTTCCCTGGCAATTTCCAAGTCGGATCTAATGCTTGCATGTCCAAAGTAGGACCTGGAATATCCTGGGAGCATCTCTTGAGAGGGTATGGATACACTGCAAGAGGATGTCCAGTTCTAGGCATATAAATAATACAGACATGCCATGTTCAGGATAGGTTTTGGTGGGTTTTTTGGTGTTGTTTTTGTTTTTTATCTTTCTAAAAGAAAGCAAGGTGGGACTTCCCTGATGGAATTCCAAGAGCCAAACTCCTGGCAGATATGTTTCCTAATCTAAATCTTTCTAATGGGGATTCCCATGTTTCCTCAGGCAATTGGTCAGGTTTGGGGTTGTTTTTGCTGTCTCACCACAAGCTTTCTTTCCAATTCATCCATGGGTTTACAGATGGTGCATGCTAACCCACCTACCAAATCCTTGAGAGACAGAGTTCAGAAGTGCTGGTTCCACTGTGAACCCTCAGGGAAGGTTCACACACATTCCTGGGGTGGGATTCATGGTGGGATCCTTGGAGTTGTCCTGAGCATGGCCAGGATTTGGACACAATGATCCTTCTGAGTCCCTTCCAACTCGGGATATTCTGTGATCCCACGATTATATCCTGTAACAACCAGCCCTCTGGGGACATCAAACCACTGACCTTTACTCATCCATCTCACAGCACACCACTCCTAGGGATGTGGAAAACCTTCCTGAACCTAAAGGAACAACATCCACCCTCAAAGCTGCTCAGCTCCCTACTGGGAACAACCAAGGAACTACCAGGGGTACTGTGGCAGGAGGAGAGGTGTTTGTAATTAAGCACCTCTGCACAAAAGCAAATTAAATGTGCCCCTTGCTTTACTTGAATTTAGCAGAGCCTGACTCTGCTTTTGCTGGCACAGCTTGGAAAGCTGTGACCCAGGGGGAGGGAGCAGAGGTTTGTGCAAGAAGTGCTAAAACAAAGCTAAGCAAAATCATTTCACAGGCCACTCCAAAAGCTCCCCTCCGTGTGCTTCCTTGACCCACTAAAAGCCTTCTGCAATAAACAGCCAAACACACAGATGTCCACAGCCCTCCTGCAGAAACCATTTGCACTGTAAACAGGACATAAAGTGGGGGGGGGAAAAGCAATGCTGTGAATGTGCAAGAATTACAAGTCCTAAATTTCACTTTGTACCTCACAATGCAGACACTGTTCCTTCACAAACTCACTGTTCCTCCATAGAAAGGTTTCTGAGTGGGGATCTGTGATTTGGCAGGACCTTGAGAACTGCCATGGGAAGAGAGACCAAAAATCAGAAAAGTGGCTAAAAATAAGTGGGAAATTAGAACAACAGCAAAGACCAAAGGAATAATCAGGAAAATCCTGTCAGGAATGATACCGAAGAAGGATCACTGTCATGAGAACTAAGATCACCAGATGACTGCCAAGACAAGGAGCTACTGGGAATAAATCACCTCAACGCAACATAATCAATGTCTGTCTCTTCTCACAACAGTGACAACATGGTCCCTGTGCCACCATGGCAACCTACAAGGCTTTAGAACAAAACCTCTGGGACAACAGATCCCAGATAACACTGACTGTAGACCATATCCAGGAGAAATTGGACACAATGCAATCCTGCACTGAATAATGGGAAGAAAATATTAATGACCACCAAATTCTGCCTGCAAGCCCAGAACAGCGAGAACAAAGAGCAACACAGAAGTGTCCATGAATGTCAGTGATTCCTAAGAATCACCAAGTGCCCACCTCTGCATCAGGACCAGAAGTGTTTCCATTGGACATCCACCACAATTCCCCCAGCACGGACCAAAACCTCATCCCACTCCATGGGTCAGCTCCAACCCACTGCCCTCCCCAGCATCCTCAGATCATCACCACCACCAGACTGACAGAGCCTTGCATGTCACATCCTGTCACATGTCATCAAATTGCTCTCACTGTACTGTTAATGTGATTATCACCATGGGTCCTACTGCAGGTTTGGGTTTTTTTCCCAAAGGAAAACAAGTTCCCTGCAGTCACTCTGGAGACACTGAGAGAAACGAATTGTTGGTCCCCTGAGGATAAATCATTGTCCTTGTCACGATCATGACCACTGCTGTGTCAGAATGCACAAGAATTAGCTCTAGAAAGTGTCTGTACTGTAAATTTCAACACTGAAAAAAGCCTCAGTTCCTTAAAAACCTCCTTGCTCAGCTACAGTAAGGAAGGAGACACAGAGAAAAAACTTGTATGAGTAATAGGAGAGATGTTCAGTGCTACAGATAATGCAGGAAAATTTATCCTCCCCCCTTTTACACGGCCCAAAAATGAGTAATTATGTGCCAGGAGATATCATCTACTCCACAAATCAAGTCACTGAAACTACAGACTAAAAATTGTTTTTAAGAAAGTCAATTTATTAGTGATTACTGTGCAGACAGACATATGAGTGCTCTTGTGTACTTGCTGCATTAACAACCTCTCAAAAGCCACAGGAAAAGGAAAATCAATACTGTGTATTTTTTCTCACATCAATTTATCTGCTGCTGAAAAAAAATAACTCACTTCTGTGTATGCCACACATGACATATCCCAGGTTTCCTCTGAGCAAGGAAAATAAAACAAGCTTTTGCTAGTTTCAACCAACCAAACCCTGCCTTGCTGGACTCAGATTTTGCTTTTGATAAAACCTGAAATAAGACTTGAACAAACTCAGAGCAGTCTCAGGCAGCTTGGCACTGGTACACAGAGCCTTTTGTTACTGATCCTGTGGTGCTGGCGCAGGGCTGGAGCCCATTAGCAGTGAACGGTCCACTAAATATTTCATGATTCTGGATTTCAGACGTTTCCCAGGACAGGTTCTATCACTACAGATCCTACAAACGGGCATGACAGTTGCTAAATAAAGGATATCATGCAGAGTAGCCTCTCCAAAGCACTCCCAGAGCTCCAACCAGGAACCAATCTCGATATTCTTGACATATATATATGTATATGTCTCAAAAGTATGTATTTTTTTCTCTCCAATTACAAAACACAAATTTGCTCTGCATCTAGTCTTTCAGGCTGCTACTTTGACAAGAATCAAAATAAATCCCAGGATGGCATTCCCTGTCGAGCAGACTAATCTTGTTCCCTTCATTTTCTTTTTCCAGGTCACCAGTTTACTTCCCTCGGCCGAGAGCTCCCCACAGACTCTGGGAGGGCGTCTTAAAGAGCTCTGCAGCCAGAGCATTTCCCCATCACTAAATCCTAAAATGTTTCTGCCAGATCCCAAATGGGGCAAAGCCCTCTCCAAAACTAATGCTGCAGCTTTTATTCTCTGGGCTGGTACAATTCCCAAAGATGCAGCCTTGCTGCTTTCCCACTGGGAATGCACAGCCACAAAGCCTGCCCAGCAGAACGTGGCCTTCACCAGCCATGGTCCAGCAGATGTTTGTACAAACCCCCCCAAATCCATAGAGAGGAGTGGCTGGAGAGCAGCCTTGCAGCCAGGAATTGGGGGTGCTGGTCAGCCAGAGCCAGCAGGGAGGGCAAAACACAGCATGGGAAACATCAAAGACCCAGGCAAGGGAGGACTGTCCCACTGGCCACTTCAGGCTGGACATTTGAAAGTATTTTTTTACCTAGAGAGTGGTCAAATGCTGGAAGTGGCTTCCTGCAGAGGTGGTCAATGCCTCAAGCCTGTCAGCAGCCCTTGGACAATGCCCTTAAGAACACGCTGTGAATTAGGTCAGCTGCGAGGGCCTGGATGATCCCTGCAGGTCCCTTCCACCCCAACCTGTTTGCTTCTAAAGCACGAGAGAAACCCCGGGCGCTCGAGCTGAGTATCTCACCTTTACTCAGGCGCCGAGGGTGACGCTGAGGTGCTGATCCTCCTCCCAGAGACACTTCCATGCCCGCTTGGCTCTCTTGACTCTCGCAGGCAGGCGCATAATCCTGCCCGGAGGCAGGCTCCTTAAGGCAAAGCAGCTTTGTGGGCCGCCAGAGCCACTCGCCCTCAGACAGGCTTCGCGCCGGCCTTCACTCTCACGGCCGCCTTAAGCTCATCTAAGCTCCAAATAACACGGCCAGAAACGTTCCCTAAGCCTCAGTGATCCACAAATGGTCTTGGCAGCACAAGGAGAGGTGGGAACAGAGCAGGAGAAGACATTCCCTGGTGGGAGCCTGCCCAGTGACACAAGGTAGGCCGCTCTTTGAGACGGGGAGCTACTGCAACCTGGTTTTGTCATGATTTTTATTCTCTGCCCTTATATCAGAGCTCACACACCAGCAAGGCCCTCATTTCTCCACCTGTCTCGCTCCCATGCTTTGCATGACTCCCTCTCTCTCCCTGCCCTGCAGTCAGTGGCTAAAAAGAAATCACCACTGAGCTCCAAAGTCAAATGTCCCCATCCACCAAACACCAAAACCTGGAGCAAAACTTGGTTTTTAATTAAAATTTGGCTGAAGCTGACCCCTGCACTCACAACCTGTGGGGAAGCAGCCGATGAGCAGATGTCACTGCTGGATAAGCCTTGTTTCTTTAGGAAGCTACAAATGGAACCAGCCATCACCATCATCTATGTTTAGACCCAATATTCCAAACAATCCCTCTATTTGCAGTTCTCTATTTTTTCCCCCCTCCTGAAGCTATCTCTGGCAGAAGAATGAAACAGCTGCCACTGAGAGCGGGAATTGAGTTAAAAGCTGAAGAAATGCAGCGCTGGTAGCAGAGGTGACGCACCAGCTGGATGCATTCCAGGTCACTGCAGCCTGGCAGGCTCTCCAAGAGGACATCCCAGCGGATCTCGGCAGCACAGTTGGATTTTTCCCCCACGTATGCAAAAGCCATAACTCCTATGGAGCCAATGATTTCACACTGGAAGCCCTGCAATTCATTTTTTAAATGGTTTGCCAATCAGGTTATTATGTTCAAGCTAAGGGAGGAAAAAAACCCACAGAAAGACTTTTCATGGGGAAAGCATTCCGCTTGGGATTTTACTTGTCTTCCTGTGCCAAATTGGCAGGAGAGCTGTATAATTACAGCGCTTTTACAAACAAAATTAATGTACAGCAAGTCTGTACATGGCCACCCTCCCATCCATGGATTTTATGGAGAACAGAGCAAAAGGATGCTAGTTTTATTTCACAGTGAAACCACTCTCCCAAAACAGAAGTATTTTTAAGTAAAATCCCTGTGTGTCACCATGGACTGTAGTCCCCTCTTCCATTTCAAAAGACAGACAAACTTCACAAGGCAAGAGTCACAGAGAACAGGGACAGCATCCCTCAGATCTGTGTTCCCACACAGGGATCAGGATGCAGGATGCCCAGGAGTGGCATCAACACATAAGATGTGGCCATAGAGACAGAGAAGGGCTATTATGGATGTTGTTAAGGATAAAACCTTCTTTTCTTATACACCTGACCAGGAGATCCTATTTTTTAGACTAAAATATAACCAAATACATGTATCAAAACCCAATTCTCAAAAAAGCCACCTTATTATATATTAAAGGTTTATTTCCCTTTATTATAGCAACACATCAGTTCCACTAAGATCCACAACCAGCTTCCAAGAATCCTCTGCTGCTGTCACAAATGTTCATTCTGTGGATCCTAATTTCTCTTTGTTTTCCCTGTCACATTCAATATATCTCCTGTTCATGAATTATAGACTTGCCTGATTTCCCTAACGTCACCCAGGAGTCTGCAGTAATTCAGGAACCTGACAGACGCTGGGGAGATCCAAGTCCTCCTTTAGGATGAGAACAAGACTAAGGCACATAATTCCCCCCTGACTGAGCTGGCCACATTCCTTTCCCTTATTTTCCCTCCAAAATTCCACTCCTAGCAATTTACTCTTGAGGTGCTGAAGAGGTGAAGATGACACACGTGTGTGGTCCCAGAGCTGCTGGCACAGCATCCATAGGATACCCCACAGTGCATGCTCCAACACCGTGCCAAACCATTTTACTCCATCAAACCACTGCTCCTGAAAGCTGAGCAGTGCAGGGGACACTCCTGAGGGACAGGGCCATCCAGAGGGCCCTACACAAGCCTGAGAAGCAGGAGATTCAAGGGAATCAGGAGGTTCAACAAGGCCAAGTGCTGCGCTGCGTTGGGGTATAAGAACAAACTGGGAGAAGAAATCACTGAGAACAGCCCTGTGAAGAAGGATTTGGGGGTGCTGGAGATGAAGAGGTGGACAGGCCCTGGCCATGTGCACTTCCAGCCCCCTAAGGGTGGCCTTTGAGTGCCTGGAGGAGACAATAAGAAAGATAGAGAGAGACTATTTACAAGGGTCTGGAAGGACAGGACACAGGGAATGGCTTCCCACTGCCAGAGGGCAGAGTTAGATGGGATATTGGGAACAAATCTTCCCTGTGAGGGTGGTGAGTCCCTGGCACAGGGTGCCCAGAGAAGCTGTGGCTGCCCCTGGATCCCTGGAAGTGTCCAAGGCCAGACTGGATGAGGCCTGGAGCAGCCTGGGCTAGTGGAAGGTGTCCCTGCCCATGGCAGGGGGTGGCACTGAATGAGCTTTAAGGTCCCTCTCAAACCAAACCATTCTGGGATTCTCTGACGTGATTCAGTGATTCCCTATTTCCCAGCAACAGGAGACACATCCCCATTTGACCCAGAGTCCCAATCCAGACTTTTTTTTTTTTTAAACAGAACAAGATCTGTCATTTCAGCAGCACCCCCACAACACTGGGACCATGGAAGAATTTACTCAGTGACCTTTCAGCAGCAGGTAAGCACACACACTCTTAAACATTAATTCCTTCCAAACCCCTATTCATTTCAGCATTTTTTGGACACTGATACAACTTTAATTGAGAGCAACAACTGTCAAAAAACATTCCACTGTTTTCTTCAACTTGTGAGAAGCTCGGCACACCAATCAAACCACACATGTGGAGTTAAACACAAGCTCTAGAGCTGCTGCACTGACAGCTTCTCTCCAACTCTTCATGGTCCTTTACCATCGTAAGAGGTTTTGTTTTTATTGTTTTGGGTGGTTTAAGTCATCTTATACATACTTCTCTGGCAGTTCTCTTGGGGAGGGAACATCTTTTTAAGAGGATTTTAAATGATTTTAATCTGAAGAGCATTTATAAACATTTCCCACTATACAGCAAGAACAATCTGTTGTTGTTGGTACATTCATCCTATTGAGCACTTGAAGGGCAAAAACACAATGGGGTGAAATTGTTACAGATGGCCTCAGGGTTATTCCAATACTTGAACAACTGGAATAATGGGGTGGAATTAAAAACATGGGCCCAAGCTTAGGAAACGCCTCACGATAAGATCACGGCACCCAAAAAGAGGAACATAAAACTGTTGAAGAGGAGACAGTTGTGGAAATTAAAAATGAGCCTTGTAGAAGCACAAGAAGTATTTTCTAGCCCAGATGGAAAAACCATCCATCCATCTTCCACTCAAAAAAAAATAATAATCAGCAGGAAAATTATCTTTCTTCCATGTGGACAAGTAAAATTTCACAAGGTTACTGTAGAGAACAACCCAGAACTGGCAAAATGGAAGAGAGGAGAGATAATCTAATAGGCCTTTTCTATCTAATTTTTATGATTCTTATGAAAAATGACCTGAATAAGTGAAGTTATTTGCCCTTGTCCTCTTTGTTCATATTGGATTTAGTCATAAGGGAAATCCTGCCAAGGATAGTATGTTTTACTCAATTTACTACCCTTTGTGATTGCTCTATAAAATATTGGATACATGATAGGATAGGTTATGGAGGTTCGGGGTGGGGGGTTTTGCAATGGAAAAAGAAGGAACACATTGAGCACTTGCTGGCAGTAAAAATTAAGACAACAAGAACTGATGGAATTTTCTGAGGAGAATGTTTATCTATCAGTCCATGTTCAAAGGATTGTATTTAACCTGAATACAGTGTAACTTAAAAAAAAAAAAACCAGCAATTGAGTATTAAACAAACAGTCTCTTGCAACATTTCAGTTCCAAGTAGGTCACAAATAACACTGGAGTCAGAAGCTCCATCTCTCTGCTGCACAAACTCTGTAATTGCCAGAAGCTGAGGTTTCCTTTGAATTCCCAGTATTTATTATGCTGCTACTTTTGGACTCTCGCTGTTAATCATACGGTTACACTGCTCCTGCTATTACAGCAGAAGGCAAGAAACCAGAACCTGCTCTTCCAGGCTTTGCATTTGTTGTAGCTGACTGGCCCTGAGCTGCAAGCCCCCTTTGCCCACTCCTTCCATGGAATCCACCCCCAGCCCCAACATCTGTGCTGACAGAACCTGGGTCATGCACAGTGCAGGCCCTGAGCCATAAATAACACGGAGAACTCTGGCAAGGCCCAGGTGCAGCCGGTCACCAGCACCACCGACTCATTCTCGGGGACTCCAACACACTGAGGTTGTTTTCCTAAAGCTATAAAAGTCAACCATAATGATGCAGGAGCTGTTAAACCCTGGGAACATATTCCCTGTACACCCCATTCCACATTCAAGCTGTGCTGTAAGATTCCAGGGGGAAGTTGGGGCATTTCTCCCTTACCATTCAATCCCACCCCAAAACCAAGAGCCTGGGAACTTGCAGCTGCGTGGAGTTGTAATAAGTGGTGTCAAAAATTCCAAGCAAATGAGTACCACATGTCTGGGAAGTAGGCCCTTTTCCTGGGCTGACCTTGAAGGCTGAAGGGCTTCCCCTTCCCTGACAAAAGGATTGCAGGAAGGAAAACATCCCGAGTGCCACCGTGAAACCACGTGGGTGAGATCCTGCAGCCCTTTGCCACAGACAGCACCATTCGAGTGCTTGGGATGAGATCAGATCCCAATTCTCAGGAGCTTCCCTAAAAAGCTGAGTGGACTCCCACAGAGTGGGTCTTGTTACCTCACAGACTTTGTTTTTTTATGGGGGATTCTATAAATCACTGCTGCTATAGTAGCCCCCACGGATTTTTTAAGGCTGTTCTTGGAATGGATACTAGGAGACAAAGGCAGAACAGAAGCCCTGACTCACCTTGTGGAAGGTGGATTTTTTGCTGCCATTGGAAAGATGGACATGCTTCTCTCCAGCTGTGTCAGACATGAGCAGCAGAAGGCCTGGAAATTATACATGTTACTCCTTAACCTCTTTCACAGCAAGGTCCTCCTGACCCTTTACTTGGGATTAAATTACACACATTTACAAAAACTAATTGTCTACAACGCATTCCAATTACAAGTCTAATTATACTTATCTAACTGTTGCCTGACCGACTTGGTCTGGAATCAAACCACCTTTTTTTGCTTTATTCCATATTAAATTGGGTTGAAAGGCTTTCTGGAGTTCTGGAAGTTCAGAAATAGATAAAACACAAGCATCTGAAGACTGAGCAGATAAAAGGCCAGGCCAACACAGAAGAGCTTTCCAAGCACACATCAGAAGGATCCATCAGGATTTAAAAAATCTTGGACTCAATATCTTTACTTGAATATTAATTGTTTCCAAAAGACAAAAAAAAATGCTCAGTTCCAAGCTTAAGGAGGGTCTTTCATCCAAACAGAGGATTATGTCAGTCCCTCCTGATCTTGGAACTTGTAAATCCATTTTACACTATTTTCCTTTTTGGAGGCTCTGAACAAGTCTATCAAAGCCTTGCAGTTATGTATTAAGGCAATAATTACAATCAAGCATACGTGTCTAAATGGGTTTAAAGCAATATGGACCACTGTGCTCAAAGGTCAGCAATCAATGACTCCACATCCAGCTGGGAGCCAGAAACGAGGAAAACAGGACTGGTACTTTGGCTTGCCTTGTCCAAAACCACCATGGATTCCTTGAGTAACAACACAGAGTGATGTTAAGAGGAATCACAGGATGGTTTGGGTTAGAAGGGACCATAAAGAATGTTAGAACTCCAGCTTGGCCTTGGACACTGCCAGGGATCCAGGGGCAGCCACAGCTTCTCTGGGCACCCTGTGCCAGGGTCTCACCACGCTCCCAGGGAACAATTCCTTCCCAATATCCCATCCATCCCTGCGCTCTGGCAGTGAGAAGCCATTCCCCCTGTCCTGTCCCTCCATCCTTTGTCCCAAGTTTCTCTCCAGCCCTCCTGGAGCCCCTTTGGGCAGTGGAAGGCTCTGGCTGGCCAGTCAAGAGAAGTCATTAATACCCCAAACTGCACACAGCACAGGACTTAGGAGAACCAGGTGAGGAAGCTGGCCTTCTTTGATCTGGCAAGGAGGAGACCAAAGCCAATCTAACTCCAGGCTGCAGCTCCCTAAACAGCAGCTACAAAGGTGACAGAGCAGCGGTGTTGTGAGCTCTGCAGGACACTCTTCTCAGGCAGCTCAGAGCATCTTGCCCACTGTGCTCAGTATCAGCCCAAAGATCAGATTAAGTCCAGGGACGAAGGGATGCTGTTCCCTCTTTGTCTGCTGCATGGACTATGCCCAAGTGAACATCAGCTATGCCCCATCAGAGCAGCCTCAGCAATTAACACCCTCTTCTCACCCATCAGTTCCTTGTGACAGAGTTCATCCCGTAAGGAATCACAGCGTGCATTTAGTTTTCTGCTCAGAATTTGCACCATCTAATTTACTCGCAATTAGCATAGATGATCTAATATTCCTTTCTGATCTTAATTCCCACCAAACCCATCAAATTCAATCTCCCTTTTTGTACACAGACTACAAAAGCTCGAGTCATTACAATTCCTACCCGGTTCCACACTGGTGTAAACGAGAGAATGAGACCCTTAAATTTCCAAAGAGCTTGAAGGCAGCGTTGCATTAATGAACCTCCTGGAACAACCATGTGTCTGTGAAGAAGAATGTCAACTACTTGTATGGCAGCCTTTGAAGGTCTCTCCAAGGAGGAAACGAGCCATCAGCCCGGACAAATTCCCCAGCTGGTGGGTTTTGATGGATCACAAGACAAACAGATCCCTACAAAGAGACGCTGAAATTGTTTTACAAGGCCTGCTAGCACTGACCTCAGCCCTACTCTGCCCTGCTCCACTCATAAAGCCTGAGAAAAACCCCTTCAGGTGGGTACACACGGATTTGGGGGTGCAAAATGCCTGTGACAAAATCCAAGAACCAAGAGAGAACTTCAGTATCTGGGTAGAAAAAGGGGAAAAAAAGCAGCATCGTTCATGTGAGTGATGTGATGTTTATCTTCCACACCAAACACGCTGAGACAGTTTCACACCTTAAACTTTCTACAACAGCACAAAAGAGGGACTTTGCTCAAGGGCCTGGAGGGACAGGACAAGGGAGAATGGCTTCCCACTGCCAGACGGCAGGGTTAGATGGGATATTGGGTAGGAATTGTTGCCTGGGAGGGTGGGGACACCCTGGCACAGGGTGCCCAGAGAAGCTGTGGCTGCCCCTGGGTCCCTGGCAGTGCCCAAGGCCAGGCTGGATGAGGCTTGGAGCAGCCTGGGCTAGTGGAAGGTGTCCCTGCCCATGGCAGGGGTGGGAATGCATGATCTTTAAGGTCCCTTCCAACCCAAAACATTCTGGATTCTGTGAAAACACCTGTCAGATCAATCCTGCTGCTGACATCCCAGTCTGTTTTGGGAGAAGGCTGTTGCTTTTCTCAGGAATTCATCGAGTGGAAAGTTGTTCTATGAACACAAACACTTGCATACCCCCCGCTGTATTAATCTGAATTCCAGTTTCCAAGGGAAGTTTGACATTAGTTCCTAGCACACATTGCCATTGAAATGTATCACCCTTTGTTTCCTACATAATAAAAAATTAAACAAAGACTCTCAAATTACTAATTAGATGCCATTGCTTAAATAAGTGTGCACAGAAGCAGTGGCCAAAATAAAGGAGTTCTAATTTTAATGAAAGGACAGCAGCGTACAACTGATATTTAACCAAGCAGGGAGTAGAAATTTCTTTTAGGAGAACAAAAGCACAATTTTAAAAAAAAACAAAAAACCACAAGTTTACAATCAAATGTTTTAAATCAGCAAGCTGGAATTCTTGACTTAACTACAATTAAAATCAGCAACAGATTTAAAAAATAGATTTAAAACCAGAAGCAGGTAAACGAAATAACCATTTCCTCTCCTGGCTGACAAAGCTCCAGAATCCCCTTGGCCAAGAAAATAAGAAATTTCAAGAGAAATTGAATATTTAAAATAAATTACACCTATTGCAGCCCTTTCTAATATAAAATATAAGATTAATCCAAGATATTGTTTAAGGAAAACAATAAAAGGAAGGCAAAAACTACCTTAAATGGGATGGTAAGTGGTAAAATGCAGCTCTCCCACCCTTCCCCACCAGGAATGCAGTCACACGCAGGCTGTGTCTATACACAGGAATACAACAGGAAAAATTAAACTGGGTGTAACAACAACAAACAGAATGGAATCCATTCAGATCCTCCCACAATCGAATTCTTTGGATGATGACTGTTGGAACAGGCATAAATTCAAAACACAGAAATCTAGAAGATAAAAGATGTCGTTCACTGCCACTCTACCTTTGCTAGGACTGTGTAAGACACTCAGAGCAGGATAAAAACCAGCTTTTTCTTCAGCTCTCACCATTCCTTTTGAGTGGCACCAATGCCAAACCCCAGAGCTACAAGGGCTTCTATGCCATGTAACTAATCCCTGCAAAGTTTTTATCCAAGAAGCCTGAAAACAGCCTTGCAAGGGAAATATCAATAATTCCTTTCCAGGGATATGGAAAACAAAAATCCAGACAGACAACAGATCTTGCTCCAAGTCAAACAAGAACTCAGCTCCTGTGTTATGCACAGTCCATGCTGAGTCCCTGCTTTTGTCTTTCCCTGGCCTTGATGGCAAGGCATCTCTTGCCATCTCTTCCCCTTAAACCTAAAAAAATACCTTGGCACACTGAAAAGAGTTCATTTCCAAGAGAGAAAAGCATAACTTTGCCTTTGACAACTGTTTTTCAGATTGAAATATCCCCTTGAACAAGAGAATTTTCCATACTGGAAAAGGCGTGAAAGCTCTCCAGATTCTCCTTGCCAAGTTTTAATCAGTATAATCCAGGACTAACTTCCCAAAGCATGGAAAACAGGAAGGTTTTGGGTTTTCCCAGCCCCACGGGGAGTTCTGCTGCTTAGGGATGAATAAAAAAGGTCAATTCCACTGTGGATCCGCAGCGTTCCGTGAGCTCCAGCAGCTTCATTTATAATTCACGGTGTTGACACACCTACCTGCTGCTTGGGAAAGATGAGCACAGACAAACATGACATGGGGAAGAGCTTTTTCCTCCTTCCACTCTCATTTCTACTCTCCCAACAGAAAAGAAAGAAAAAAAAAAAACAAAAGGCGGAA
>VXBB01005877.1:491045-507318 GCA_013399915.1 Illadopsis cleaveri
AAAAAAAGCAATAGGCTGAAGAAGCAGAGTAGGGATTAATCCCAGAAGAATAAACTTATTGCTCCCACGCAAGCCCCTGGCTGTCCAGAAGCACATGTGTACACTCACAGAAAGCAAGTCTTACTTATTATTTTTAACAGGTAAACGTGGTCGTTTACCTTTGTAATTATCAGTTTGAAACTGCAGGGAAAGAGACATCCCTGTGAAATGGGATACATCCCTGTGAAAGGTAAACAGCCAAGAATGTTTAGATGGTTCAAAACTGAATGTTGTCAAACATGGAAAACTTCTGAAGTTCTGGTAAATGGGGAAAATTGACAATAGGAAAGTGCTTAATTTATACAATTCCAGAATGGCTTGGGTGGGAAGGGACTTCAGAGATCATCCAGTTCCATGGCAGGGACACATTCCATCAGGTGAGGCTGTCCCAAGCCCTNAGCACCCCCAAATCCTTGTTCCCAGGGCTGCTCTCCAGCCATCCCCTGCCCAGCCTGGGTTTATGGTTCAGGCTGTGTGAATTCCAGGAGGGCTCCCTCTCCCCCCAGCAAGCACCATGGCCATTAGCACACGATGACAAACTGGGGTCATGTCGTGGAACACTCCAGCATGTGGAGTATCATGCATTTAGTTTGTATGCAATTAAGACCATTTCATTGTCTCATCAGGTTCCCTGTGATACCCAATTAAATAATAACACAAGGAAAGCGTTCTTAATTAATGAGGAAAATGCTCTACAAGCTAGACACAGGTGTGTGTGTATCTCAAGTAGGGCCTGAAACAGTTGAACAGATCATTTAATCTTTATTAAAAAAATCCCCACTCAAATTTGTATCTAATTACCTCAATAGCAGGAATCTTTCTGATTTCTTCCAAGGGGGTTAAATTCTTTGCAATATTCAACAATCAAGTGGTTTATAAAAGACTCAAATTAAAACTGACACTTGGAGTGCAAGAATGATCACAATTTACACATCGTTATTCTGGGGATGGAACAAATTTGGTTTAAACCATCTTTCTCCTTGCAATGTTTTTACAAAATCAATCTCCTCTATTGATACTGAACGAGCACATTTGTGTTTATTCTTATAGCAGCTCTGCTATTTATGTTGAGCTAAATGAAAGCCCATCCCCACTGTTAGATTAGTCAGGGCAACATCTTTTAATGAAAGCTACTGGAAAAAGGCAGAATATCATCCTAAGTCTCATCCTTACATGCTTCAGTGAATGGAAAGGCAAAATTTAACTGCAAAAAACAACATTTCCATCAAGTGCAGCAGTTTTGTACCCCAATTTCTTCAGCTAAGTTGAGTGGACATGTGTCCTTCAATGCATTAAACACACAGAGCCATTTTAGAGAACTGTATGGAAAATCATGTAGTTATGTATGGACAGCTTGGATAACCTTTATCTCCCATTTCCCATTCCTTGGTTTCAGTGACATTCCAACCTGAATCAGCTGGAATTAATCAAGCCACAATTTTCTACCTTTGGTGAGAATCAAGTATGGAAACAAAGTCCTAAATTGTGACTTCAGGAGCAGGAATTGCACGGAACATTATTTGCAGGGAGTGAGGCACATGAAAATCTGCCCTTGCCTTTCTTCCCAGATCCTCAGGCACAGTCACCTTTCCTGGGAGATCAGCCTTCCACCTCTTCTGCTCTTTTCTCCCCTGATAGGAGAAGAAACCAGCTTTCTAGAAACTCAAATCTTACTCACAGCACAATAAAAGTCTTTGATTTTTTAAAAATATTGTAAAAAAATTTCAAAGTACCTATCCAGGCTATGGCAGCCTGCCCAAAATCTTCTACAGTAGATCCCTATGGGGAAAGGTTGATAAAGAGGACAGAGCTGTCAACCTGTACTTTCATAACCTCCCACCCTAGTTTTTCATCACAAGGTTCTTCCCTAAGCTCTGCATTTCTTACTTCAGCTGCTCATTTTCAGCTCTTGAAAGTTTCGGTACAAAGGAGCCACGGAGACGATTTTTTCTCTTTGATCAATCACGTCCCACTGTTCAGAAAACAGGCTCCGAACCATTAATCTTGCTTATGTTATCCAAACGCTTGCTAGGATCTCATCTTTCCTATAATTTATTTAGCACTGAGTCCCTTGACAATAGATCTGAGGTATTCTTAGATCACTTCAAACATCAGTCAGGCCAGGAGTTCTGATGGCGAGGCAGAACTGGCAGGGATGAGTTTTAGATGTAGACAAAGACTGATCAATGCACATGGCACTTCTGGAAATGCCACGAATGGTGTCCAGCTGTCCCTCGGTGAAGTCCGGCTTCAAGGAGCACAAGGGATCACCTGGAGACATCCAGGTACCACAATACATCACCTGGAGCCAGAGGATTTCAATAGAGGCTTTGTCTTGCTGCTCACAGGATTCTTGCTGTGTCGTTTCACCTGGTGCTGGCTCGCACTTGAAACTCCATTTTGCACAGTTCCCTAAGTTATCTTCCCAGGACACAGTTGCCAGAGGTGAACACTTGGGATGGGATTGATTTGGAGAGAAAGGAAGTTTATATGTGGTTTGCATACAGGAATTATAGCGATGGTGCACTGCATAAATCCCTCCCTTAACTGGTCCTGTGTGGAGACCCACCACATCATCACATTCCCAACCAGCCCAGGTTTCCACAGGTATTTCACAGCTTTAAGAGATTCTCTCACATCCTGAGGAAGCTGGGGAGAAAAGGAGGCTCAGGGGGGACCTTCTGGCTCTGCACAACTCCCTGACAGGAGGGTGGAGCCAGGTGGGGTCAGGCTCCACTCCCAAGGAACAGGGACAAGACAAGAGGAAACAGCCCCAGGTTAAGCCTGGAAAGGTTTAGATTGGATATTGTGAAAATTCCTTCCTGGAAAGGGTCTGTCCAGCCCTGGCACAGCTGCCCAAGGCAGTGGCGAGTCCCCATCCCTGGAGGGATTTCAAAGCTGTTTGAATGTGGCATTTGGGGACATAGATCAGTGGTGGCCTTGGCAGTGGTGAGGAATGCTTGGACTTTGTGGTCTTGGAGGGCTTTTCCAACCTTAACAATTCTGTGATTCTATATAGGGGAATACATTTATCATAGAAATATAAATACAAACCTTTTTAACCTTCACTCTCAGCAATCCAATTCCATTCCTATATTCACCATGTGCTCCACAACATTTTGGGCTTGTCTCCAGCTCCAGTTAATTTAAGCTGTATCCCAAACCCACCCTTCCCACTGTGCCATCCTCCGCAGCAATTTTTAACTGGAACGAGGTGGTAATTTTAATGTGAAGGTTGGCCCATTAACTAAAAACCAATGTTTCAATCAGCAAACTCCATCAGCCCCTCACACAACCCCTGTGCCACAGCCAGGGGTTAACAGTGCCTGGTGCCTTCCTGTGATTCTTTCTGCCTGAGTAGAAAATACTGTTCATAGTTTCATCCATTTAAATGTCACCCACATCCAACCTAATCCTTGACAAGAACATGCCCTGCATTGGTCTCTATAGTTTTAAAGGAAAAGTGATCAATTTTAGAGATGAGAAGTGCTCCTTGGATCATTCATCCCAAAAAGCAGTTCACCTTTAAAGGGTTCTCCCTTTAAAACACCAACCTCTTTGGATGCCTGGAATTTTCTCTGGGATGCTCCTGCAGTCAGACTCTCCCTCTGATAAGCCAAGCAGACTTAGCTCTGTGCTTCTCTGGGTGTTTTTTTTCTAGTCCTCAGACTATTTCTGCATTTCTTCCGTTCCCCTACAATTTATCCAGGAGCTATTTCTGGATGTTGAAATGGAAATCATACACGGGAAAGTCACAAGCACCAAATACAGAAATGAAATCTGTTCTCTTCTAAATATTTTCTTGCTCATACACCTAAAAACTTCTAAAATAAATAAATAAATAAAATTGCCTTCGTTGCTACAGCATCATTGCTGGTGTTTACACCCACCTGCCCCGTAATCCCTTTGAGCACCACTGCTCCTAACACAACTCTCTCAGAATCCCTTTAGGCACTGGAAGGTGCTTTAAGATCTCCCTGGAGCCTTCTCCTCTCCAAGCTCCCAAAATCCTGTTGCATCCACTGCTGGATCATTGAAACCCTTCTAAAATCCATCCATTTGACCACAATAACGCATTTTTAATATGATTAATATAATATTTATTTGCTAACATCCTGCCAACTTTCTCTATCAGAATATCAAGTGGTACTAAAATGCCTCCCAGGTCACAATTTAAACAAGAGCTTCCCTGGATCCATCCCAGAGGTTTCAGCAGGGCACCAGGTCTGCAGGAAGGCAGGACCTGGTGAGTTCTCAGTGCTGCTGCTCTGCTTTGAGCTACTTAATTGAAAACAGTAATTTAAGCACAGTCAACCCGATTTAATTTCCTAGTGATGACAAAAACTGGCAACCTATTTAGGCATTATTAACTTAAAAATTAAGTTGATATTAACTTGACTGTAAGTAGAAAGCAGATCTGCTCTAACAGGACTGAGTTCCAGTCGTTAAGCACCCCTTTATTCACTGGGGTTTGGCTGTCTCTGGGTGTTCTTGTACAAAACCATTTTTTAAAGATGTTTATTGTAGAGAGGACAGAATCCTGAATGGGTAAATTGAAATCAGTAACCTTTGAAAAATGGATTTCCACAACTTTCCTGATCTATGGATTTAAAGAGACACAAGTTTTGAGAAACTACATAAACCAAAGTGAAAATCCACACAAGAACACAACAATGTCTTTAACCTCTAATGATGGCTTCTCACCCATTTTGTAAAGACTGTGTTCAGAAATAAATCTCAGATAATCTGGGATGATGGACATGAAACAAAATATTTTAATTTTCCACTTTATTTTCGCATGTGAGAACAAAATTGTGAGAGCTTGCTAATAATGTGTATTACAGACACACTGCCAAGCAGGAATAAATTATCCTCATGTAGAAGAATCCCTCGAAGATGAAACACTGAAGGAACAGCAATTTTAATGGATCAGCTCGATTTTCAAGGCATTTTGGGAAACAAAACTGGCTTTAAAAATAATGTACCTCCACACTTTTTTCTTCTGACATTAGAGTGACACAGTTATCTTGAAAAAACTATTTTTAACAGCTTCCAGCTCTCTAACTTGCCTGAGTTATCTGATAACACTCTGGCTTCACTTCCCAGTGTTAATTGGGTTTGTTCCTGCACTCCTGTGTGTTGCCTACAAATACAAAAATGAACCAGATCAGGCAGAAACCATCAGGGTTAATTATAATCAGTACCAAAATCTTGAGTGCTATTTGTGGCAGCAGTAGATTTTCATCCACTCTCCGAGTATGAACCACTCAGTAAAACAAACACAGAAGGGAACTCAGGAACTGTGTCCCTATGGATTCAGGTGCTTTTTGGGAAGGTTTAAAACAGAGTCTCTGAATCCTCTGTGCAGAGTCTCTGTTTGCCCAGTTTTGGTGGTTTCTTACTGTATCCAGCTACTTGAAATGAATGTAAAATGCCCAGGGGTTTTATAACCTCTCATGCTGCTGATCCTTCCTACTGTTACCGCTCTGGCAGGAAACACGACTCCCAGAAAACTGCTCCAATTAAAACAGATTTCCGCTCTCCCTACCAGGAATAGACTCTGGATACTCCCCAGTAACTTTAAAATGGATACTCCCATTAAATTATTTCAATATAAAAAGATTTGCAGACAGTACTGATATCCAACTAAGCATCTTCATGAGCACACATCTCAGGTAAATTTAATAGTTGGGAGTTTTTTCCGCTCCCTCTTTACTTAATGGCAATATCCCTAAAAGTACAGCAGCTCCTGGTGTCTACCTTGAGGCAGGAAAAGAGACACTGCCCAGTTTTCTCCTCCCTCAGGCCAGCCCACGCTCCTGGAACCCTGGCAGTTTCTCCAGAGACTGGGCAGAAACCAAAAGCCAAAAAATAAGAGACTGTTTTACCCCATATTTTTCCCACTATATTTGGGTAAATATAAAAACCCACAGAAAGCAAGAAATATGAAAAAATGTGGGAAAAAAAAATCACAAAAAGGTAAAAATCGTAAGAATGTCAGGTAAAACCTAACCTAAACTGAAGACACAACTTTCTGCAGGAAAGAACTCCATGATCCATAAGCCCCATGTCTTATCCTGATAGCCAGAAAATCCTGATAACACCAACAAAAACATTCCAGAATCAATGTCCTCCCTGCCCCAGGAGAAAACTCCGCTGAGGTCCTTTCAGATTTAAAAACAAGATTGTCAATGAAGTAAAGCCCAGCTAATCCTGACTGCCAGCACAGTCCTGGGGAGAGAGGTCTCACACAGAGAGAAGATTCAAATCAACATTTTCACAGATCAGAGGCAGCAGCCTGAGCTGCAAACCAGAGCAAGAGTAACACCAGAGCAGTCCCCACAGCCCTGATGTCACAGCAGAGACATTTCCACGTGGCAGGAGTCAATTGGCTCTGAAACCTGTCTAAGACTTTAACTAAAGGGCACAGTAAAGGAGCCCAACCACAGAGAGTCCACGACTTTCCCATTCCTTCATGTGGCAGAGAAGGGGGGAAGTTGTCACTGGAGCATCTTTCAATGCTTCATTGATCTGTCTCAGCAAGTGCAGACATTACCAACCCTTTTTGCCCCATTCCAAATGGGAAACTGAGGCACTGCTAATGCAGTTTGGGAACCGGAGGGAGATCTGGGGCATGGGAAGAAGCAGATGCCAGTCTTCCACCATTAGATCACGAGAGCATCGTTCATCCCTAGCAAATTATGAGCCACAACATAAGAGGTTGGAGATTTGGGTTCTCTGGCAGGGAATGAAGAAGTTCAGCACGATGGTGAAAATTCATCCCCAAAAAATCTCCACTGAAGACAATTCTGTTATGTGGAATTTGGTTAAAGCCAGCAATACTGGCCACAAACAGAGGAAAAAAAGATTTCCAGGGGTTGAACACCAACATGGAATGTCAGGCTTTGTGTCAGGAGAAGGGGAAAATATACAAACTGTAGGGAATGGCATGGAACACACACAGTCAAGTGCCAGAAACGTCAGTGAAGAGCATCAGGAAAGCAGGAGAAAGTCAAGGACATCCAGGGAAACACCCACGGTGAAAGTCACACTAAACTCTACATGGGTATTTACTGCTGGCAGGAAAAAATGACCTTGGATTATGGAGAAAAATGGCTTCCTGCTGCTTTCTCCAGCCTGTGTTCAGAAAAACCAGCCTCTGCTTTGTGGATCAGCACGATGGCCTCCAAGAAATAGCTGGCTGCCATGGATTTCCTCTTCCCACAGATGAGCACCAATCCTGGCTGATCACTGTGGCCACAAGAAGGAACTGCACCTGCTGGGAGCAGCCACGGCATCAGCTGGAACCCAGCAGGTGAGGAAAGATCTCAGGGATCCTGGAGAAGAACTCCAAAGGAAAGCCTACGTCAAGGGTTGGCAAACTTCACACGGGTCAATGCCAGGCTTTTCCTTCCCACTGGCTCCAGGGTGCCAAGAGAAGCCGAGGAGGAGCTGCTAGGAGCTGCCTCCCAAACCAGCAGGAATCTGCTTCCAAGCAGGACAGCGGCTTTTGCCGAGCCTGGAGCTCAGGGAGAGGCAGGAACTGCAAGCTGCAGATCCCTCTTGCAAAGCAGTGCCTCAAAATGCCAGTGCTGTTTGCTCCACGCTGCATCCACAGGCTCCTTGCACATCCACAGGCTGTCGATCCCTGAGCTAAAAGATGCACCCGGTACCAGATGCAAGAGAAGGCCCCAAAAAAATCATGGAACTGAACAAGGCAGAAAGACTGATGAGAGAATATTTGGATTTGAGTGATGGAGCAATACTGGAGGGAAGGGAGAGATCACAAATTGCAGAGCCAGCATCTTTCCAACTAATAAGACACCTTCCCAGATGAAACTGCTGATGCATCCAGGAAAGGCACAAGCTGAACACAGGAGAAGGACACTTAGAAGGGGAAATGAGGCACAAAGTCAGACAAGAGCATTCACAAATGAAAAAAAAAAAAAGAATCTTCTGTTGCTATATATGGATGCAGGGAGTCTGGATAACAAGCAGGAACAAATGAAATCCTGGCCAGCAGTAAGAAAAAAATGAGCATGTGACTGGACTTGAAAATCATTAGTCCCATGGTGTTCAGATATGAAAGGAAGAGATGGCTGCAATGTATCCCTAAAAAAAAGGTGGGAAGGCTCACCTCTCTGACAGCTATCAACACTGCAGGAAAACTGAATTTCCAGGGCAGAAACTTGGTGTGTTTTAATGGGTGAAGCCAGAAGGAGGCTCTGGGAAGCACCAAGACCGGTAGGTGAGTCCATACAGGGAAAAAAACCCATGTGGGGTTAGGGAGGAGACAGAAGGGATACAGAAACTCTCATGCTGCAAGTAATTACAAGAGATTAGCTGCCCAAAATTCTAGGAGACAATTTGTAACACCAAGTAACTGATCTGGGCCTCGTTACAAGCAATAAAGCTGCAGAAATCACTGGACTGGAAGCCTTGACAGTGCAGAAAAAGAACAGACTCGTATTTAAATATATTTCAGTTTAGTAATTCAATCAAGATTGCAAAATGTCTTGATTTCAATAATTGATTTTAAGCTGTATGACATTTGTGCTTTTTTAGTTATCATCTTAACGAAATATCAACATAATCACAGGCTCACAGAATCATTTGGGTTGGGAAAGACCTTTAAGATACTGAGTCCAACTGTAATGAAAATTGGCATCACTTGATTTTCCACAAATACAATGCCACAGAGGAAAAATTAAGGAATTTGCATATAGATGATCCACTCAGCAAGTTTCAAAGTGCTTTTGGGATCAAAAAGGAAACAGCTCCAGAGTGAAGTTGGAAAAGCTTCTGAGGCAAATCAGAGATTTCAACTCCCCTCACAATCAGTGGGAAGACACCAGAAAGATTATTTAACAATTTCTATAAAAGCAATTACAGGATACAGCCAAAATGAAACAACATGGATGGGTCAAGACCAAACTGTGTCCAACCAAAACAGCCTGGTGAAACCCAATAAAGAGCAGCGTGCATTGTGCAGGTGGAGAAGTCCCAGCTGGGCTGATGGACAGGAGAAAACAATGGAATTGCCGAAAAAAAAAAAAAAAAAAAGGCACTTCAGATTGTTTTAAGAGTGCCATGTGGAAACCAGCATTATTTTGTTTTTTTTGTTTTATACAATGCTGACAAGGCCACGCAGTGCCAAGTCTGAGGAGAGAGAGAAGTAAACACACCAGAGTACAGAGGAAAGCTGAGGAAATAATAAAGAGATCTGGATACAAAATGATCCATAAGAACATTGTAAAGGACCTTGCCAGCCCAGGAAAACAAACTGCAGGAGGATGTAACATGCTCCCATCAGTGACAGCAGAAACAAGGGGATGGGTTATTCTGAACAGCAAAGCAAAGTATCTTCATTTCTCAGAGACCACAAAGTCCCGGGATGGCTTGGACTGGAAGGGACCTTAAAGATCATCCAATTCCATCCCCCTCCATCTTCCACTATCCCAGGCTGCTCCAAACTCCATCCAGCCTGGCCTGGAAAAATTCCAGGGATCCAGGGGCAGCCACAGCTTCTCTGGGCACCCTGTGCCAGGGCTCACCACCCTCGCAGCCAAAAATTGCTCCCTAAAAGATCTAAGATATTGGAAAAGCTTTTAACCAAATTGCTTAAGTGCTCACTGCCAGGTTCCTGATAAGGCTGGCACCTCTGAGACTGGGAGACTTTAAGGAAAAATTAGAAATACACTCATTAAGGATGCTCTAGAGAGCGTCTACATCCTCCCTCACCATCCTTTAGCTTGCCTCGAGGAGGTGAATGGACTGGAAAGTCCCCCAAGATCTCCAAGATCTCTACCAGCTCTGCCTTCCAGCATGGAATGATGCCCCAGAAGCCCAGGATGCTTAACCAGAGAGTCCTCCAAGAGTCCTCCACTGTTTCAGAGACCCCAAGGGCTCATTTGCAATATTTTTCAGAATGCAGAAGACAATTTGGAAGGCAAACACAACTACATCAGGAGAGGGCAAAATGACTCAAGTAAACACCAATCCATTTGCCAGACATGAGCTCTGGACAAAATAAGGGAAAACTGAATCAGACTCGATCTGGACTTAAAAAGATCAGGAGTGAAATCAATGACAAGTCAATGTTATGGAAAATAGGCCTTGTCAAGCAAAGCTGACTTCATCCTCTGAAGAGATCCATGGTGATAAAGGTAAGTGCTGCAATGTTACAGGCAATCTTTTGAGGATGGATGACATCCCAATTAAAAAATTGCCACTGTACGTGTCAACAAAGCAGCTGAGCAGATTCCGAGTTGGCCGGTGGACAGATGACTAAAAGCAGCCACTCGTGGGAAATCACCAGCAAAGTGAGCTGTAGTGGGGCTCTGCTGGGCTTCATCCAGAGCCCAGAACCATTCCAGAGGTCCACTGTAGACCTGGAATCTAGGAAACAAAATGGGAAAGCCAGAGGCCCTCAAGCAGAACCTGTCCAACACTTCCCAGGTAATGCTATGAGTTTAACTCGACCACTTGCTTGTGGAATTAAGAGTTCCCTCCAAAAGGAAAATTACTGGGTATCAAAGGACATTTAGACAAGAACTGGCTTTTGGAAGCAATAGTTAGACACTAATTGAAATAACACCTTGAATGCTGCAGGGATGAGGCAGCCACCACCTCACTTGCCAATCAGCTGTGCCAGTGTTTTTTCCTTCTCTCCATGCTCCATTCTGCCACGCTTGGTGGAGATGTCCCACACTTCCTGGAATCACCCAGGAACCCACCCTGTCCCTGGCATCTGCTCCAGCAGCAGCACAGCTTCCCTGGAAGGCAAAACCACGTGGGCAAGATGCTCCTGGGCTGTTCCGCCGTGTTTGCTTTTCCAAGGGCTCACATTTAAAAGACGTCAAAAAATCTCATACAAAGAAATATTTTCTTGAGCTCCCAAATCCATATTAAAAGACTCAGCTATCCAAGAAAGTTCAACAGCTGGGATTTGGAAGCCACAGCAAAGAAAAAGAACCCAGTTCTCCAATTTATGGCACTGCATTTTAAGGCTTGAAAATTTGTGTTGTGCATGTAAGTCAAGTCAAGAGCAAACTGGAAAATACGTGGAATGCCATCATTTTGTAAAAGCCATTAAAAGTCTCATTAAGTGACACCATTCACAGAAAACTGTAGAAAATGATTTGCAGAATAAACTACTACAGAATCAAATGTTTACACAGGGACCTATTCCAAAGTAATTGCATTTTAAATGCTCACGAGCTTCATACAAAATACTTTCCAGCAGGCAAAAGCCCCTAGAACCTGTCTGTCCCTACAGGCATGACAATTATCCTGGGTAAAATGTCATCAGGAACTGCAGTGAATGACCTTAATTTGTCTATCAAAGGAGAAGGTAGAATCATGGAATTGTAAAGAGTGGAAAAGATCTCAAGGATCATGGAGTCCCCCAGCACTGCCAAGGCCACCACCAACCCATGTCCCCAAGTGCCACATCCCCGTGGCTTTTCCATCTGTCCCTGCATGGGGACTCCACCCCTGCCCTGGGCAGTCCACTGGACTGTGGGGACTCTTAGGACCTTGTTTAAAATAACCACAAAAATCCCCCTGTCCATTAAAAAGTGAGTTATTATTGCCTATAAATCCAAGTATAAAGAACTGAATGGAAAATGGGGCAAAAGAAGACTGTGCTCAAAACTTCTCACCAGTCTTCAGGATGTATTTCCAAACTCAGAATGGTAAAACCCACTCGTTATCAAATTTAGGGAGCTGGTATCTAACAGCAGAGAAAGCAGAAGCCCAAGCACTGGGCTTTAATTTGTGGCAGATAAAGAGCCTGATGCCACAAAAGAGGCAAATCTTTTTTATTAAGTTCTACAGCAAATTAGAAGGAAAAACCCTGCGGACCCCGAGATGTTATGGTCTATTTTCACTTCTGCTGCAGTCTGCAATCTTTATCCATTTTATCAAAGAATTAGACATGCCTAACAGGCATGATGGCATCTATTCTTTGGGGCTTTTTTGCCAGTTTAGTACTTTTCCTCTCATAAAATACTCTAAGCTTGTCTCCAATAATCCTCCCAAATCTCTAACCCTTGCTGAGACAAGGAAGGCAAAAACGATCAGCCTACAAAAACACTTCAGCTTTAGTCTTCCTATTGAGAAAGTTATCGTACCAAGGCCACAATAAACCCTAGTTTTCTGCTCTGACTTTTCATTTTTCCACTCTCCAGTTTTCCATGAGACTGTTTCAGCCAAGGAGAGGAAGGAGAGACAGGGTAAAACACAAGCAAATACAAACCAGAGGAGGGGAATGTGGTTTTTTTCAGCTTTTATAAATCCTATGATGATAATCTCCTAAATGGTTTGCTGGGGAGCGTCAGCAGGCCCACATTTTTTTCCTCCCAGAAAGCACAGTCACTTGAAATTCCTGTGCAGTGCTCAGGGTTTTCAGCACATCCATAGTAAACAAAACCCAGAGGAGCTTAGAAAAATTATCTAAGTCCCACTCATACTCTAAAAAATCTGTGCGTCTCCATCATCATCAACAGAAGCTCATTCCCTACGTGGTTCTTAAAAATAAAGAGCTTCCACAAATTTCAGATCTGCAAATGCTGGATATGCCTTAAAAACTGGATCTTTGCTGCCTGGGATCTTAATTACAGGTCTGGGATTCCTGCTTCAGACGCCCATGGCACACCTGCCCCCAGCAAAAGAAAATCCTAGAAATTCTCAACAGTTGCTTCCCATTCAAGCTAACAAGTAAACATAAAATCCCACCTCAAGGTTATCCACCTAACAAAGCGCTGACAAATCAGAGCATGACACCAAATATAGATCACAGACATGACTTTACAGTGATTTCATTCTCTTTCTCTGCCCAGGTGGACAGGTAAGAAGTGCAATCACGTTATCTTTACTTTCTCCAAAAATCAGGTTTAGACAAATTTCACTGGGAAAAAATTCTTCCCTGTGAGGATGGGGAGGCCCTGGCACAGGGTGCCCAGAGAAGCTGGGGCTAGGATCCCCAGGATCCCTGGAAGTGTCCAAGGCCAGGCTGGACAGGGCTTGGAGCAGCCTGGGATAGTGGGAGGTGTCCCTGCCCATGGCAGGGGTGGGACTGGATGGGATTTAAAGTCCCTCCCCACCCAAATCCTTCTGGGATTCTATGAATTTGCATAAGTAAACACAGCCCTGCCACTGACATTCTTCCCTGGTATTTAGGGATATCAATGTTTTTGACACAAAAATAGGAACAAAGTGATTCAGTTGAGTGGAAGGAACAAGAAAGTGACACAATTTGAACAGCTCTGGAGAACTGCGTCTGTCCAACTGGTATTTGAGTCACAGGGAAATAACTCCTGAAATTTTATTCCCAGTTTTAAACGGTGACAGATTAAGAATCAGTATTTTTTAATTCAGAGACTTAAAAGACCATCAACAGGTAAAAAATCAGACCAGTAGATTTTATTTCTTGTCACTGAAACACAAATCTTCATCTGTTCACTGAAGGGATGCACAGCACGAGAATCCAGTAGCATCCAAAGGGACCAAGGGATGGGAATTTGGGAACAGCAAAAAGAAAATACTACAGAGTATGACAGGAGCCGTTTCCTTTGCAGTCATTTCAGATCGAATATTCCTATGGACTGAACATGAGAACTTATGGATTTTAAGCAGCGAAACTGAGCCCAACAGATGAGGAAGATCAGGGCACAGGCACGTCAGTGAGCACGAGGGAGCTAATTTGGGACAGAACCAGGGACGGGAATGCCCCGGCACACGGAGAGACTCCAGGAATTGCAGAGGAAACAGAAAGTACACGGAGCACTTGTGCTGCGGAAAGGGAAACCGGGGGCCTCTGCAGATACCATCAGGCCCCAAAGGCAGGGCTGGGAGACAAATGAAGATCATAATCCGCACTGAAGGGAAGAGCGAGCTCACAAAGGAAGATGTAAAAGTTGTGTTTCCCTTTCGACAGCCTCCACAACTGCTTTCCAGAGAGCTGGGAATCCGCTCGGAGCTCCTGGCTGGAAACACGCAGGGTTCTGACTACCTGAGGAGAAAGGTCTGAACCCCCTCTGCCCCAGCAACAGTGGCAGAACAGCTGGATTCAGAGCCAGATGGAATTCTGCTCACATCACAGCTCTCCCAGCAGGTGACCCAGTGGCGACATCCCAGCGGTGAATGTCCCACTTCCCTGGCAGGGAGAGCAGTGCCAATCCCACACCTTGGAGAAGTTCCCAAAAGCAGGCACTACCCTGGATTCCACACACACCTCCCTGCCTGGAGTGGCTGCCTTTGCACCTCCCGTGTCCAAGCTGAGCTCTTCCAGGCAGATCACATAATTCAGTTTAGCCCCAATTCAATTATCACTTTAATTATGCTTTCAGTGCAGGTACTGAAGGCCTTTCACAGAACTGCTGCTCCAAAGCATTCTCACTCTCTTAAGAAATGCCTTCAGGGGGAGCATCACCTCTCAGCCCTGTTCTTCCCCATCATCCCTGTGGTGGGTCACGGATCATGGGGACCAGAAAAACTTTAATGCAGATTTCAGAACCCCCTGGGTTGTTCACCTGCTGCAATGCAGGCTCACCATGGAGTTTGACAGATGAGTATCAGCCAGGATAAGAAAGCATCTCCACAAATGTTCTCCCTAAATGACTGTATCCCAGTTGTTCCACGTAAAATTTTTTGCCATTCAGGTTTCTCACTCCAAGGAGTATCCTCTGAACAAGTCCAGTCCCTTTGTTCCAGAGGATATGTATCTACCTGTCCAAAAAACTGTGTTTTTGCTGACAGCCAGGGATTTTAAACAGCTGAAGAATATACCCCAAAACCCCCCCCCGATCTGGACAATAATATCTGTAACACTTATCCCATGTTCCCTAAAATAAAGCACAGGATTTGAGAGAGAAAGATTCCTTCTAAAAAATGTCCACATTTCCTTTGGTAAATAAAAAGTTGGGATGCATAACTGGGTAAGTTGGTATTTGCAACTTATAGAACAAAAGTTAATCAAATTTAATATAAATGTAATGCAAAATCCACAATGCTGGCTGATATCAGTCCTTTTAATAACTATGTATGTGTAACAAAAATACACAGATCATAGCCGCTGTTTGGGTTTTCTTTTTTTAAATAGACTCAACCATAAAGGTCAAGAAAATCCACGAAACAGTTAAAACTCAGAACCAGAAAGAACTGAAGAAAGAGAAAATAAGCATTTGGCCTCTTCATACTAATTTCCTTTTTCTTTACATTGCTCAACATCACTCCTCAATTTGAGTTCTAATCAACAACCACTTCACAGCTCACATTTTATGAAATAATGCAGTTGATGCAATCAAGTCCAGCAAAATGTTTCCCTAAAGATGTTTCCATCATTCACATTCCTTTAAAAACACACACACACACACACACACACACACGCAAAAAAGGCTCTGACTTCCTCCACCACTATTTAACAGCAAAAATAAACACACCACTGCATCTTAAATCATATTTTGATTAAAACAGAAATAGAATCTTTCTGGGGTTTCTTTCTGCTTAGCACAACATCTCTTTGTCCAGGAGAGGGGGGAGGAAATACCCTCAACCTGCTCCTTTTTCTGCACTTGACAATAATGAGCATCAAATAAATAAAATTCAGCCTATGGAAATACAAACCGTAACCCGAAAGCTCATCACGATGTGCAGTGGGGGGAAAAATGCCCCCAAAACCCAACCCGGTACAAAACCTCTTTCTGCTAATGAATATTTATTTCATTTCCACACTTCCAGGCTCCTCTGCTTTCTATAAAGGACCGAAACCAAGCTCCTTTTTGGCATTATTCACCCACAATATAGCGATGGACTTCGCTGCCCTGAACGCCACAATGCCAACAACAGAGCAAGCAATCATTACTAAAAAGAAATTTAAAAAAAAAAAAAAAAAAAAAAAAAAAAAGAGGAAGGGGGAGAGGAAGCAATCCACATTTTCATAAAAACGACCTGAATACGCATTTTATCCAGGCAGAAAAATCTTAACACCGCCTTGCATTTCCCAACCTGGATGTCCCTGCTTTCATTCCTGTGGATGCTGCGCGCCGACATCCCCCCGCTCAGCAAAGCCTTTAACCATTTTATAACCATTTAAAAAGCATTTTACCCCCCCGGGAGGGCTGCGGGACAGGGCTGACGGCTCCGCTCGGCCCTTCCCGTCGCACGGAGTTGCCGGCGGGCTCGTCAATATTCCCGGCATCTCTGCTGCCGGCCCCACGTGCCCCTCGGGATA
>VXBB01005877.1:516330-539121 GCA_013399915.1 Illadopsis cleaveri
GGGGCACAGTTAAGCTGACAGGAACAGGTGAAGGGAATGGGAGCAAAGTTAAGGTGGCGGGGACACAGCTAAGATGACAGAGAGATAGGTAAGGTGACAGGGACGATGTTAAGGTCGTAGGGACACAGTTAAGGTGACAGGAACACAGCTAACATGGCAAGGAAGGGGCAGAGTCAGGGTGACCCGAGCAGAGGCTGCCCCCAGCCCTTGGGACCATTGGGATTCCCCACCCATGGGACTCAGGGCCTCGTTCCCCCCGGGGGACCCTCAGCCTGACCCCCGAATCCCCCCACGCCGCTCCAGGTGCACGTGTACGACCCCTACGACGACGACTACTACCAGACGGTGCCCCTGGACTCCCACCAGGCTGCCTACATCAGCTCCGGCCACTATGGCCACCAGTACGGAGGTGGGTGGCCCGGTGGCCCCGGGCGGTGCCCGAGGCCGTCCCCCTGTCACTCACAGCCCCCGTTTTCCCCCGCAGCTCCCGGGGTGACCCATGTCATCGTGCGCGAGGATCCCTACCGCGTCTCCGGGGACCAGATGGCGCTGGGGCTGCTGGCGGGGGCCGCCACCGGCGCCGCCCTGGGCTCCTTCATGTGGATGCCGTGCTGGTTTTAGGCTGGGCCACAGCCCCTCCTCTGCTCCCCAGCCCTGCCTTGGAACCTGCCCCGAGCCCCCNGATGAAAACCTTTGCAGGATTTTCAACCCTCTCCAACTCACACCGGTCCCCCGGGCCTGGCCAAGTTGGAGAAATGGTGCAAAAACCCTCAGGAACTGGAGTTAAACCCTTGGGAACTAGGGTGAGAAGAGCCCAGGGAATATCCCAACCTCTCCAGTCAAGTGGGAGGGACACACAACATCCTCAGGTTCACCCTGACTTTCGGGAGGAGGAGAAGGGCAGTTCTCCATGGGGACCAGGGAGTCTTTCTGGCAGCCAAGCTGGGATCTTCACAGCAGGGATTTGGGATTGAGGGGGGACACACAGTCAGGCCAGGGGACAAGCAGCAGCTCAGAGTTTTGGTTGGGCAATGGAAGAGGTGAGGAACAGCTGCCAAGTGTCACCCCTAGAGCCAGGATGGTATCCTGGAACCACGACTGACATTGAATTTAGGAATTTCGAACCCCATAGCTGGATAGAGAACCACCAGTGACACCAGCACCCCAGCCTGCTCCTGCTTTAGAGCCCCGGGTCAGTTCACCCCTGTGCCCATTGGGGGATTAGGATATCCCAACACATCCTCCTCATCCTCTCCTGCATTCCCTGCCTCCCCACTGCTGCGCACCTGCTCCCGGGAAGAGAAAAAAAAAAAAGACAAAAAAACCTCTTTGAAGTCTAATAAAGGCAGCAAAAAACCAGCCCTGGCCTGTGGGTGAGTGAGGATGAGGAGGGAACATTCAGCCTCAGCCACCTCCGGGGGTGGGAAGGATTGTGTGCCCCTGGAGAGACAGAAAGGACCAAGCTGCCCCAAAATTCCTGCTCCTGTACAAGAGAACCATCATCATGTGCTGGCAGAGCAGCTCCTTCCTTTGCATCACGGACCCATGGGATGAGGCATCTCCCCTTGGGAAGGGCCCAGCACAAGGTCAGGCACTGCCAGCCCTGCTTTAGCTTCAAGGTGGCTGAACAGAATCCCTGGATCTGTGCAAAGCAGGAGCCACACCTGGCTCCCAGCTTCTAAGCCAGGGATTCAGGCCCTCCATCCCTCTGTTAATTCCAGCACAAACTCCAGCTCCCAAGGGCTGGGAAGAGAAGGATACTGTTTGTCTTCCCCATGCCATGTCCAGCTCCTGACCTGCAAAAGCTCCTTTTCCCAAGCTCAGACACCCATGCTCCTCACCCCTGCAGTACCTGAACGTCCCAAAACTGTTCCTGCTTCTCTCCTGCTGTGCTGGTCTCCTAGAGATCCAGGGACATGAAGCAATCCAGGCGAGGACGGTGCTGGACCAGCAGCAGCAATTCCCGGGGTCTTCACACTGCCGGTGGGAACAGCTGGTGGCAGGCAGGCAGGCCCTGCCCTAGGGAGCTAAATGAAGGAGCAATTAAATAGGATATAAATAATTTTGGAAGCACAAACAATAGAACCATAGCCCACAAAAGTACCTGGCTTGGTCTGCTCCCCTCAGGAGGGGCTTCCCAGGAGCTCGTGGTGCCGCTGGGTAGGACCAGAGGGACAAGGAGTGCTGAGGGACAGAGATCAGGGCTGACCTGCTCCATTCCCAGCTCCAGTCCAGACTCGCAGCACTCCTCTCTCCCAGCAGGGAGAGCTGCTGAAGCTTCAAACACGGAGCAAAGCTCAGAACCCGAAACCCCTCGGAAAAACGAGGTCCGCAGTAAGCAGCAGGCACAAGCCAATAATGCCCATCATGCCCACAAATCTCCTGGCAAATGAATCCAACAATATCCCATGGCACAGGAATCAGCTGGGGGCCACGTGACCCTCGCAGTGACCCAAACTCACTTCTCTGGAAATCAAGCAGCTCAGGAAATGTCAGGATCAAAGCTCCAATTTCCATACAGCTCCCCTTCCTAAGCTGGGATAAACGCAGGAAAGGTCAGTGCCAAACCACCAGTGCTGGGAGCATCGATAAATCCTGTTTTCTCCCTTCCCTGCCCTGTATCCAAGGACCCAATGGCTGAGTGGGAGAGACATTTCAGGGCTTTAATTAGCAATAACTTTAATCAAGCCTTTAATAACATCCTCGTTCCAGACGTGCTCGCCGGGTGGCCGACAGCGAGCACTCAAAATGGCTCTGATTTATACCCAAACCCTCAGAAACAGGTGGCAAGCCTGGCAAATTCCATTTGGAAACAGCACCCCTCCCTCCCAACCCAGCAGGGCAGAGCTGTGGGGCAGCAGGAGCATCATCACCCAGCTGCCTCCAGCCCTTCCCTACCCCTTATGCTCCCGGGAAGGGCAGAGCTGCAATTCCACAGGCGTTTAATTCCCGACATGCCCGAGCCCGGCCTCTCCAGCATCGATCTGGGCAGCCAGCTCCATTCTGCTCCCACAAGAGGATCCTAAATATTTTATGAAAAGCCACGTTTGACTTTACCATGCACTCGGACCGGGGTGGGGCAGGGAAAAATAGTTAAGGGGGAGGGGAAATAAAATCGGGGTTTTTGCCAATTGATGAAAAATCCTTTAAACGGATGAAAAAACAATTCCATTGGTGAAATCCCAAGCCCAGCAAGCCTGGAAAGGCCGGCTCAGGCAGCGGGAGAGCAGCAGAGGAGGAGGCAACGCAGATGGGAGGGAGAGGCTGCTCCGAGGTCCGGGTGTTTGCAGCTGCCTTCCTGACAGCGGGAGTGCTGGCAGCCCGTGCCGCAGCCTGCCCACCCCATTTATCTTCCTTCGGAGCTGGGACATGCCTAGCATGGAAAAAGGTGCTGCTGCAGCAGGTAGGGAGAGCCCTTGCACTTCGGTTTGCTGAGGATTCGGGCGCTGGAAGCAGAACTGCAGCGAGGAGACGGCTCAGCTGCTGCAGCAGCTCTGCAGATGCTGCCAGGTGGATGCTGTGGCTCCTCCAGCCTGGAAAAATCGGGGCTGATCCAACCAGCGAGCAAAGAAGCCATCATCACCCTCCAGGCTGAGACAGATACTCCCTCTTGGATTTTGGAGGCAGGCTGGGAGAGGGTGCTCAACCCACTGCAGCCAGGAGCAGCCTCCAGAGCGGGTGAGGCCCCCCTGCCCATTCACTGCTCCACAGGAGCCCCTTCTCTGCAGTTTAACCCAGACCCCCTTCACCAGAGGGAAGTTGGGAATTGGGATACCAGTGGGAGATGGGAGTCCCAAGGCTACCCACGGCAGCAGCCAGGAGGAACCGAGGAGGTGAACGTGGTGTTTCCAGAGGCTCCCAGCCAGGGCAGCACCTGGAGGTGCCAGCTGCAAGGAACGGAAGCTCCCCCCAGTGACAAAAAGCCTTCCCCAGGAACTCATCCTCCCCTCATGACTGCTCCCATATCCCTAATTCCAGCACATCTCCACCACTACATTCCAGTTTCACGACCAATTTATTCATGGTCCTTTTAACAGTGAAGAGCTTGACCAAGAGACCAAGGTTTGGGCACACACCAAATCCAGGTAATTCCCCTTCTCTATTGGCCAGGTTGGATGGGGCTGGCGGAAGGTGTCCCTGCCCTTGGCAGTGGGTGGCACTGGATGGTCTTTAAGGTCCTTCCAACCCAGCCATGCTGTGATTCCACGATTCTGTCCTTCAGGAAAGCAAAGGGTAACTCACCACAGCGCATCTGTTACTCACCTCCCTAGCCCCGCAGACCCGGCTGCCGTCTCCAGCAAGAAGAAGGCTTAAGGAGGATCCTCCTCAGGGAAGCTGGGCTTGCTGCACCCGTGTCCCAGGGAAGCTGAGGCAGTGGTGAGGCTGCACAAGGTGCCTTTGGGAAGGGAGCAGAGGATGCAAGGAGCAGGAAAGGAGCAGAAAGGCACAGCTGCAGCCGGCACAGGCCGGGCTCCGGCCCCGGCATCGCTCCTCGGGCGCTGGAAACAATCGCAGAGACACCGCAGCAACAGCAAACACAGCCCTCCACCACCTCCCCTCTGAAACACAGCCCCCCAAAACCCTTGCTGCCCTCACAAAAGCCTCCTCCTGCAGCACTTCAGCCCCCCGTGAGGAGCTGCACCTCCCGCCTGCGCTGCGCTGGACGTGCTGAGAGAAGAGACCCAGAGCTTTCCAATGAGACAGGTATTTATTTAGTTCAAGCACTAAGGATTTGTTCTCTTGTTCTGGTTGGTTCATATTATCAAACAGAGCTGAGGTACCAGTGACATTCCAACATGAAGAAAAGGAACCTTTTTTTTCCCCTTACACAATTTCTTCAACTACTTTTATCAAGACAAAACGTGAGGCATGGAATAGCTGCATGATGGACTGTACAACAAGCAAGCCAGAGCAGGGAGGAGAAAAGAAACAGAGCCGAGACCTTCACTCAAAAAATCACACAAAAATCAGCATTAAAAACATCTTTTCCCATGGTCCCACTGGCCACGTCCGTGGAGTAAAAGAAAATTAAAATCTAAAACCTGACAGACAGGTGGTGGGGAAAAAAAAAAAATTAATATAAAGACCACGTTGCTCCTGTGCTCACCTTGGAAGTGTGTTTTCTCTGGAGAACTGGGACGAGGACAGGACTGAGCCCTTTGGTCACGTTAAGCACAGGCTATTAGCAAGCACATGCACTGAACATACCTGGCTGTGGCGAGCAGCCCCAGGGGCCTCGTCCGTGCTCCTGCAGCCCCTGGCCGTGCTGAACACGGAGCTGTGGGAATGCTGCTCTCCACACCTTTGTTTCCAGCGAGTTCTGGACAAACCTGCTCTCAGGTCTTCCAGGAAAAGCATCCAGGCTGCTGGTCCATCACAGCCCGTATGGGCTAAGCCAGCTCCTTAAATCCAGCGCTTAAAGCTTGGGACTGTGGGAAGCAGAGGGGGCTGGTTCTATCAGAAGCAAGCAAAAAAAAAGGATGTGCTTGTGGGGAACAGGCAAATGAGGACCAACAGAAGCTGCACAGAGAACCAAAGGAGAAAAAAACAAACCAAAGCAAAGGAAGAAGCAGCAGGATGAAGCATTTCAGGTTAAGAACAGTACAACAAAGGAAAAGCAGCCAGGTTTCCTTCCCCCAGAGACTTTCTTTTAAATAAAGAATGATCCTTTGTCACATATCATTGATGTTTATTTCAAGACATGCCACGTCAAAAAAATTCGCCTTTAATATTGCATTAGAAAAGCACTTTTACATCTCGTTCTGCCTTTAAGTTATTGTTGTGCAGAGTTGCTAGAAACCCAGGGCAGGGCATGAGCCTGGCATTCACCTCAGGAATGAAGAATTCCAACTCTTTTATGCCCGTTTCCTGGGGAAAGTGATGGTGAGGACGATTCCCTTCCTCTCCCCCAGGGTGGTTAATTTAGATGGTAGAGAGAGGGGCAGAAGAGAACCAAGGAGGAGCCTGAATATTCCCTTGCAATTGTCCATTTAATTCGCAATCGCAACACAGACTCGAGAATTCCTTCCTGCACTGTAACTTGGCCAGAGTCGCCCAGCAAACAATGTATTTACAATTGTGTTTATTAACTTACACAGCAACTTCACAATGACTAGTAAAGATTAAAAGGGTGCACTTCTAGTGTGTTCCATTCCGTGTTTCTCGGGTAGCTACATCTCGCAACATCAGCAAAGCTCTACACAGATTCCTCAGCCAAAGGAAAACAACAAAATCAGCACTGAAAAGAGTAAAAAAATTAAAGCTGAGAAATAAATATCAAAGAAAAAAGGGTTAATTGTGAGCCTAATTCCAGAGAAAACTAAATTACTAATTATTTAACCAAACTATACAGCTCTAGAGAACCAAACTAAACCAACTTGGAAGACTGAACATAAAAAAAAAAAAAAAAAGGAAGAAAAAAAAGAGCTAAAAAATAAAGGCATAAATCTGCATAATCAGAAGTTGGTTTCCATCCTACTCAAGTCTCTCCCTTTCCATCTAAGATGTCTCAACTAAGATTCTGTAGGATCAAAGTAAACACCCCTTCCCCACCGACCTATGCCCACGCTCTGGAAAAGCGGGTGCCATTCCGCGTCTGCTGGGGCAGCCAGCTGCTCTTCCCTCTTTCTCCCAAATTTCCAAGATTTCAATCGGCTTTGGCAGGTTTTAGTGCCAGTCCTGATTTCAATATTTCCCCTAAAAAAAACAAAGAAGCAAAATGCTTTCTCCTCCAAACAGCTGAACCATTAGGTTCCCATCTCTTGGGCAGTAATAATTCACTTCATTGGTGTTCTACTTAAAAAGGAAAAAAAAAAAAAAGCTCTGAAAACTCATTTTGCACTCGAAACATTATTTCCCTGTTTCCTGCAAGTGTTTTGCTAATGCACATCCACCCTTTCCTTCCCCCCCAAATCCTCCAGAAGCCACTCATCCCAAAGAGCCCGTCCGTATTTCCCAGTAATGCTTCCTTGGAAATGTGTCCCCGCTGCCTCGGCGAGAATTCCCAGCTCCAGCAGCCAGGGGTGTCCAACCCCTGCTAAGGCCAGGCTGGGCCTGGACACCAGGCAGACTCGCTCTGCTCAACGCAATTAAGAGCTTGGGGTTAATTTGTGTTTAATTATCAAGGATAAGCGTTTAACCCTCGGCATCTGCCGCTTCCCACCGTGATTCTGCCTGCTGTCTACGCATTCCCAGTTTCTGAGAGAAATCCAATGGGTCAGATTTGCAAGCCTTCTTCTGCACATACATCTCGTCTAGGTCCAATTCCAAACTTACTCAGTTGCCATCATTTCAAAGTGCAATATCATAACATATTAAAAAAGGAACAAATATTAAGAAATTGTACCTATTTTTTTTGTTTGGATTTTTTTTTTTTGCCTTTGTTTTTTTTTTTTTAAAGTTATGCCTAGAATACCGTGGAATATTTTGGCTTTTTTTTCTTTTTTTCTTATAAATAATGAAGACACTGACATTTTGTTGGTGTGTGTGTGTGTGGGGTGTGCTTGTGAAGCTAAAGATCATCTCCACGAGACAGCCAGCGATGATGAACTGCGATACGTTATTACGGAAAGGGGAAGGTTCAAGCCAATATTCACACTGCAGTCAATGAAGAGGACAGGGAGGGAAAGCAGTGATGTTCTGGAGAAAGGTGGAAGCCACATGGTATTAGCAGGAACAGCCTCCTTCACTGACAGGCTGCTCTTGAGGCTTTTCCAGTTTTATGTCAATCACTGGAAGGAGAAGTTAAGGCAAACAGATCTCCAACTCTGTTTCCCTACCAAGAGCAGGATTTTGAATGGCATTTTCAGTGTTTCCCACTGAAATACTTAGAAAGACCAGCTCCAAACTGAAGGTTTCTCACCTGCCCCTCCTACCCTGGCACTGGCACATTAAATTTGCAGCAGAAACAATGTCAGAACCCAATGTTTGTCTTTAACCAGTCTGCTCTTCCCAGCAATCCCACAGATCTCTTGCTGTGGGAATTAAAGATGCATGGATACACTGACGGGTCTAATCATCACTTCTGCAGAACCACAGAATCATTCAGGTTGGAAGAGCCTGCTGAGATTCTCAAGTCCACCTGCTCCCCCAGCACTGCCAAGGCCACCAGTACCTCATGTCCCCAAATGCCACATCCACATGGCTTTAAATCCCTCTGGGAGTGGGGGCTCCACCACTTCCTGGGTCCCACTGCACACTGCTCACTCCCAGAGCTCTGTTAAACCTCTTCCTTGCTCAGTAAAACCTCTCTGCTCCCCCCAGCAGCCAGCAAAGTCCTGTCACCAGCCTGAATTCCCCCTTCCAGGGACAGCTGATGTCCCACAAGGTCACTGCAGAGCTGGCTGCTCAGAACCTGCCTGTGATAAGCGACTCCCTCTGCAGCACTCAAATTCCCAGCGGATGCCCAACAGCTCCAGCCTCACGGAGCCTTTCCCAGGAGGAGCTTTGAATGCTAATCCCCAGCTCAGAGCTGTTCACCACAAGTCTCCAGCGTTGCCCTTATCAGAGAACACAGAGGCAAAGAGATCACACAGCTGGTACTTCCAGCTTCTTTCTTTAGGGGGTTGAAGTTGCTTTTTAAAGAGGTTTGGAGAAAATAAACACAGAAATGGAAAGAGAAGACTGGCAATTCATCTCCAATGTTTGGTCCATTTGGCTGATTTAAAGCTTGAAGTGTGTTTAAGCTGGAGATGCTTGACATAAGCCTTGCCAGCTTCATCTCAGAGCATGAATGGGTCAAGATCCTTGAACCTTCCATGTTTTGCAAAAGTGCCCCCATTAATCCTTATGCAGCTGCCTAGGAGAGGATGCTATCCATCCCTGCTATCTGCAGGCTGCAAGACGCCAAATTCCCAGTGCCCTAAATGCACTCCCATTTAGAGACTGGTGATCAAACTCCCTGCGACAGCCCCTGCCTGCGCACTCTACCCTCCCTCATTAACAAACCTTTGGGGGTTTATTAACCTTTTGGGAACCTGCATAACAAAGTACTTCTCATCACTCAAATCCCTATCACACAAAGCTTGTGCCTCAGCAGCTGCCCAAATCCCTCTTTTCCCCATCCACCAAATGCTCTGATGGAATTTCAGGGCCAGGCTTGTCCCATTCCCACAGCTCCTGGGACTTCCTTCCTCCAAGGCACAATTTCTCCTCTATTTACCAGCTCCATGACTCCTACTGCAAATAAAAACAACAGCCCTAGAAAAGCTGCTATTCCAAGCACACCCACCAGGCCAGGTCAGTAGTCATCCTGCTTTTCAAGCCTTTTCCACCCCCTGTGCCACCTGCTTTCCCTTGGCTGAGACTGATCCCATCAGTTGAGTCTTCTCCCTCCCGCCACAGAGATGCTGCCCGGGGTTCAGGTTATGGGATGCCTGGGAGGCTGCCCTGGGAGGTTACGGGATCTCCATCCTTGGAGTTTTCCCAAGTTTCCCTGAATGTGTCCTGGAGAAGCTGGCTTAGTTTGGGAGTCAGCCTTGCTTTGAGCAGGAGGGTCAGAGAAGGGGCCTTCAGAGGTCTCTTCCAGGATAGTTTGGTTTGTGATTCTGTCAGTCAGATCTGCAAGAGCCACAGGGTTTTTTGTTCAGACCACTTTGCAGCTGTTTTCTCCCACCTTCCACACATTCAAGCACCAAGCAAAGAATCATTTTAGATCACCATTCCTTCCCCTGCTGCCTCCACCCTCAACAGCCCTGCTCCCAGCCTTCCAACCCACCAATCCTCCTTTCTCAGCTCGAAGGTTACTTGCCCCTATTCCCCCTCTTTTTGGGATGTCCACAAGCTGAGCGAGGGCTGCAGCGGATTTTCCTCGTCCAGGGGAACGCCTGGCACAGGCACAGAAAGGATACTGTCTTCTCTACTTTTGTCTTGTGTGCTTTCCATCCCAGGCAAGGCAGCTGCCACGCGTCGGAAAAGCTGCAAAGAACCACACAGGGAACAGATGAAAACAACGGCTGCCCCCGGCTGAGACAATTCAAACAATGATTCAACACATCCCCCAGCACTATTTACACTGCTCAGCCCCAAAATCCTGACACCAAATATAACCTTTATTCCTAGAAAAGGGCAAAGCACAGCTCTTGTTAGTGGAGATCAGACAGCAAACCTCCTGCAGCTTCTCTGCAAACAGGGTGGGTGGGATCCAGCATTTCACCTCACACCTGCCAGGGATGTCCATGCATCCCAAAAACCTCCCCATGGCAGGTGGGAATTAGATTTTTATACCTCCCCAGAGGATTACAGAGGAGCATGGACATGCTGATGAAGGCAAACACACCATCCAGGAGCCTGTCACCGCATCAGCCAAGCTGACACACATGGAAGAGTGTCAAAAAATGGGAGGTATGGAAAGGATTTCTTCCAAGCCTCATCCATCTGTGGCTAAGGCTCCTATGAAACAGACAAAGGAATGTGGTCAAACCTAATCCTCACCTTTTTGTGCCCAATCCGTGGTTATCCTGCTCCCACATTCAGGGCATAAAGCATTTGTTTTAAATGCATCCAAAGCCTGGAATACTACCTCCAGTTTCCCAGCAAGGTCTGAGCTCCAAACTCTCCTAACAGTTTCATTCCACTTGAAGGAGGTGAGATGGAAAGGGACCAATTCCCCCTGCTGCATTCCCTACCTTTGCCCCTGAGGTTCACACTTGTAATTCCCACCACATGGCCTTTCCTCTGCTCTCTAGGTGAGTACCTCTCCGATGTGGCCACTATTAATGCAGGAGAATTGCCCTGGATTCAGCTGCCTGTCCCCCCCTGCTCAGGATGCCCTCCATCCATCCCGTGTTCCCGCTACATCCCCGGAGCCGCGCGGGAGTCCCGGATGGCGTGGTGCGGCTCTGACGTCAGGCCTGGCGTGTTCCATTCCTGCACGTTTTCCTGCCTCTCCTCAGATGACACAAAGCTAAACCACTTATTCCCAGTGACCCACTTTCCACAGCAGAAAACCCAGCCAAGGCACTGCCAGCCTGTTTACATCAGGAATGGGGGAACCCGACCAGCTCCGTGGGCCCCAAGGGCTTTCCCCACTTGGGCTCCCAGTGTCCCAACGATGCCAGAGAGACAATCAAGATGACTTTGTAGGCTGGACAGCCCCCTCCAGGCTCACCATGAGCAAGCCCCCAGGTCTGTCTGGGATCTTTCTTGGCAAGAATCAGGCACACACTGGAATCTGAGCCAAGGACAGGGGTCTGAGAAGTTGGAACTTGACGTAACTTCCTAATTTCAGCCAACAGTTCCAAAGTAAAAAAGCTTAGTACACTCTCACCCTGCATTTCTGCAAACCTTTGCCACTAACCTGGACCTTCCAGCCTCCCTGAAAACCTCAGGGAAATCCTCACAACCTAACCAGGAAGTAACGAAATTCCAGATGCTAAACTCTACCTAAACCAACAGCAGGAATGCCCACACAGAGGAAGGGTAAAGAGTCTTTAAAAAATCCTCAGCTGATGGAAACAACTGGAATTCCTACATTTAAACCACACTGCTGACAGAAAGGCTGTTTAAAATACAGTAATCCTTTCTTTACATTAAGACCAGGAATAAAATGATGCTTTTAGCAGTATTTCTCCCCTAAATTATCAGCCTAAAAATAGGAATTTGGCAACTAAGAAAAATCAACTTTATTTCTTATTAACCTTCTGCTTATCAGCCCCAGCATATGTGAATAAATCCAATTAGGGAAACTTCCTGATGGTTGGAAAGCAGCCTTCCCACAGGGCCCTCTGAGTTTCCTGGTGCTGTCAGCCCCGAGCCAGTGTGTGTCTGTACACACATGTACATGTTTAAATGTTTGTGTGGGTATAAAAATGCAAGTATTGATGAGCATCCAGGACTTTTTTTCCAAGGCAGGAGTTAAATGCAGCAGCTGAAAGACTAAAAGCCACCCAAACTCTCTCTCAGCATTCAACTCTGCAATCTGCTTCCTGATAGAAACTCTGGAAAAAAGCCTCATCTCTCACCATCAGTTTCAAGTCATTTGCCAAACTGTGCCTTTCCTGCTACCCCAGCCAATAAATCCCAACAGATCAGGGTCACAAAGGACTGCAGGCATAAACCAGTTTTCAGCCACACTCCAGCAGCAATATGGAAAGGACAGAAGGATCACTGTCTAGATGGAAAAGCCATGCAAGAAACCTGTTCCTCAACACAAGACAAACAAAAATCTTTCCCTAATTCTCGTTCTCTGCAGCTCTGAGGGTAATTCTTGCCCATCAGATGAATAAGAATCAGAAGACAGCAGAAAGAGCCCAGCTCTGTGAGAACAGGGTCACAGAGGGGCTGTGCTCAGAGAGCTGCTGCCGTGAGAAAGTTCTTCTGCCAAGGACCACATTCATCCCCTGGCTCTTCCAGGGCCAGCGTGGAGTGTGCCAGGTACTGCTGGAGGGAGGAATTCAAGGGCTCTCCCTCCCCTCTCTTTCTACAAGACAGCAAAATGAACCCTGACATATTCTGGGCATGAAATCCACAGAGTAACAATAAGATTCCCTGAAATACAGACTGCCGAGACAGAGCAGGAATCGCAAAGTCTTTTAAAGCTTATTCAGGGCTGACAGAATGAATCAGAGACTACAGTTCTCTGCATTAAAAGGAGCAAGCTATCTACTTCTCTTCTCCAGCTTAAGGCTCCCCTGGCAATCAGTCTTTGCAGGATCCAAAAGCTAATCTTCTCCCCTCTGCTGCATCGGTTTAACCCCACAATAACACTACCACCACTTTTATTCCCTAATATCCACTCATTTCTCCTTCAACACCCCCTGCCCAAAGCCAGAAGGAACACTAGGTGTGAAGGACCTTGGGGATGCAAACAGCTCTGCACCCACAGATCCAACAGCACTCAGCACTGAGGTGCCATCCTCAGAGCTCTCCCCTCTCCTGATCCAGGGAATGGCAGAAAAAGCCTGGCAGCAGCACAGACCCCTCTGCTTCTCTGCTGGTAGAAGATCCTGGCACTGGAATAGCTGCTGTTGGAAATACAGAGCATCTCACCTACTGGGGTCCCAGCACAAAGCCAGGCCCTCTGGATCTGCAGGGAGCTGGAGGCAGTGCCCTTCCCTCTTATCCATGCTGCCTCCCAGCAGAAAAGGATGAACCAGAAGCTAAAAGCAGCACCCAAGGACAAAAGTCTCCTGGATTCTCACTGACAAGGAGCAGCTGGAAAAGTCACAGCCATTCCCTCCCCGAGCAGGACAAGAAATTCAGCTGCTTCTGGATGAAAATTCTGTATGAAAATTAACTTAGACAGGGATTGTTCTGCAGGATCAGAATATACTGTGGAGAGAAGTTATCTGTTATGGGAAGGTCAAATTTGCATTCAGCTTATTAAGGACTTTACACAGGTTATGGGAAGGGGATCCATTCTGCAGTTGTACTTTCCCATTTCACTGGGAGAGAATTTATTGCTAAGTTACTAAAATAAATTCACACAATTTAATAGAGAAGCTGCAAGGAAACAGGGAACTATCTAAGTGGTGGTATTAAAAGCCTTATTCTTTGATAACTGCTTAAACAGCTACTTACTAAACTAATAAAAATGAGAGTTACAAATATTCTAGAATACAGAATAGGTTTGAAATCCTTCAGCACCCCAGTCCATGCCTGCAACACATGGATCAAAACTTGTAAGAAAAATCCATTTTTAATTCTTTTTGAATATCCACTCATGTCTTTGCACACCATCAGATCCTCAGGGTTCCAGCTGGCCCTGAAAGCCACAACTCCCTCACAGGCTTGGCTACAGAACCCCTGGAAATGTGGGAGGGCACAGAAACTCCCTCAAGGAAAGAGGGAGTGTAGAGCTCCACCATCATCATCGTCATCATCACTCCTCTCAGTGTACACCCCCAGATCTAAGCACTCATTAAGGATTCCAGCACAGAATCCAAACCTTAATTACATGGCAGCCTCTGTTGTGGCAGGATAATTGGGGGACCCTGGAAGCCAACACGTCCATGGTGGGTGATGCAGTGAAACAGCTCTGAGTTAACACTGCTATAATTATCCCATTATATAGGGAATCATTTTGCTACTTAAAGTCAAAGGACATTTTAATAATAGACTCTTTAGTCCTGTCTAGAACATGAAGTAGTTTATAATCCTATTTTATTACTCCTGGTACCCTTCTGCATACAAACCATTTGAGCAACTACGTGTATAAAATATACATGGAATGTCATCCACACACATAGAATCCCTGACNTATTCCTGGGGGACAGGGAGCTGAACACAGCATTCCACACATGTGTTTGCTCTGTGGAGACACCCATGAATTTATGTCTTCTCTGGGTCTTTTCAGGTCTGAATTTAAAGAGCCACAGCTCATCTCAGGACATAAATCCTCATTTTTCTGCAGTCCCATCAGTTCAGAAGACCTTTCACTGCCTTCCCCAATTCAAAAGCAACTCATCATCTACTACAAATAAATAGCTCTGGCTGTCCAGGAACATTTGCTGACACTTCCAGTGCCTTCCAACAGAGTGGGAACAGCAGTTGCTCTGTCTCCCTGTGCACTGGAAGCATTTTAACCCATCACGCTCTTCCTTCACTGGTTTGTTCATTCACTGAAACAGAATCACAAACAGTCCTCTGACCTGTGCTTGCCCAACTTTGTGTCTCACCCTCAGTCTAAACAAACAGCAAATCTGGATTATCAAAAACCCAGGAAGGTGTGATTCTGTACTCACAAAGCTGCTTCCATAACTCCCCTGTTATTTAAGGGGAAGGAAGTCCCAAATCATGTGATGCAAGGTCAGAGATCCTTCAGAACCTCAGCCAACAATTCAGCTCTGAGGTGTTGCTCGCTATGTGTGGACTACAATTCCCACTGGCCCCCTTTGCCAAGGCTTCCCAAGATCCAGGGAAGTGCTCCTACCACAAGGGAGCGTTAACAGCAGCCACTCACCTGTTTCACATTGTATCCTGCTTTTGCACTAGTTTCAATGAACATTACATTCAACTCTTTGGCTTTCCTTTCTCCTTCCTCAATGGACACTTGTCTGGGGAAGGAAACACAGAGTTAGGAGGAACAAAACCAAACCTGGACAAATACCTTAATAATTAAGGTTTGTTACACTTTAAAAAAAACCATAAAGTGCTTTATCTGAAATCACTTAAAGATTGTTTTTTTCCTGCATGGAATGTACAGCTGCTGACAGGTATCACCACTTCACTTCCATGGCACACCTGGCTCCCAAAGCAGAACTCAGCATTCCAAAAGAACAGCCAAGTGTTCACTCCTAAATCCCTGTCCTGGAAGCTGTGCTTTTATGTCTGAACAAACAGCAATACAGTCCAAAAATAATCATCAAAACCAAACTGTTTTAACAAAGGTCCAAGTATAACCATCTGGTATGGGAGGAATTTTGTCCCATTTCCCCCTGGATATGTGTTCCACCCATTCAGCAGAACATTATTAAGAACAAATATCTGTAACCAGTTTATTCATTCACTGGTGTGGGCTGTAGTCAACAATCCCTGCTCTCCTGACATCTGCACAAGTTGGTGATGGTTTTCCAACTTATTCACATCACTGTGACCGAAATTTGGCTTAGCCAAAAGGAAGAAGGTTTAAAATTGGAATTTCTCTAGTCACAGCCATCTCCAGAAAAAAAATATATTTAAATATACTCCTTAAAATAAGAGCAAACAGCAGCACAGTAAGAAAAGCAATTGCAAGCTGGATTATTCCTCCATACCTCTTATCTGCTAGATCTGTTTTATTTCCCACCAGCATGATGATGACATCGCTGCCCCGTTCCGTTCTGACATCATCGATCCACTTTGTGGTTTGCTGGAAGGAGTTTACATCTATCAGAGAACAGTGGAGAGGGTTATCACTGCAGGTGTCCCTCACAGCTCACCAGGAAATACATCTGGACTTGGAAAGAAAAGCTTCACATTCTGTGGAGTCGGCGGAGGAGGGTGATGAAGAATCAGCGAGTGAAACCCTGAATCTCCCCCACTAAAGGACACGGAAGCTCTGGCATTAATTTCAGATGGGCAAGTGCTTCATTACAGGGGGTTCAGAGCCACAGAGGGAACTGACTCCATCTATAATTTGGTTTTGACAGCACCTAAAATGAAAAGCCTTATCACTGTGTTTCTGTTCTTTATTTTTTAGTTCAACATCAGGTGTTTTCTATAGGGAGTGGGGATTAATTTTTGCACTCTACACTGCTCCTGGTTTGTGCACCTACAGAGGTTCCTACAGTTCCACTGCTTCTCAAAATCCTCAATCCCAGCCTTGCATTTTGTACACTTGAATCAATTACTTTTTATTTTCTCTAGGGAATCCCAGGGTTATACAACACAGCAGCAACTCCCGTGGCACTGAACACTTGCCTTCAAAACAATTTCTAAATCTTTGCATAAAACCAGAAGCAGAAATTTAACTTCTTCACAGGCATTTAATGCTACATCCTTAAAAGCTGCAAGGTAAGAATTCCAGACTGTACAGTGCTTGAGAAGTTGCATCCCACAGGGGAAAAGGAGTTGGAGGGAAGCTGCCACAGAGCTCAGCATTTGCCAGTTAGTGACACAAAGAGCATCTGAGCAGCCAAAGTAGTTTCAGTACTTAAAAAGGGGGGGGCTCTGCAGCAGTTCTTGAAAAGTATTGATTTTTTTTTAATGGCTTCTACTGCAAAGTAATATATTGCGTGCTAGACAGCCAAGACTTGATCACTTGCCAGTCTTAATTCCCTTTACTGCCGGGCAATATTGAATTTGCTGGGTCAGGAAAAAATTCAGAGTTCACAGCTAACCTGTAATTTTAGCTCAAAGGAAAGTGCCATTTTTAACAATTAGAGCTTTTCTAGGTAAAGCCCCTATTTCTGGCCATAATCTTCAAGTATTTATAAATCAAAGGACAAGAACTTATGCATTTGTGTAGAATTAGGCCATTGTTCTCAGTCAGTTCTGGTTCAAAACCGAAACTAACTGAAGGTTTAGTTCCCCTAAAATAGAATTTCTGCTCTTTGTCAATGCAGGAACTGGTAAGTTAAGGGGTGTCTGGACTGAGGGGAGGGACAGAAGGAGCAGGGCTGAAGAAGCACTAATATTTTAGTTGACAAAAATGTACATACCTTAGTAAGAAATGAAAGAGCAATTGTTAAAGGGTATAAGGGCTTAGTGGTAAGTTTTACATCTTGCAGCATGTGAGGGTGGCTGATTCCAAGGGAAATGTGATGTTAATGCGTTCTCCCCGCCAGCCCGTGCCCAGATTTCGTTTGGTGGGGGAGGGTGAATGAAGTGGAGCAAGCTACAAAAGTCTCCAGTTTGAGAATTCAGATACCCATGGACATGAAGACCAAAAGTCACAGGTGATGTTATGACCAGAAGGCAGATGGAAGAGTGCAACGAGAGCAGGCAGGACTGGAGGACTGAAGAAAATGGGATAGGGCAGGGTTAAAAATGGTATTTGTGAGACAGTTTATACATTACAACAGCAGCAACCACGAGGCTTGTGTGAAACAAGCAAAGAAACCACGTTTTTGTCATGCCAGGATGAAGCCCAAGCAGATGACGTGAGAGGACATGCAAAGCTAAGCTAGAGGATGAAAAGGGCAGAGTATTAGAAATGCAGAATTCCCCCCACTCACTTGTGATATCATAAACAACAACTGCAACAGTGGAGTCACGAATGTAGCTAGGAATCAAGCTCCTGAACCGCTCTTGACCTGCTGTGTCCCATAATTGCAACCGTACCTAACAAAATCAGTCAAACAAGCAAGAAAAATAAGAAAAAAGGTCAAACCCAGTGCAAAATACCTACTTGTGATATCGTAAACTACTACAGCAGCAGCAGAGTCACGGATGTAACTGGGAATGAGGCTACGGAAACGTTCCTGACCCGCAGTATCCCACAGCTGCAACCTGATCTGTGGGTGGGAGAAAATTAAAAAAGCCAAACTGCCACTAAAAATAAAAGAGTAAAGAAATGTTTTACTTTTTTTTTTTTCCAAAAAAAGCTAAATAAAAAGGATAAACTCATGCAGGAGGTGCCTGGGGACTGGGAGCAGCAGGACACTGTCTCCTTACAATCTCTCCTGAGGGGTAACAGCAGCCAGACTGGGGAGGGTGCAGCTTCCCAAAAAATGCTTCCCTTCCAAAAGGGGATGAGTGGAATGGCTCAGCTTCCAAACTGAGAGGACCAACAAGAAAACTACAGCTGAAGTGATGGAATCACCATCCCTGGAAGTGTGTGGATGTGACACCTGGGGACGTGGACTAGTGGTGGCCTTGGCAGTGCTGGGGAATGGTTGGACTTGATCTTGGAGGGCTCTTCCAGCCTCAGTGATTCTGTGAAATGTTCACCTGCAGTTCTCCCTACACAAGAGCTTCATGCTCTGCTCTCCTTCCTCAGGACTCACACAGGCAACCTCCAGCAGCATGGAGGATGGTTGCTGGTGGAAAAGCTGGGAAAGCTACTCATGTCAGTTTTTCGAGGATAAAATGCTCTTTATAACTGTAAACTGCAAAGTAACAGGCACAGACAGGCTGAATGGCTCTTACCAGCAAGGTTCTGGAAAAAAAGGCAAGACACACTAAAAGCAATGTGTATGGCAAGGTGTGCAAGAGCCAGTTTGACCATGGAAAGCATATCTCATCCCTCAAGCACTTTCCATGCAATCCCATTTATTGGGGGTTTATCCAATCCCATTTATTGGGAGTTTATCCAGTACCACAAGCTTCTGCAGCACTGCAGTTTTATTTCTGCAAATAGCTCAACTGAGGCTGAATTTCTTAATTAAGAATCTGAGCTCATTTGAAACCACAGCTTTGCTTGCACAGAGGAGTGATTTCACTTGATGAGCTAAAACTGCACCAAGCAAGGAAACTAGTCTCATTTGTGAACTCATCAGAGGCCACCTTCTTTTTAAACAAGGAGTATTAAGAAGATGGAGCCAGCCATTAACTGGCCACATCTGGCAATTTGTATTTTACCTTCCTGTCTTGTGGCATCGAAAGCTGAAGGGGTTAAGCACAGCTCCCCTTTCTCCAGATTCCAACCATCATCCACCCCTCAAATCATCTGTATCATCTCTTTCTGCACAGAGGATGACACTAAAGCACCTTGTGCCACTCCCAAACTGCACCTGAGAGCCCTGCACACACGAACCAAATGATGATTTCCCATCCCCACTGCTGTGTCTCCACGGCACTTGTCAGCCTGGAAGCAGCTGGGAGATGAAGGCTCAGCCTGTGCTTCCCAGTGATCTCAGAAGTGTGGGCTGCACAAAACCAGATGCTGGTCCTCATTCCTACTGCTCACAGAGAAAAGCAACAAAATCTTACTCACTGTTCGATCCTCCAAGTACATGGTTTTCGATAAGAAGTCAATGCCAATTGTTGCCTGTGAAGAGATGAGAAAACCAAGAGCTCTTAAAAAAATGTCAGAACACCTGCAGTGATTTTCAGGGGAGCAGCAGCAGCTGCAAGAAAAACACGTTGGGTATCTTATTTTTAAGATACAGCTAGATTCACTAAGCAATTTGTTTAATACATCCACAACCAGAACAATTCCTTAAAGCACAAAAGGTTTTAGGCTTGGCTCCAGTTCATGCATCTTGACAGTTTAATCCACACATTTATTTGGGTAGCAGCAGGGATTTTTATGCATGTGACAAACTGGTGTCCCCCAGCTCTACCAGAACACGTGGGCACCCTGTCTTCTTCCCAACTGCCAAGTATCTCCATGGATCTTGACTTTTCCAGGCAGATTAAGGCAGACACCTACATGATCCCCAACAACCACTAAAGCTTGGTTCATCCTAAAGCAGCATGGCTGCACCCAAACTTCCAACCCCAGTGGGAGCTTCCTGGAGAACATCTTAATGGCTGTGGGAAGCCATTCCTTGTGTCCTGTCCCTCCATCCCTTGTACCAAGTCTCTCTCCAGCTCTTCTGGAGCCCCTTTAGGCTCTGGAAGGGGCTCTGAGCTCTCCCTGGAGCCTTCTCCTCTCCCAGCCTGTCTACCACAACACAGGGAAGCAGCACTATTCAAAGAGTGGATTCCAGCCTGCTCTATATACCAGACTTTTACTAAAATAGATCTTCTATGATATGTGACATGTGGGGCCACAGCACAAAAAAAATCATTCCCAACATGTCCATGGAGGAGAATCACTCCTGGTAAAATAAACACCTCCAATCACACGGTTTTATTCCAGGTGTTTGGGTTTCTGACACAGTACAGCAAGTTCTCACTGATAAGACAGAGGGACACAGCTGAATTCCTCTCATCCAGCAGCGAGCAAAAGGAATCCAATGCACAGCACGGATTTTATTAAATGGCAGCTTTCTATTTTTAACAGCTGAACATAAGAACCCCATGTTCAAATGATAGCTTTCAGAAAAGTATGCATTCAAAATCTGCCAGAAACATCCAGAACAAGCAGATCGTCCCTGAACTCACCTCCCGCTCCAGTTACCCACGAGCAGTGTGTGATGTGCATTGGCAATAAATACTGGGCTCTCAGGGGTCTCTAGAGAACCCTGGGCATCCAAAAATGTCTATTACGAGTTGACACCAACAGGCAGTGTGATTTTGGCCAAATTCCTGGAACTTTTGTGACTGATTCCTTCTTCCAGCTACAGCACAATAGGAGGTATGGCCTCACCTCAGCCACAACTCCAGGAAAATCAAGGGGTTTGGATGAATGGCTCTGACCCAAGTCCATTAACACCCAAACTGGGCAGGCAGCACTGATGCCTAAACCCAAGCTATCTTGGAAGCCCTTAGGATTTCTCACTGTTGTAAGTGCCACTCACTGATTTTGCAATAATTTAATGTATTACATCAGGCCACCTTTCCATGTGACACCCATACGGTCCTAAAGCGCATAGGCTCAAACCTCCTGAAGGAACAAGTGGGACACAAACTCAGTAAGGAAAAAGGAGAAGTCCTAAAAGAAAAATACTGTGGAGGGGGGAAAAAAATCCCAGCTTAAATAGAAGAAGTGCCTTCAATGTCCATGCAGTTACAGTGGGAGGAATCTGTGAGGACGTGTGCTCCAGCCCTCCTACACTGTGGAAGCGTGGCTCTTCCCACAGCTCAGGGAGAACTCCACATCTCCTTTTTCCTAGCAGCAGCAAGGAGGAATTACTGAAGGAGGCAGGAGGGAAATCTCTCAATTCAGTAAGATACTTGGGTAGACCGTGAGAAACAGGAAAATCACGTTTTCCTTTTTTCTTCTTCTTTTTTCTATTACCTTCTCCTCCCACCCTCCTAAAAAAACCTTCCGAGGCACCAGGGAACAGATTTTTCTCAGTTTCATGTATCCAGAACATCACCAACTGTAACCAAGTCATGAAACATGTTCTGCTTGGAGGAGACACACTTCAGGAAACTGAAGTAGTTTTATATCTCACCATATTTTGAGCTCATGCTAAATTCTGGGAGTGGGCAACACTGACTGTTCTCCTGGACTGCACAGTGCTAATTTGTAAAATTGTTTTCTAAACATCCTAAATTTCCCTTTTTTTTTACATTTTGTATTATTTTCCAGCTTGTGTCAACTTGTTTAAAAGAGCTGGGTACCTGTTATGCTACCCACACACACAGGGATTAGATCTCTGATGGTCTGGTAGAAAATGGTTGGGGGGGGAAAAAAACCTGGCAGATTTAACAACTGCTATTCCCTGGCTGTGCCTTGGGTATTCCTTTAGAACCACAGCTCAGACTGCTGCAAGCAGCAGGTAAACTCCTGGAGCAGAATCCAACCCAGAAGTGTCACTCTGGCAGGTGATTAAAATTAAGATTTTACAATTGGAATTCCATGGTCAGTGCCCCAATGCGTCTGGAATGACTCTTCCTGCAATGGAAGACACGGCAGCAGAGGAGTCTTACACAAGACAAAAATATGGTTTAATTTACCTGGTAGGTGTTGTCAAAGCTGTCATACATGAACCTGGTGATCAAGGAAGTCTTCCCCACTAAAAGAAGAAAAAAACACATGGATTCAAGGACCAATTTCACAGCAAGTTTTAAACAAGTGATTTAAAAATAGTTTACTGTGTCCAACAGATCCACAGTGTGCACTTTAACTTCCTACAAGGACAAAAGCAGTTATTTACAATTGTAAAGTCATTTTTTCCCCTGTATCATTCCCAAGCATCACTCTTAAATATTTGTGATTTGAGATGAAAATTAATTTCATTGCTGTTTTCTACCAAGTCATTCAGTACTTCTAGTTGAACTGAATGAATTTAACAGCCCCTATAACGCATTACTAGCCACAAAAAGCTCTTCTCACTCATAAAAACATGGGAATTATTCCCTTTAAAACCCCATCATCCACACAACATTTATTTTCTACTCCTCTAAGACCAACACCACAGCAGAGCTGGGCCAAAGCCTAACTTATTTTCTAGGCTTTTTCCTTCTCCTACATCTTCACCTGGAGGGATCAGCAAGATACAGAGGAACTGGAACATCTCCAGCTGCCTCATTTTGATGTGTATAAATCCTCTTCATTGCAGGCCAGTGATTTAGGAAGCAACTGAAGTTACTCAGCTGCATGACCTCCCAGTGTTTTTCCCAACCTCCTTGCAGCTGGAATTTGCCATCTCCCAGTGGCAGAGGAGAGGAACTGTGTGTGACTTGTGTTGGACACCAAACACTGTAGGTGCAGATAAAAGGTAAGAAAGAGTGCTTGAGGCAGAGCTTGTGTTCTCCAAGCAATATTCCAAGGATTTTAGTTTTTTGCCAGGGTGATCATCCAGTGAACACAGGGATTTAAGGCAAGATTAAGGTCCCTTCCAACCCAAACCATTCTATGATTTCTGAGGTGAATTG
>VXBB01005877.1:539130-562129 GCA_013399915.1 Illadopsis cleaveri
TCTTAACATAAGAATGTCACCAAAATCTCCAGGATGCCAATTAAGCAGCATTATCATCTTCAGTTAACTCTGACAAAGGGCTAAACAAACAGGAACCCAGCAGACAGCCTCGGATAGATGAGATTTTCCCATGTCAAAATCTGAATTCCCATGTGAATTTCTAATATATTCTGCTCTGGAGGCAGAATCAGGTTTCCCACCAAGTTAAAAAGCTGCCTTCACAAAGGTAGAGCAAATATTCCCTTCACTGGGTAGGTTTTCAGAAGCAGCACATCCCAGATGGGAATGATTCCTGAATCCTTTACTCAGATGTGTCCCATGGATGTGCTGAGCAGCTCGAGCTGGTGCAGGACAAACAGCCACGAGCTGCTGTGAGGGGGGGAGGGATTCACTCCAGACCCAGTGACAATCCTCAGGAGACACAGACAAGCAAACCCAATCCCTTCCCACTGTAGCACAGGCTGAATCCCAGGAATTGATCTGCAGCATCACAAACAAGCTGGTTTTCCTCACGTGGCCACTGATGCAAACAGCCCCATTTAATTCTTCAATCTCACCCAGGAAATTATTTGCTTTGGTAACTCATGACCCCTGAAGGACATGAAGTGTTCCAGAAAATTTTTCCCTTCTGAGTGACATGTCTTGGATGGGATCTGTCCATAAATCATAAAATATGAAAATGTTCTGTTTATTCCTGGAGCCTCCCTACCCTCACTCATTTCACAAAAAGAAGGGGAAAATAAGGTACTGCTTGGCTTGTTTATATTTAAATATTCACTTCAACCAACATTTGGAGAGCGCATCCTAATGGACTTAGTTCCAAGACATTTCTTCTCTGAACAGACCCAGGTTTATGTTGACAGGCACCAGATCAAGATGGTATAACACCAACTGCTCACAGTTTTAATTCCATGAATACTGAGGCATTGCCATTCCTCCTTTTAGAAAACCCAAACTGACTCCTTTTAGAAATCCTGGCAGGAACGAAAGCCCACAGTTCCCACTGTATCTCTAATTTCTGTTCCGCCTTGCTGGCCGTATGTTTCTCCAATTCCCAGAAGGCATTAATTTGGGAGTGACTGCAAGCAAGGGACAGGACAGATTCAGAATTCAAATTCATCTTGGAAAATGCCAAAATTACCTCAAGAGGCAAATGAAGCTCAGCAGGGAGAAGCAGAACAAGACAATACATGGAGACAAGAACAACCAGCTGCTTAAAATCCAGATGGGAAACAACTGGATAAGTAATCCGGGGGTTATAGCCCAAGGAACAGATAAGACACTCAAGAGTTCAGCTTTGTTTCATTAAGATGTTGGTTTGGGTTTGGTTTTTTTTTTTTTTTAATCTAGTGAGTTAATTTAATCTCTTGGAAAAATTTCCACACACTAATGCTGTCCAGGGCAGCATTAGTCAGCAATGCAATACCCTTTAGGCCAAAATATTTCTGGTATGCTGCTGGAACAATTCCAAGAAAAAGGTCAATATTGCATCCTTGGAGGGACAGAGCTGGGGGAGGAAATGCTGGGAATGGGGTTTGCTTTGACTGGACACACTGACAGCTGTGCTACAGGAAGCAAGGGAAAATCTCGAACAATTCAGGAGCCGAGGAGGAACTTTCGTCAAAAAGTCAGGCAGCTTGCAGAGTTCACAGCAAGCAGCTGAAAGGTGAGGGGCAGAAGTCACTCACTGCTCAGGAAAAGTTCTCTCCAGCCACTTTTCCCTCTGTGGATCAAGATCTAACAGCTATAAGCCGAGTCCAACCACAATCCAAGCAGGAAGGGCACAGAACTGGGAAACAGTGGCAATTAAACTTCAGAATAACTTATTCAGCTGGGCAGTGGATTCTCCTCCCTTTCTTGGCACGCAGAGTTGTCAGATGTCATTCCACTCTAGGAATTTACATCCAAAGAATCCAAGGATCTTCTGAAGAGAAGGGAAGCCAAGTCAATAAGTGATTAACCAAAGAAACCATTTGTTTCAACACCAAACCTGAACGTCAGTTCTGGACATTTTTCTGTAATTAAGAGGCTGAAAAATGGCTTCACCAGATGAGTTCTTGGCTCCTTCCAACTTTCCATCCAACAAAAACTGCACATCAAACAGCTCCTAATCCCACAGTTGTGCCTCAGACACCATTGCTTAGGTGATTGCTGTGATTATAAAATCCTAGAAGGTTTTGGGTCGGAAGGGACCTTGAAGACCAGCTCATTCCAACCCCCTGCCATGGACAGGGACACATTTCACTAGCCCAGGGAAGTTGGCTGTTCTGATATATAAAATTAGGAAACTCCTAAAAGGAAAGGTTTGATCACTGGTTCAGCACAGAAACCAGCACTAACACCCTCCTGAATCAGCAACTGAATCATGGCAGCAAACAGCCAAGTGCCCAAAAACGACTGAGTTAAAAGATGAGAAGTTGTGAAGTTCCTATCAGCGGAATTGCCATGAACCAGGAGGGGCTAAATTCCAAGCCTTCAGCTCATTGAGTGACCCTGATCGATCCCCTTTGTCTGGGAGCCTTGAGCCCCTGCCTGGCAGGGATTTCACAGCGAGAATTCAGCTGCAGGATGGAATCAATACGCTGATCTCGTGCTTCCAGCCACTTTGATCCCACAGCGGCCGCTGGAGAGATTCCAAGGTCGTTCCAGCTGATCCTTGCAGATTGCCTTTGCTCTGCTCCTGGGGAGATTGGTGTGTCCAGCAGCAGCCCCCAGCGCTGACACTGATGGATGGTGGCTCCCACAGCTCCCCGTGCCGGCAGCAGCGCCGTGCCGGGCGCTCTAACGAGGCACTGGGGAGGAGGGCACAGACCCATTAGATAACACAAATCACCTCCCTGCCGGCACGAGATTAGAAGGTCATTTGTTGCCGGAGTCTGCAAAGGGCTCAGGCACCAGCCAGGAGTGACCTGCAAGGAAAAGTAATTGGGATTGTGCCACTTGGACCGTGTGATGCACGAGGAGCAGGTCTGACATCCCCCTCTCATTTTCTTAGGCATATCATTCTAGAGATTCACATCTTCTCCAAGGGTTCTTATGGAGAAGTGACATTTAAATCACTGACTTCATGCTAGTGGTTGTTTAGAACCTTCAAAGCATCAGCAATCAGGAAAAAAAAAAAACAACCAAGAAATATCTTGAAAGCAAAATAACCTTAAAAGTAATCAACACATCCAGCCTATTCAACTGGAAAACTGCACTTGGCCTCTCGCAGCTCTCAGAAGCTCTCCTTGGCTAAGAGATCCAACCTGCTGAAAGCCAGACGTAAAGTCAGGAAGATGAGGAAAGCCTTCTCCTCACATAAACAGGTAACTCACAGTGTAATCCCAAAGTTTCACTTGCCCTTTGCATGATTCCTTTCAGATTTGATTGAAGCATAAGCCCCAGTGACACTACAACTTTCTTTCATAAGCTCATCTCAAAATCATCACTGGAATTATTTTGTTGGGGAAAAAAACCACCAAAAAACAACCCAAGGCACCAAAAGGAAAAGCATTGCTAAGAACAATATATGGAATTATGAATGCCTCAAAACCATTTTTAGATTTGCGTTTAAAAAGAAGCCCCAAAAGGAAGATGCACAGAGTTAACTTTAAATTATCTGTGTGAGCCAGTAAGAATATTTTTAGGTACGCCATTCCCAGCACTGGAAACAGAAATGCTGTAATAAAGTGATTAAAACAGCTTCTTTAAAATATAATAAAAACATCCCCTATCCTCCTCTGCTCCTTGCCATCAAACAATGGAAATTTCACCTGGTTCCCTCAAAGAAACAAAACTCATTCATTATCCAAAGGCACTGACAGAGCCAACAGACTGCATTCATCCAAGGAATTCTCAGTCAGGTGAAGTTTGTCTCAGTCACAGTGAGGAACTCAGAGGAAGGAATCCAGTTTAGTCCCAGGGAGCAGAGGCAAAAGCCACAGTTGAGGAGGTCTCATCTCCTCACTCTAATTAAAGGATTTTTTTTCCCTATTGATTCCACTCCTGCTCTATTGTCAAACCTATTTTTCTGCCATTTCTTTCCTGATGGGAGATGAGATCAGACAAAAGGACCACCTGAGCCAATTTCTTAGTTTTAAGTCCTCAATAATTTTTTTTAAAAATCAAGAAAAAATAAAATTAGTAGAAAGCCTGCAAAGTATAAACCTTGAAATCCATGCATGGACCCCTTTAAGTAGTATAAACAAAATGGTTCAAACAACCCCTTTTAAGATAATTTATTCCCAGCCTGGTTAAAGATCTAGGTTATAAATTATATTGTGGTCCTATTATACAGATGTGCTTCATTAAGAAGAAATTTAAGATTCTGTTTAGAAAGTTAATGTAGAATATCCAGAGAGTTACAGGGAAACAAGACCCAGAAAAACATGAAACAATTTAGGTTTGTTTTATATTGTTTTTGGAATTCAAGAGATGCTCCATCATTTTCTACCTTAAATATCTTTCATTCCTCCCAGAGAACAACTCACCTTGATTTTTAGCTGATTCTGGGTTTGATACTCATTCCAAGCAGAACAAACAATGGCCTGGAGCTCGTGGCAGAGATCAAACACAGAGATCAGGCAGCGGAAATTAAAGCAGCGACAGCGAATCCGCCGGCCCAGAGCACAGGGAGCACCCTCTGAACACAAAGTTCCCTCAGCACAATTCCAGCAGTTTTATTCCTCCCATTTTATTGGCAACTCCTCTGACAAAGGACATTTGCAGCTGCATTGCTTCCCACTGCCCAGTGAGGACCTGCACACAACGTGCTGATGCCAAATACTGGTATTTAAGTATTTCTTTGGCACTTCAAGACACATTTTGGTCCACAAGGATACTTTTAAAATGTAAGAAAATAAATCATAGACTCATAGAACCATTTTGGTTGGGAAAGCCCCCCAAGACTATGGAGTCCAATCATTCCTCCAGCACTGCCACGAACATCACCAACCCACGGCCCCAAGTGCTGCATCCACAGGGCTTAAAATCCCTCCAGCAATGGGGATCCAGCAGCTCTCACAGGGCTACAAAACAACACCCACATGGCAAACCTCAGCCCCAAAATAAGTCAAAGCCCTCCAAGAACCTACACACAGGCTGCAGAACCTGCTCTGAACCTGCTCTGAACCTCCCCCAATAAAAAGCAGCCACAAACTGCTGGCAGCAGTTTGTCCGTGATTGTACGGCAAAGGAGGACAGACAGCAGAGCAACCACCTCCAAAAGGGGTTTTGGCAGTTTATTTGTGGAGGTTTTATGGCATCCTACCTTGAAAAGGAACTCTAGAAAGGCAGAAACAATCAATAACAATGTCAAACAACTACAGCTGGCCTTTTTAGACCAATGAATCCCTGCCAATCCTTCATTTCTTTTCAGGTCACCACCACAACAAAGCTTTTATTTTGCCTTTTAATTAAAAGCACTATTGAAACTGTTTGATATAGTCCTGGATCAATTACTTTGGCTTCAGGGATTGCTGGCAGCCTGGAGCTCTCAATTTGAGAATCGCTGGCCTGTACCCACAGAGCAGAGGAGGACACACACAGAAATTCAGAGACTGACAGTGGAGGATTCCCGTAGTCCAATTCCATTCCCAGAGCAGCCTGTTCAACCTTGGTGAACTACAGGGAAAGGTGGTCTTGGCCTTTTCCTATTTTCCATCTCTATTTCTTAGCCAGCAGTTGACAAAGCCATAAGAACTAACTCCTCACAGCCATCACCACAGTTATTCAAAGAGTATTTATTTATTAATCGAAATTAAAAACTCTACAGAAAGCAACTAGAGAATGTGAGAGACTTTTGGAAGCTCCAGGTAATCCTGAAGCTTATGGATGCCCTGGAAGTGTCCAAGACCAGGCTGGACAGGGCTTGGAGCAACCTGGGATAGTGGAAGGTGTCCCTGCTCATGGTAGGGGATGGGACTGGATGGGCTTTAAGGTCCCTCCCAACCCAAACCATTCTACAATTCTGTGATTCATGGGAGAGTGCTGAGCTTTTTAAAATTAATTTATTTTTTTAAACCCCAGGTTTTAACCCCTTTCCAGATGATCAGTAATAGCACTGTCCCAGTGCTCCACGCAAAATGAGGATGAATTTAATGAGGTGCAACATGTGATCAATGAACCAGTGGAATAACCAAATTGGCCTCTTTCCTCTGCCCTCTGTACACAGCCCTGAATATTTTAAAGTACTGAGAGATCCTGAACAAAAAGTTGATTATTTGCCCATTGCAAATTCAATTCCCTTAGTCCTTACAAAGATTCTATCTGGAGTGGACTTTTCAAGGCAAGATGAGACAGTTTTAATAGGGCTGAAGGTGGAGAGATGAGTTTTACTCATTCAATGAAGCAAGAAACAGCACGGCCAGAATTTTGCTGCTGCTGAGGAAATTTCCATTTTCCTTTTACCCTGTGACAATCAGGTGCCTTGAACTTCGGTCGGCTCTTTGTGATGGGAGAATTTCTGAGCAGAAAACCTTTTAAAGCCTTAACATCCCAGCAATCCCCAGCAACTTCCCAAAGCAGAAAGTGTGACATCAGCCTTTAGCTTCCCAGCCAGCCTTCAGCACTGGTAAAAAAAGCTGCACTTAGCAAACTGGAACAGACCCTAAGCCAGGGATAGGAGCCTAAAAGGATGGTGGGAAGTGTACATGAATATTTATGAGTGTCTGGTGCAGAGCAGCAGGAAGGGAAGCATGGAGTGGAATGAATTGGCATGATGTAACAGGGAATAACAAGGAATGACACCTACCCAGCAGATGAACACACAGAAAGCTGCTCTGGGAATGGCTGGGATCATCTGCAGCTCGTTCCCACGTGCTGCAAGAACAGGGATACAAAGGAAGGAGCCAGACCCTTTGCACAGGAGCACCATTTTAAACTCCAAGGATGTGAAAAATGCTGCTGTGATCCTGCATTTCACGTGCTTCTTCTTCCCAAGACGGAGGGTATAACTTGATTTTCCTGAGAGTTACACCAAAAAGTATCTGCTCTGTTTGTTACAACCCAGGAAAACAGAGAAGTGCAGCTTCTCAAGGCTCAGGGAAATATCTTCAAACAGCACAAGAGCTGTTTGTCACTCAGGAGGCTGAGACTCAGCCCTTCTCCCTGGCCACCACCAAAGGCTCATTTGTAATGGCTTCTGAAAGAAATTCATAATACTCATTTCAAGTCATGCCAAAAATTAAGTTTCACACACATTTGGCATCGTGTTTAAAGACCTGCCCTTGCTACTGAGAAGCAAATAGGAAACAGAATTTTGTTGCAACCCAGTTGTCATCAGAGCAAAGGAGTTTTAGTTCCAGTCAATCTCTCTGGGCAATAATCCATGGAAACAAGAGTTTTCATGCCTGCCCCTTCCTGTCAGGCATTTCCATCATTTACAAAAAGGGACCAATTACTCCCTTATCTACAACAACCACTAATCAAATGATTAACACTTCAGTAACTGCCTTATAAAAAAGATGATTATGAAAATATGTGTTAGCCTGAAAAGATCATTAATTCTCATCCATTCTTCTCTTTGGGCACCTCAGAGTATGTTCACAGTGTTGTTTTCCACAATAATTTATCCAAGACAGAAGGAAACAGAGGCTGATGCACTTTTCTGACCTAGAAAGTGTTTTTTCCCAGGGTGTTGCTGACAGCAGTGCCCAGCTAAGGCTGTAACTCCACTCCACAACTTTTTAGTCAAATTCAATACAATGCAGAAATCAAGGATTTATTTTCTTTCTTTCCAAGAGATGCTTTTCAATATCTACCAGTTCAAGGCTGGTTCATGTCTTATATTTGAAGCTCTCAGCCTTGCTTTAGATTAGATATACATCTGGATAGAGACAAACACTTGGGATTAAATCTAGCTGCACATTAGTCTCTGTAACTAGGAATGCAGAGCTAGTTAAAGTTATTAAAAATCTGCTCTCTTTTTCCTTCAATAAGAAAAATTTCATTTTATTCCTAATCTTGCAATATACATTTTCTTGGTCTAATTCCTGCTGCACACTACCACAGTGTGCTTCAAATATCTGGCAAAAGAGTCATCACAGAATGGGTTGGGTTGGAAAGGACCTTTAAAGATCATCCTGTCCAAGCTCCCTGCTGTGGTTTTCATTCTAAACAGCTCAGGTGAAACTTTCCTTCCTCAAGGGAACCCAAACTCTATTTCTGCCATTGCAGAAGATGTGAGCAGACAGTGACAAGTGAGAAAGTCCCTTGTTCCTCACGGTCACATCTCACCTGAAGATCCCTCCTCCCACTCAGACAGCTGAGCTGGATCACTGGTATTTACTGGTCCACCTCCAGTGGACAAGAAATTGCCTCCAACAGGCAGAGCAGCAATTCTCCCAAAGGATCATTCCTTTTACACAACCATTCCCAGGCACACTATGTAAAAACCCAGGAGGGTTTTACAGCTGACAGCTACACATTGAAGGACAACCAGAAAAAAGCCTGCTCTGCCACTGATCCAAGTATTCAGTGCCATATGGATGTATTTTATGCACTCCCTGGGCATTTTAAAACCATCAAGAGAAGCAAAGAATTGTCACTTGTATTTAAAGCTCAGCAGTAGCTAAAGGGAAAAGGAAGAGGCAGAAGAGAGTATTTTCTATTATCCATCTTTTTCTAAGGCAACATCAGCCTGTTAGCTGTCTACAGGCAATTTAGAATCCTGCTTTATTTAGCACTACATTTTTTTCTTGAGGGAGATGCCAGTTAGTTTTACCTGGTATCTGTATTTCTCAGAAATAAACTAAGGCACAAGTTAAGACTGATCATGACTGGCCCCAAGGTAGAAAGCACAGTCTGGACACACAAAGCTGGAAAAACCTCCCCTTTGCATTTCGGGATGTGAAAGGATCACATAGATCAATACAAAATGTGTGGAGACTCATTACAAGTTTAATGGCAAACTCAGAACCCCGTCTTGCTAAGCAAATCCTAATCAGCACTGGCAGAGTTGATAAAAGTAGAACAATATCCATGATTATTAATGCACAGGCAAGATTTCCTTTGGGATCTGCACCAAGCCTTGTGACAGGGACAAAAATACCCAGTGATAAATAGCTTCATTAACTCTTGTGGGTTTTGTCAGTAATTAGCTTGACTCTTCCTCCCAAAATGGGAAATAAATGAAAGAGCACAATGCAAACAAATCTTGTTCTGTTTGCTCAGTCACAGCCACAAAGAAATGAAACAGTAAAAACGGGTCAGCCTCTGGTTCTGTCTCAACATCACACTTGGGAGTTTTTTTAAACAACAAAGGTGCACACTGTAAAGTTTTCCTATAAAAACTGGGGTGTTTTTTACCATCCCATTGTAGGAAAGAATAATCAAGAGTCAACCCCTCACTGCTGAACGGGAAGGAGCAGATCTATTAAATATAATAATTCAATTACTCTGCCAGTACAGGAAAACAAAAAACCATGGAAATGTTACCTCCTAAGCACAGCTATAAAAAATCATTTTTAAATCTATGCCTTATGTTCTAGAGATGAAACCTCTTGTCTGGTTTCCTGCAGAGGAATTCCAAGCCAAGCCTGTAACATAACCAGTGCTATTTTCACAGTTTGAAAGGTTTCTAAAAGCAACAGAGCCAAAACGAGTGTCGCAAGTGGAAGACCTCCAGGCAATCCCAGTTCTCCTCCCCTAGGATAACACCAAGCCTCTGGGAAGTGACACAATGCCACGTGAGGAGCTAGACTCCCAGTTTTCTGTTGAAGGAACAACATCTCCCATGTTCAAAGTGCTGAATCTCCCACCATTTTGTACAGAAGGGGCAAATATTCTGATTAAATATGGCTGAAGGTAACTGAGGTCTGCAGAAGTTAAGTCCTGCCCATTTCTGAATGCTGGGTGGATTTTTTAAACTTAATTTAGGTTAAACTGGTGTGGAAGTCAGAAACTGTCTTCAACTTCCTATAGCCAAGCAAAGTAGGAGTTTTGACTTAGAGGACGAGCCTTGGAATCCTGTGGAGAGCTGAAACCAAAATGCTGCAATGGGGTAAATGAAACATGCACATAAACACCTGGAACAACAGGGAACAGCAGGAGCAGGAAGGGAATCTCACATGCCAGTTGCTGCACGGTGTGGTAAATGTGGTTTCATTCAAATGAGAAAGAACAAACCCAAGATAAGGTAAACAGAAGATCAAAATTTGGAGTAACAGCGCAGATAAGGAAAACAAAAGAACAGGCAGACACAAGAATTTTGCCCAAGCCATAAGGGATGAGGCAAAACACCTAAAGGAAAGGTCCCGAGCAGTTTTGACTCCTAAAAGGTGCAGGACAAATGTCACAGAAGCATGGAAAGCCCAAAAGACACAATGAGCATCCAGCTGCGTCCCATCCTGTGTCACAGCATCGGGGCAGAAATCTTGGCCTTGTAGAGGACAGGGATCAGAGTGGATAGTGAAGATCTACACTACAGTGGCTGTGAGGGAAATGCAGGTTAGGATGCTTTTCACTTCCATGGGGATGAGTTTAACACCAACCAGAGAACAGGAATTGTGGATGATACACTCATGTTTTCATGGATATCAAGCTTGGTTAATTAACTAAAGGGTACTCACAGGTCACCTTTACATTTCAAAGACTTCTGTGCAGTCTCTCATTATTTGCCAGAAATGGAAAAAAAACCTCCAAAATTTACAGACTCATGAGGATATTTTTTTCACCACCGCCTGAGGAGTTCGCTTTCCTTCGTATCTTACATAGTTAAGGTTTTTAAAATAGTTTCCAGTGAGGTTTCCAATATTCTCCAAAGGACTTGACTGCTCACAAAATGCCTCAGAAGCCTCAGCCATAAACATTGGTGGGACAAAGCAGCACTTGGAAATACTGTAAAGCACATCCCAGGGACCTTCTGACCAGCTGTGGATGACTGTGGAGCTACAGAAGAAGGAAGATTTAGCAGTCCAGAAATCCAGGTGACCACAGTCTCTACCCAAAACTTCTTAGGAGCAAGGCACAGCGAGTAGAAGGAGCTCTGAGCTGTGGGAATCCCAGGTGGACCTGATCAACAACTCGGCTGGCATGTGCAGCACAAACTGGAAAGAGGAAGATATTCCGTGCAGGAGATGTTACTGGGAAGCTGCTCCTACATCTCAGAAATGATTTTTTCTGAAGGTGATGAACAGCAGCAGTTCTTGCAAAGTCACTTCTTTTGGACTCCTCACTCTGGTTTTAAACACTGTGTTTCAGCCTGGGAAGACATACTCCACAACTGGACTGGACCGTATCCTCAATATTTAGCTAGGTAATATTTCTAAGTACATTTCCGTGAGAAAAAAACACATTTAAGACCATACTTGTGAGGCAGAGGAGCTGGAGGATGACTGGTGAAAGGAAGGAGGAACAGTGTTAGATCTTGGCCAGTGACAGCCTCTTCATTCCAGCTGCAGTTTAGCTGGGAATGGCTGCCTGCCCCTGAGCTAGAGTACGAGGATTCACAAGACTCAATTTAAAATCAAAGAATGAATAAGTCTTATGCACCTCCATTAGTACAGGCAGGCACTGAAGGAAGCACATGCAAAGTAGCTCTAGAAGTCCCCCTGGAGAAAGATTAAAAGTATTTCATATTCCCAGCAATGACTGGGAATATGACTAAAAGTGACTAAAAGTTCATTCAGGCTCCGAAAGGACACCCGGATGCTGAGGCAAAGCACGGCAGGCTCTGGTACTGCACAGCTGTCTCCTGCCTGCAATTCCAGCGTCCTCCAAGTGGGAAGGGCAGAGCCATAACCGACAGTTCAAGGGGTCAGCTGACATGCACTATTTCCTCCTTCCCAGAACAGCCTGCTTATTATTGCTCTCTAATATAACCCTAATATAACCCTAATCCCAACAGCACCACTCCACACAAACATCTTCTTAGTAACCCAATTTTTGGACAAAGTATCGATTTTGGATTGTGGTGTTTGGGTTGAAATTTCAAAACAACTCAACTTTATCCCAAGTTATTATAGCTTTGCTGTGAGCATAATGAGACAAATTAAGTGGTTTTAGAGACATCTCCAAAAATTCTATTCTATTCTATTCTATTCTATTCTATTCTATTCTATTCTATTCTATTCTATTCTATTTATTCCATTCCATTCCATTCTATTCCATTCCATTCCATTCCATTCCATTCCATTCCATTCCATTCCATTCCATTCCACTTGCTTCTCACACAAAAATTTGACCTATCAAGTTTCAGAGCCCAATACTGAAGTTTTATTATTGTCATGCAAGGGTGGCTCAATATTCACTTTATATATGATGGCAGTTAAAACCCATGGGGGTAAAATCACTTTTTGAAGCATCTACTGCTTCCAGATTCTATCATTCCAACTTTCCATTAAAAACTAGTGCAGGACTGAGCAAAACCCCACCAGGAGACCTTCAGTAATTAATCACTCATAAGATCCAATTTTTACATCCCAGTATTTTATTTTTAAACACCTAATTATCTGCTTGTAAAAGGCTTGAAAGAAATAAAATGCTACATATGGAGATCAAAAGTAATTAAGCCACTCTGGACAGACATTACGTTAGAAGTGTGGATCTGCTCTGCCAGGAGTGGTTCTGGAAAGTGCAAATTCCACATGGGCACAAGGGGAAGGAGCCATGAGCTCCTCCATCACCTGAAGCACAAGAGATCCCTTCAACTGATTTCCAGATTTATAGCACTTTAAGTCCTCAATTTAAGTCAGAAACTAAATGCTATCAAACCATTTTGCAAAGAAGAAGCAGACCTTAAAAACATAATTAGGAATTTCTGGTTTAAATACCTTTAACACAATATTTGTTCCCATAACAAACCATATTCAGGAGCAGTTTAGACAGAAATCTGCATAAAAATACTCAAACAGAACAATGTTTCCCAAAAGTAACTTTTGTTAAATAAACTGCAAATGATAGGCTAATGCATCATCTAATATGGAAACACTCCTGGATTCCTCAGTAATATTCCTGAGGCAGGAGAGAGGGAAGCAGCAGAGAGCAGCCACCTGAGGATGCATTTCTGAAGGGAAACATTCCCTGCTTTGAGCACTGAGCATTATCTTCATGCAAGCTGAACCAGCAGATGCCAGCATCCAGCTGAGGGAATCCAGGCATCGCTTCCCTGGATCATGTGCCAAATGGAGCCCTTGGAACAAACTCCTGCTCTCTTCCCAAAGACGTTTTGCCCTTGAAAGCACAACAAGCAGTGCTAAGTCAGCCATTTCCAGCGAGGAATTAGAGAAGTTTCAGGAGACCTATTAAAATGCAAGGGATTACCATCCCCTTCCCTTCCCTCCATCCTTTAACTCAGTTAAATTTTGTCTAATGTTTCCCCAGCACCATTATCCCACTGGCAAAACAAGCAAATACTTCCTCCTGCTCCCTCCTCTCCTGACTCCCTACACTGCCACAAAGAAACTTCTGCTCTATCACACTGTGGTGACAATTTTCCTGCTGGGGGAAGGAGAAAAGGAAAAGAAGGAAAGGAAAAGAAAAGAGGAGGAGAAGAAAAACAAAAGAAAAGGAAGAAGGAGGAGAGAGCTCCATACAGCATTCCCCTCAGCAATTCCATCTTATTCCCACAACCTATCATCTCCTGGGCAGCACTGGAAGGATTAAGACTTGTCCTCTGCTCTTTTCACAAAGGAGGTGCAGAACAGCTTCCACAGGAGCCTCCTCAAACTCATTCTCCAAGCAGACACAGGTGAGTGTTTCTTCAGAAGCGAGTTTGGACAAGATCCTAAAATAATCCTGATTTAAGGTCGATGCAAGCTGGCTTATGAAGAGGCAACTTGTAAGGAAAAGAACTGCCCAGAGCACGTTCATTAAGCACAGCTCTCCTCCAGGCATCTGCTGATCCGAGCTGACAGGGATGGCTGCGGAGAACACCTGGGGACTGCTGCGAAAATAACCGGAGCTGCACCGGCACACACGGGTTTGTGCACATGATGCAACTCCCCGGCCAGGCAGAGGGAAAACAGCTGGTGTAAAACACAGCACATGGACACCAGGGTGTGCACAAGGGCAGCACAGAATCCCGGAGTTTTGGACCAAAAATACCCCAACCACAATTTGGTTTTTAGCAACAGAAACCCAAAGCGTGTAGAAACTGAGATCAGCACAGCTGAAGGAGCCGCAGGCTCTGGGCTCCTCAGACACCTGTATGGGTCCAGGCAGCACATGGCTACAAATCCCTGACATCAAGGATTCAAGGGAAGGATATCCTGACACCACACTGTCCTTTTCTCCTTCACATCTCCTGTTCCTGAGCTGCCCCAGCTCTTCTCCTGAGAACTGGGGCACGACAGGGGCCATCAGACACTCGATGCTCCTGCTGCCTGCAGTGCCTGGGCTGCAAAGTAAGAACTCCAGGATGTTAAACCTGTTTAACCTTAAAGAATGTTAAACCATTACATCAATTCCCAACTTCTTAATGGGAAACTTTTCCCCAAAAATCTTCCTCTTTTCTTCTAACTTCTTCCTGAAACACTGACCTCTCCACATGGAGTTTCAGCCAGCTGACAATAAACTTGTTCCTTCCCAGCTGTGCTTCACAAATGCCTTGGGAAGAGGCCACGGAGCATGAAGAGTCTGCAAACCCAAGGTCTGATATTCATCTGTAGGAATTTTAAAAATAAAAATAGCTAGTCTTTAAATGGTAGAAATGTGGTTCCAAATAGTAAATGGAGCAAGTTCTGTTGGTGTTTTATTCTGATCTTTTCTAGATGAATGGCTATTCCAGAAGGAATTGTGGGATTCGACTATAGAAAAAAAAAGAAGTGTTTGTATGAGAAACTGGGTTTGGAGCAGAAATTTCTTTAGACAAGAATTATCTACACTCCCACTGGGATACAGTATCTTGAAATAAATACTCTCCTCCAGCAGTATTTTCCAGAAGAACCATTCCTTCATATTAAGGACATATACTAGTTAAGTTCCTATTTAATTGTAATATTTATTCTCTAAGACTTGTTTCTAACTTGAGCAATTCCTTGTATAAATGTGCACAGAAAATATTTTGGGGTCTTCAGGCTGGCCCACCTAAAACCAGCTTTAAGTGCACCATAGGGTTGGCTCTGGACTCACGTCTTTAGGCAAGCAGCTGAGAAGCATCAAATCCAGGGAAAAGCACAGAGCTGTTCTGAGACACCTTAAAAACATCTCATGTAGGACACTTCTTCCCCTCCTCCAGTTTCCAAAAGGTAAAGCTGAAAAGCCTTTGCTCTTCCAGGAATCTGGAACCAGGCAGGCAAAGCCAGATCTCAAATCTCTGCCTCGATCTCAGCCATGCAAGGCTTGTACAGACTAAACAACCATTTAAAACATCAGCCATACAATTCCCCAGGGAAATTTTTCTCTAGATGGCAGGATTTACTGGAGGCAATGTGTAGTAATTCACACAAGGTTCCTTTTGAGTTTCCTAAAATCTCTCTTGCATTTTTAAGTGAAAATGTAAAATTCCTAAGGCCAAGCAATTTATTTTTAACTGTAAATTACACACTGTGACAGTACAGAGTCCACCAAGCCCAGAAACAGAGGCAACTTATGAACCCTCTGCATTTCACCAGAGAGGGGGGAAATATTTTAACACCAAACCAGCTGATGAGTTAAGATTGGAAAAGCTTTTTTCAGTGGGAAAAGCTTTTTTCAAGTCTGCTGTTGCACTACAGCATCCAAATAAAGAGGTCATTTTTATGGGACACAAGTGTTTGATCTGCCTACTGTTTATGCAATGTCAGGAAAAATCTCCATCTTCTTCTCCAAGTTGTGGTTTAAGAGCAACTAAAAATAAAAAACAAAAAAAAAAAAAAAGTGGAAGAGAATTACGGTCGGGACTGTACAGTGGTGAATAAAAACCACTCTGATGACTGCCCAGTGAAAAAAGACCAAAGATAATTCAGCTAGGGAAGAAAAATGGGAAGCTGGAAGAACAAAAAGAATAGGAACATAATTATGATTTGAATACATAAATACTTAATATTAAGAGGCAGCTGGAAAAGCTGAGAAGAAATTACAAGAACTGGTGAGTGAGTCTGGCAGTGAGAGACTGGAATACACCAACCCTGTGAAAATCTCATTGTAAAGCATTCCAAGGTCAGGAAAAAAAGGGAAAAAAAAAAAGGTTGGGATTTCCTTGTGATGATACTCCAGCTGTCTTCAGCCATTGGCCCCTCCTCCAGCTGTGTCCAGCTGCTCTGCTGAAGGATTCACCTCCAGCTTTATCCCAGTCAGCAGCACCAGCTCAGCTTGAGGAAGCCATACTGGGTTTATGTGGACACAAGTGACTTTTCAGCCGTTTTAAGTGAGCCAAGGACAAAATGACCAAAAGCTGCTCCAGAAGCAAGTAAGGGCAAGGGAGAAAAAAAAAAAAAAAGAGGAAATATAGACAAGACAAAGGAGGCAGCAAACCTTTAGCATGAAGACCTGGCTACTGCTGCTGAGGAAAGCCAGAAAGGAGCCAGAACTTCCTTGGAAAGAGAATGTTCTCCATCTCCTCCACCACTCAGACATCCACTGGGTAATTCCATCATCCAGTCAGTTCAGATTTCTCTACCAAGCCTTCCTTCCATCAGGCCATTAAAAAAAAATCCTCCTGTCACTGACACCAAGGGTTCTCACAGCCAATTCTGTACCAGCAGAGGAGGACAGGAATGAGTATTTTCTACTCCCAGAAAAGATAATATCTCTATTGGAAAAAAAAGGAAGCTGCAGAGAAAGACTCCTGCACTCACATCAATCCAGTGCTGTCTGCCCACTCCTGTGCAGCTCCAGAGCCTCTGCAGGACTGAAGTCCCAACCTGTTAACAGGAATCCTCTTTTTCCAACTCCAACAGCAGCTACCTACACCCCTTGGCAAAGCCCACACTGACAGGGATCTTGCCAATCCTGCATCAGCCACTGCTTGGAGCTTTGCCACGGATGCTGCACCCTCCAAGGGCCCCTCTCCTTTTACCTACACATCTTTTCCAGCTTTAATCCCTCTTCTCTTTGTGTTGCACATATCAAGAACATGATGAAAAATAACTTGCTGTAACTCAAACCTAGACGGGGGCATGGACAAGAAGCACAGCAGGAAGCATTTTGTGGAATGGAATAAACTGGCCCCTGCATTAATTACAGAAATGTTGGAGTGGGTTGGTTTTTTCTGCAGCAATTGCTGATTGCTCCCAAAGAAGCAAACCATTAAAGGAAAGTCACTTAGCAGGATGAATGGCACTCGTCTATGTGGTGCAAATGTTAATGGTACAGAGGTTTAAAGGGTCACAATTCAAGACAGAGAAAAGACCAGCTGAAAGTTAAGACATTTTCTCATTAGCAGGTTTAGCTGCCCCTTCCTGGCTCTGGCCATGTCTGAAGTCAAAACACTGCTCATCAGTATTTCTCCAGAATTTCTTCCCAACTCTCTCAATTCTGGGAAAATATGCCTCAAAGTTAAAGCAAAGCCTTAATTCTGTGTGTTGGTAACACCTACACATGTCTGGATGAGAGAACGCTACGAGCCTGCCAATCTCGGAATAGCTGGGTGGCATCTCCAGGGGATACTGGCAGCTCCTCAAGGCACGGGGACTCTTCCCAGTGAGCCCCAAAACTCTGCTCATTCCAATGGCAGCAGCTGCCACAGGCGACAGCAGCACACACCCATCTCAGTTTACAGGGGTCTCGCAGAAAGGATACACAAACCAGGGACAAAACCAGGCAAGTTACACTCTGGCTCTGAGAAGTCAAATTAATTAAATGTACTGTTGTGCTGGACAGCTGAATAACAACTTCCTTCCCAAAAACTCCTTTTTGCCAGACCTAACAGGAGGCAGTCAGAAGCAAGCAAGGGCCTTGACAACTCAGAGCTCACATCTAATTTATTTACATTTAGTTTCACACAATATTTGCTTCCCAGATTATCTTTTTTTTTTTTNACAAAATTTGCTTCCCAGATTTTTTTTTTTTTTTTTTTTTTTTTGTGATGCACTAGGCTTCATTTGGATAAGAGCTAAATAGTACTGAAACACACAAAAAAGTCATTTTTTTTTCCATTTAATATCCCTCAAATATTCCAGAACATGGTTTGAACATAAAAGGAAAATAACTGACATAAAATAATTGATGGAATTGCTCACTGTCCCTGGGCCTTTCATTATATTAGAGCCGGAAGAGTTGGGTTTATGCTGAGGGAAAAACAAAGAATTCATTTAGCTTTTCAACTTTGTGTGAGCTCAGTAAATAAATCAAGCAAAGAGACCTGAAAAATTCGACTTTCACTGCAAGTCCACATCTTGGCTGCTGTTTGTTTGCCAAGACACACATTTTTCATTTAAACTGCTTCCATAAATAATTTATATTAGTGTGTCAAACCCATCATCATTTTGATGGTATCTGTTAATTTTCAAAATAGTGCTTTTACAGAAGCTCAGGAGGATCTAGGTTGGAAAAGACCTCTGAAATCATCAAGTCCTTGACCAGCCAAGGGTTGGACCCCATGACCTCGGAGGTCTTTTCCCTGCTCCACGCTGGGAGAGATGCATCAGGATTTCCATACCTGTTCAGAAACATTAATGTATCACAAGGTTACTGTTGTTACAGGCCTCACAGAAAAATTTTGGAGGCTGACTTGAAAAATCTCACGGTGTTCATGTTCAGACAGCAACATGCAGGTTTTTCAAAGCATTGAAGGGTTTAGCTGGCTTGTTTTGGTCGGTTGGTTTGGGGTTTTATAATCATTGGTGTACACAACAGGTACTTGTGTACGCATGAACACAACAAAATGCCTTTAAACATCTGAACTAAATTAGCAGGTAACTAAAAGGCAGCTATTTCCTCACAGACTGATTAGAGAAGACACATCTTTAACCATCACTGAAGCTGAGAAAAACGGCTCTTGGCTCTGGTAACTCCCAAATGCCACATCATCTGCTAAGGTGGGCTCAGACAAGCTTCCCTGCCTTTGTTTCTCCATTAGTCCCACTTACAGCTTCAGCAAAAGCTTTCAGACATCTGCTTTGCAGAACCTGGATCCAGTGCCAGGTACCACCACCACCCCAAGAGCTGCAGATAGAAAATCCATTATGTCACATCAAGGAAAAAGAAGATCATTTCCTTCCAAATCGGAGATTATTTCTGAGATGCAGAGAGAAAAGCACAGCAGAGTTCACAAAGGCACAGCTATTCCTCCTTTCAAGAACAGACACAGCTCCTTCAGAGACTTCCACAAATAGACAGGGATCAAAAGCCACTGTGAGAACAGGCACCACGAAACACTGATGTCTTTTTCTCTGTGCTTCTTCCCCACGTTGCTGTAGGAAGGGATTTTTCAGCGATGGAGAAGAGAAGGAAGAGAAATGGTGGAGTTCAAGATCTTTAGGACAGCAAGGAAGGATCAGACAGCAAGCACATGGCACAGTGAAAGAATCCCAGAATAGTTTGGGTGGGAAGGGACCTGTCACCCATGAAGATGTTCAACAGTGCTGAGCCACGACTCACTCCTGAAGAACATAGGTGAAGACTGAGGCAAAGGAAGCCATTGAGTACCTCATCCTTCTCCATATCCTGGGTAACCAGGTCTCCTGTTTCCTTCCAGAGAGACCTCACACTTTTCCTGGTCTTCCTTTATCGCTACAAAAGCTTTTCTTGTTTCCCCTGCTGACTGGCCACATTTAATTCTATCACGGCTTTGGGTTTCCTAACCTGATCTCTGGCTGCTCAGACAATTTCTGTGCATTCCTCCCAGGCTACTTGTCCCCCACTTCCACCCTTCCAGGCTTCCATTTTGGGTTTGAGGTTGTCCAGGAGTTCCTTGCTCATCCACGCAGGCCTCCTGGTGCTCCTGCCTGCGTTCCCCTTTGTTGGGATGCATTGCTGATATTCCACTTGCAGATGTAAAGCCCAAGTTGAGAAACTCATGGAAAATTTATACAGTCCAAAGAGAACCCCAAATATCTGAAGGCCTAGCTACAGGAAAACCACAAGGATAGGAAATTAAGGAGAGGGGAGGGGACAAGTTTTTAAACCACCAGTGCAACAAGGTAATAGCTGTCTGGAGTTTGTGGAGCTGAGAATCCCTTAGAAACAAAGGAGTTTTAGGCAGCACAGGGATGAGTCCGTGCCTACTGTGAGCAGTGCTACACCAGCCTCATATCACACACCAAGCACCTGCAGCTCCCCAGTTATCTAATGAGACACATCACACTGCTCAGCAGTGCTCGTTATGCAACAGAACAGCTCATTAGTGCTTTCCAAACAGTTATATTTCAAAAGTTATTACACTGCACTTATCAGTGGGCTTTCAATATTAAAAATCTCAGCTCCTGATTAAAAAAAAAATAATCAAAATGCAACTGGTTCTAATTTCCTTCAAGATGTTATGCAGACATGCTAGCACAGAGAGACAACAGGGAGTTCTTTTGCTTTCTGTACATGTTGGTGCCCTTCAGACCAGCTTGCCAATGAAAGCTGCAGTAGAAACACACGTGACAAATATTTCTGTTGCAGTGCCCAAGCATTCAGTTCTGCCCACTCAATCAAAAAAATCCATTTATTAAGAAGTAGAGGTGTTCCTATGCAAAGCAGAACTAAAGAGGTTATTAATACTTGAATATGTGTCATATCCACTGCAAGTTACCCCAATGCAGGTGATGTGTCCACTCCCTGGTGTAACCCAGAAATCAGAATTCCTTAAACCTGAGGTATTAGGACTGATGAAAATTACCTGATAAAACCAGATCAAAGGCAGTAAGAAACCTACTTCCCCACACACAATAGCTCTATCTAATCCCTCAGCACAGAGCTCTCCCTGCCTTTTTAGCAAAGATTAGCATATTTAAAACTGCTAAACTCTGTATAATCTTCAATCATTGAGAAAAGTAATTCAATTAAGGAGAGTGCTGGTGAAGTTGCCTTCTTGCTAGCCAGCCAACGCTGTATCCTTGTACAAGTTTAAAAAAATAGAGACGGAAAGAGAGGAGAAGATTCTTCTGGCTGGGCACGGATGATGCTGCAGGCTCATGATGCACCCACAGCACATACAGCAAGTCCCCAGACTGGGCCTGGGAGGGGCGTGGGGGACACAAGCCCCAGAGACAAGGAGGTTTGGGGGAGTGAGGAGCAAGGAAAATCAGCATCTTAGCATAGGAAAGAGCATCTGCAGCTAGTGCTGAAGAGCACGAGGCAGAGCCACTGCAGTCCATGCGAATGCTGAGGGATACGGCACTGAACTCCCACAATATGGCTGAGGAGAGCAGAGAAAACCACACACTGCATCCACTGTGCAATCTCACTCCCCAGTGGAAATAAAACGCCCAGGGATGCTTCTAGATTTCCCATGGAACGGCCGCAGAGCCTGCCCAGTAAGGAACTGCAGTTTAGATTTCCTCAGCCATAGGACACACATTTATTGGCGAGGCTGTGTACAGTCAGCACAGGTCTGCCATCAGCCAGCTCTGGATGCTGAGGCAGCTAATGGCCATCGCAGCCCTTTGTACCATTTCATTTGTCATCCTGAAGTCCCTGGATTTAAATGAACTCAGAGCACTCAGCCTCCCCACCAGCAGCAGGAGGATATCTTTAATTATGGCCTTCCAACAGGGCAGAGAACCTTTCATCTGAACAGGAAGCAAATGCAGCAATCCAGCGCAACAGCTGTACAAAGATCTCCTGGGTTATGAAAGCTGCTATCCTAAAAACTTTTATTTCTGCATCTCCCTTAACCTCCCAGACAAAAAACAGCAAGGTGTGAGCAGAGCCCACTCCAGCTCCCTTTCTGCAACACCAGATTCTTCCGCAGTTTTCTCCAAATATTATGAGGACATTTATTCCTCCAGGAGCCACTTGGAACGAGAGCTCTGCATCCTTCGGGCAGTAAAAAAATAAAAAATTACAGGGAATGACATCATGACAGAGACATCTGAAGAGCTTCAACCCAGGAAGGGACGTGTCTCCATCAGAGGCAGACTCACGGAGCGCCGTGTCGGAGCATGCCCACGCTGCAGCACCCGCGGGATGCGCGGACACGGAGCTGGCACGGAGTCATCGCCCAGCATCCCAGACAAAGGCAGGGCTGGAGCCCACCCTGCAGCTGCCAGCCCGGCCCTGGATTCCAGTCAGCTCCCACCCATCCCTAAGCCCCAGCCGAGGCAGCAGTTGCAGGGCTGGGAATATTCAGTCAGGAGGATTTCACTGTGCTGCACCCACAGAACCCCTTCTCTCATCTCTAGGTTTGATGCTATGACTGGGAATGATTTAAAACCTTCCAGTATAAAAACAGACGATTAGCTGAGAAGGAAAAAAAAATTCCTAGAGGAAGCAGATATCTGACGTTATGTCTGCTAGAAGAGACAAGAAATCCACGTGTAAACGAAGAGCTGCTGAGATTTAAGATCTGCACCAGGTGCCACAACCTTCCGTGGAGGTATTTGAAAAGCTTCATGATATTGAAGCTCAGAAATACAGGTAAACAAGCCAGGGATTTTGCAAATGCATTGCTAATATTTCAGATTTCTGTAATCAAATACCTGGGAAAGAAACAACCAAACAAAAAACACGAAAAAACCCCAGCATTTTCTACACATGACCCTCACCCAAAATGCTCATAAAATGGCTGGCCAAATAGCACCTTACCAAGCAGATCAGGTGACTTACCCAAAAAATAATAAATAATCAAGTTGCACTCATGCTCCTCGAATCCCTGATATGAGAAGAGTTGTTTCAATCCCAAAAACACAAAATAAAAAGAGAATGATTCAAGGAACAGACTAAAATAAATTGCCAACGTACAGGTAAATAATTTCAACAGCAGTATTGTCACCAAACTCATCCACATCTGAGCGAGGAAACACCAAGATAAAACTAATTTGGCCAAAAAAAAACCTAACTAGTATTTCTTCATCTCCTACCACAGGGACCAAAGGTGGCTGAGGGAGCAAATACCCCGCCCTGAGACAGAAAATATTTTGCACCTATTCATTATGTCATAGATTGCTCAGTATCTACCCAGGATTACACAAAGCATCTCATAAAGGTGCTTTTTTTTTTTTTTTTTTTTTTT
>VXBB01005877.1:578095-589000 GCA_013399915.1 Illadopsis cleaveri
GAAGCCGAGACAAAGAGATGTTTTCCCGCCAGCGCACGGAGAGGTGGGATCGGGGAACATCCGGCTCCTGCCCTGCCCCTCTTGCTGCTGGAAAACTTAACCCTGTCCTATCTAGAGCCCATCTGCATCGCTCATTTCTGTCCATGGATTTTACTGCTCTAGAAGTTTGGGTTTTGGGAGGTTTTTTTTTGTTGTTGTTGTTGTTTTTTTTGTTTGTTTGTTTGTTTTTTGTTTGTTTTTTTTCCCCGCCATCTGCAGCCTGAAAATTCAATTCAAAAACTGCAACGCAAACGCAACTCACAGAATTCCTAATGTCAGAAAAGACTTCTGAGCCCATCGAGTCCACGCTGTGCCTGAGCCCCACCTTGTCACCAGCACTGGAGTGCCACATCCAGGCCTTCCTTGGACACTTCCAGCGATGGGGACTCCAAACCTCCCTGGGCAGCCCCTTCCACTGTTTAAAACCCCTTCCCATGAGGAAATAGCTCCTGATGTCCAATCTGGCACGGCCTGAGTCTGTTCCCTTTCCTCCTGTCCCTGTTTCCTGGGAGCAGAGCCCGACCCCCCCGGCTGTCCCCTCCTGTCAGGGAGTTGTGCAGAGCCACAAGGTCCCCCCGAGCCTCCTTTTCTCCAGGCTGAGCCCCTCTCCCAGCCCCCTCAGCCTCTCCTGGGGCTCCAGCCCCTTCCCCAACTTCATTCCCTGCCCCGGACATGCTCCATACCCTCAATGTCCTCCTTCTGAGGGGCCCCAAGTTCGTATAAAGAACTAGTTTGGGTTCAGTGTTTCAGCAAATTTAGGCTGTGAATTTGGCTTCATAAATATCTCAAACTGTGTCTTGTGGCCTTGTGAGTCAGGCCAGTGACTGTGAGCTGTTTTCTTATTTCTCATCTGTTTACAGGACCTGTTAGAAAAGTCCAGATTTCCCTTCTACCTAGGATAAATCTGGAATACAACTGCTGCTTGTGCAGGCTTCTGCCCCAGCATTCCTTTTTCTCCTTGCCTTGCAGAGTCACAGGCAGAGAATGTACTTAGCAGGTCTCCCCCTGTAGAGAATTAGGCTCTTGTGCAGAAATACTCTTATACAGAATTATATAAAGCTAATTCTTGGTGCTTTTGCCTTCCTGTAGATTACCTGCCTTGATATTTCCAGTGGTGGAGGACTCGGTGTGTCTACCAGCACAGATGGGACCATGAAAATATGGCAGGCTGCAAATGGAGAAATAAGAGTAAGAGCATCTGGCTTGGATGTTTTGTGTTGTCTGTGACATTCCTGAAGCCCTGGAGGCCATGACTTTGGTCATGTTGTGCCTACCCTGTGAAGAATCTGGCTTTTTAATGAAAAGCTAATTTAAATTGACATCTTGGAGGCTTTAGGTCAAATCTGTTGGAAAAGGTGGCTTCTTCCAAGGAGGATGTTGTTCAGAGAGGTACTCAGGAATAACAGGTCGCTGACAGTCCCTATCCTGCATGGTAAAAAGCACTGAATTTCTTATGAAAGAGAGAGGAGGGGTGGAAAAAAGATTTTGGTGCTGGATTAGCTACATCCTGGCTTGTGGCTTTCCCAGTAAAGGGGGAAAGCTTTATCTTGTGGAGCTTGACCTGTCAGCTCCTTGATTGGCTGAGGATAAAGACATTTAACCTGTAATTAGAAGCAAAAGTAGTATCTTTTGCCATGCAGTTAGCTCCACAAATGGTAGAAGGAGGCCCAAAGTCACCTCTTTGGCTTCCCCAAATTCAGACTAGTCCATTCCAGCAATGCAGACCCAGAGGACTGGAGTTTAATCCTTTGCCCATGTGAGAATGCCAAGTTTTCCAGTGTCATAACTCAACAACTGCTCGGCACGAGGATGATGACAATGGAACTAGCATGTAGTTCTTTGTTTTTCCAGAGACTTTTGGAAGGCCATGTGTATGATGTGAATTGTTGCAGGTTTTTCCCATCGGGCCTCGTGGTTCTGAGTGGGGGAATGGATGCCCAGCTAAAGATCTGGTCAGCAGAAGATGCCAGCTGTGTAGTAACATTTAAAGGTCACAAAGGAGGTACAGAGTCTTTAAAATGCTTCATTTGCTGTGTGTGTACTTGCCTTGCACTCCAGGACTGATGCCCAGTTGGCAGCTTGCTGCACTCTGTGTTTGATGTCTGGAATGTGGCAGCAGATGCCCCAAACGCTACCCCAAATTATCTCTTCCCTGAGCTACCAATATCTGTGTCTAGAGTCTGGTTTTCCTTGTTCCATGAGGTGCTGGGCTCGACTGAGAGGTTAATAAACCCCATGGCTGGCTGCCCTACACTTCATTAACTCAAAACCCCATCTTGTGCTGAACCTGCCATTGTTCTTACGTGATTTGGGGGTTGGAACTTGATCTTCAAGGTCCTTTCCCACCCAAGCCATTCTATAGTCTGTTTGTGTGCATTGAAAATACTTTTTGATGTCCCCTAACCAAACCAGGTGGTGTAGCAGAACCTTGGTCAGAGTGATGGTGCCAGTCACTCTCAAGGTGACTTCAGTCACTGCTTATTCCTCCAGCCCAAACTGCTGCAGTCTGTTTGCTTGGCTTATCCTGTCCTTTGAGCTTCTGTAGGGAAAGTGCCAATTAAATCTTCTGACCACCTGACTGTTCTCTGCTAAGAAAACCACTGTCATTTCTCAGATCTAAATTTGACAGCCCACAGTAAAATAAAGTAGTTGAGGGATCTTGGTGCCAGCAGACACTGCTCTTTGGATGTTGCTGTAGCTGGATAACAGGGATGCTGCTTTTGGGATTATCCAGGGGTGGACATGGGAACGTTTAAAAGTGCCAGGCTCTTTTTTGCCCGAATTAGAGGTTAATTTTGTGCAGCAGCAGCTCGGGCTGAGGTGAGGTGTTGGTGATCATTTGATTGATAATATCTTCCCTTTGTGCCAGCTGGTGATTCCACTCTGAGGCTTTCTGGGAGCTCTGCCTTCCACAGGCACTTTTTCTAGAAGCACAACTTGTCTGTGTGTGACTGCTGTCACTGGGGACAGTGGCCTGGAGCCAGTAGTCGAGCTCAGCTTGGGAAATCAGGTGCTTTTTGTGTCTGTATGAACACAGTGTTTGGTTTCACGCAGGTATTTTGGACACTGCCATTGTGGATCGGGGCAGAAATGTGGTGTCCTGCTCCAGGGACGGCACTGCCCGTCTCTGGGACTGTGGGAAGTCTGCGTGCCTGGGCGTCATCGCCGACTGCGGCTCCCCCATCAACGGCATCGCCGCGGGCACTGCTGACAGCTCCCTCAACCTGGGCACACCCGAGAAACCTCCCAGTAAGGGGCCTTCCCTAAAGTCCCCCTTCCTTTCCCTGCCCCAAACTGCTTAGGTGTGTCACCAGTAATCCCAAGTGTCTGGAATGCTGCTCCATGCCTTTGCACCACCTTGGGAAGGGAGCAGAGTGCTCCAGTCCTGGGTGGAATTCAGCCCTATCGAGTGGTTTGAGTGATGAAGACTGAGCTCTGTGTGCTTACTGGCCTTCCTGGTGTCTTGGGATCTGGAGGAATCTTGCCACAATTCAGCTGGGGCGATCCAAGCTGTTGGGTTCTGATCCCACCAAGATTTGTTGTGTAGCTGTTGCTGGAATTACCTGTTGTCCTTTTGCCAGGTGAACGTGAGGTCGGGACAGAAGGGAAAATCCTGCTGCTGGCTCGAGAGGACAAGAAGCTTCAAGGAGTGGGACTGCAGAGCAGGCAGCCAGTAAGGATCTGGGACTGTCAGAGCACTGGGATAGGGAGTTGAGCCAGGTTAAACTGGAGGAGAGGCCAAAGCCTGGTGCAATAAAGGGATGCTCTCTCTCCTTCCTCCTGGACAGATTTTTATATGAGGAGTAAGAATTGCTCAGCACTTCACTTGGGGAAGAGAGTATTTAAAATTAAGCAATGGCAGCTGTACTGTCTTCTAAATAAATTGCTGCTTCCTTCTTGTGGGTGTCCCACGTGTCTGACACTTGGTTTATTCCCAAATCCTCAGGTGTTCCTCTTTGTTGGATCTGATGCCTTCAACTGCTGCACGTTCCTGTCAAGCACCTACATTCTGGCAGGGACTCAGGATGGGAACATCTACCAGCTGGATGTGAGAAACACAAAGTGAGTGAGTGCCTGGGGCAAACAACCAGTGTTTTGGTTGGAAAAGAGAGTCAGGCAGAGGGTGCTGCCAGCCAGTGCCATTTCCAAGGCTGCATCCCATTGCACCAGGAGCTCCTGAGCCTCTTGCATTATGTTGATGTGCTGTGTGTATTGTCATATAAACATTTATGTAATTTTATATTTATATAATCTGTGTGCGTATACCTGTAGACAAATTTTGCAGAAAACTTCTTAACATCAATATTCCCCCCTCCCACATGGCCCATTTCTTTCCCTCACTTGAGTGTCTTTGTAGGATGCTGACATTTACACTGATCCTCATTCCAGCATTGGACTGGAACTGACCTGTGGAGTTTTACTGCTATTCCCTGCTAACTCAGTCCATAGGGAAGAATCTGGGAATGGTTTGAGTTGGAAGGGACCTTAAAGCTTGTCCAGTTCCACCCCTTCCCACAGGCAGGGACACCTTCCACTATCCCAGGTTGCCCCAAGCTTGGCCTTGGACACTCCTAGGGATCCAGGGGCAGCCACAGCTTCTAAGAACAACAATCCTCATCCCTTGTTTCTGCTCCTTTTCCTAGTGCTCCAATCCAGGTGATCCATAGATCAGGAGCACCAGTGCTTTCCCTGCTCCTGTACCGAGATGGATTTATTGCCAGCCAAGGTAATTCCAGGGCTGTTTTGTGCCCACAGAAATCCTGTAATCAAGTCAAGGAGCCTTGTGCTCTTTGGGCATTGTCCTCTTGCTCTTTGCTTTGGGATTTCCACCCTCCACATCCCTCATATCCCTCCAAAACGGGGTCTCCAAGGCACGTCCCACCCACTGGAGCCTTTTCCCCATGGAATTTCTGTTTCTAATTAAATGCATGGCTTGTTTCACTGATTGGCTGCTGTGCCTTCCTTGCAGGGGATGGCACCTGCTTCATTGTTCAGCAAGACCTGGATTATGTCCTGGATCTCACCGAGGCCGACTGCGACCCCGTGTACAAGGTGAGGAATGTGGGGTATCCCTGGGGAGAAAGTGGGCAGGAAGAGCTGATGCCAGGCAGGAGGCAGCTGCCTTTACCCCAGGTTCCTTCACCTCAGCAGGTTCCTTCACACAGTTGCCTTTTGAGCTTATCTTTGGTTTTTCTACCTGAATAATCCTAATATTTTGCATAAACCAATCCTCTGCGGAATTCCCTGGCTTTATCTCTGTTGTGCAGGAGCTGACTGGAATGGTGGAGTTGGAGCAGCTCAGGCAGAGCTGTGTTCCTATGAAAAGTATGGATAAAGGGTGCTGGGAGAATCCTGAGGGTAAAAGCAATGGTGCTGCCTGACCCCTCTTGTTCCCTGAGGGTTTGGGGCCAGGAATGGGGTCTTGCTGTGTATTCCAGACATCCCACTGTGCTTGCACAGATCAGGGAGTGTGGCCTGGACTCTCAGCCTGGAAATGGGCCCTTGTTTTTAACCTGTCCTAGCTCCACAGTGCAGTTCTCCATTTCCCACCCAACACAGCCCCTCAGGTGAACACGCAGGGGTGTTGAGGTTTGACCTGCACAACTCAAAGCAGGAGAAACACTTTTCCACACTTAATTTTCCCTTTAGATCTGATAGAAGAGCCGTTGTGTGAGGACACATCTGCTCCCTAAACTCTGGTGAAACCTGGAACTGTCTTTGAAAACCAGCTAGTGGTGTTCCAGGAGGCATTCCCCTCCTCTTTCCTTTGTGAAAGTCCAGAAGGAAAGCTCACCTCTGAGGATTTCACTGGGAACCGTCACTTGGAAAACACTTTGTGTAAATACTGCCTTTTTTTTCTTCTTCAGGTGGCTTCTTGGGAGAAGGAAATCTACACATGCTGCAGGGATGGGATAGTGAGAAGATACCAACTTTCTGACCTTTAAGTGTTTGAAGGGGCCAAGTAAAGGAGAAGGGTGTCAGAAAGGCTCTTCCAAGCTGATTTTCCTGGGATGTGTGTACAAATTTGAGGCTGTTGTGATGACCAGGCTCCATACACAGTGTTTTTGTAACAGGTCATATTTTTTTCCTATTACGCAACTGGGATCAATTTTTAATTTAGAGAGGCTCTTGTGTTGCAATGATGTTGTGGCTGCATTTCCAGTGCTGAAAAAATGCTGTTTATAGTGGGGGGAAATAAATAAATAAAGGGGGAGAGGGGATGCAGTGAAAGTGAGTGTCACAGTATGGAGTGAAATAAACCGCTGCTTTGATAAAACCTGTGTTAATACATGTGTTTCCAGGAAAATTTGGGGATTTTTAAGAGAAAGATGAGGGGTGAGGGTTGAGGGGGCTCGGCAGAGTGCGGAAGTGAGCGGGAGAACTACGTTTCCCTTGATGCCGCGCGCGGCGCGGAGCGGAAGTCTTGTCGCTATAGCAACGGGACGCCATGGGGCTGGACTACTACGCTGTGCTGGAGCTGGACCGCGGGGCCACCGCCGACGACATCAAGAAGGCGTGAGGGACCCCTGGCATCAGAGGGACCCCCTGGGCCGGGGGGAGCCGGGGGGTGGCGGTGGGAACGGGGCGGCCCCGTGAGTGGCTGTCCTTGGCCTTCCCCCGTGCCCCACAGCGGGGACTGGGACGGGGGAAAAGGGTCTGGGGGCTGGATGTGGGGATAGGGTGTCTCCTGTCCCCTTCGGTGGGTCTGGAGGGGCCACAGAGATACTCTGAGGGCTGGAGCCCCTCTGCTCTGGAGCCAGGCTGGTAGAGCTGGGGGTGCTCACCTGGAGAGGAGAAGGCTCCAGGGAGAGCTCAGAGCCCTTCCAGGGCCTAAAGGGGCTCCAGGAGAGCTGGAGAGAGACTGGGGACAAGGGATGGAGGGACAGGACAAGGGAGAATGGCTTCCCACTGCCAGAGGGCAGGGCTGGATGGGATATTGGGAAGGAAATCCTGGCTGTGGGGGGGGTGAGGTCCTGGCACAGGGTCCCCAGAGAATCTGTGGGTGCCCCTGGATCCCTGGAAGTTTCTCCAAGCCCCGTCCAGCCTGGGATGGTGGAAGGCGTCCCTGCCCATGGCACGGGGCGGGAATGAGGTTGGCTCTAAAGTCCCCCAACCCAAAGCACCCTGTGATCTTCAGGTACCGGAAATTGGCCCTGAAGTACCACCCATTAAAATGCAAGGAGCCCTGGGGGCCGAAGAGGTTCCATCAGCTGGCGGAGGCCTACGATGTGCTCAGCGACCGTAAGTGAGGCGTGTCCCCTTGCACTGATTGCAGGGGCAGGAGGGGGGTGTGAATTCCTGCCAGGACCAGCCCTGTAACCCACAGCCCAGCTGGGAACTGCCACACACTCCCATGTCTATCCCCCCTGTTCCTGGGAACCCTCTTCTGCAGCCCCCACCCAAACAAAACCTGGATCTTAGGCTGGGGCTCCCCCTCAATTCCCAACACTTCTTTGTTCCCTAAGCTATGAAGAAAGGCATTTATGACAAATTTGGGGAAGAGGGGCTCAAAGGTGGGATCCCCTTGGAGTTTGCGAGCGACAACCCTTGGAGCGTCGGATACGTGTTCCACAACAACCCTGAGAAAGTTTTCAGGGAGTTCTTTGGAGGGGACAACCCCTTTGCAGGTAGGTTGGGAGCCCTGGGGGTGGCTGGGGTGTGTCTGTGGCTGCCGTGATTCCATGGCAGCTGCCAGCTCAGAACGTGAAGCTTTCCAGGAATGCTTTCCTGCCCAGCTGCTCTCAGATCCCTCCGGTGCCTGGAGGAGAGATCCTGACTTCCCCTGGTCCTGGGCAGGGGAGAGGCCTGGAGGTGCATGTCCAGGCTGTCAGCTTTCCCCAGCTGCTCCTGTGACCCTTTCTGGGATTCCCATCAAAAACAGGGATTAGGGAGGCGAGGCTGCTCCTGGGAACAAAACCCTTTGGGCGGTTCTGGGTGGGAGAAGATGGGAGGGAAGGACCCCCAGGACCCCCGGCTGTGAGCCCAGCGAGGGGCTGTCCCTGTGTCCCCTCACACAGAGTTCTTTGCCGAGGATGGCTCGGAGGTGCTGCTGCCCTTTGGGGGGCCCCGGGGCCGGGGGGCCCTGCGGCAGGACCCCCCCATCGTGCGAGACCTCTACGTGTCCCTCGAGGACCTGTTCCATGGCTGCACCAAGAAGATCAAGATCTCCCGCAGGGTAGGGGCTCTGGGGGTGCAGGGGGTGGATTTTGGGGTGAGCTCTGCCCTCAGGGTGGGACACTGGGGATTTGGGGACAGCTCTGTCCCAGGAGCTTGTGGCAGGGAGGGATCAGCACCAAACCCAGCAGGACCTGAACCAGTATTCTCCTCCCTGAGCCTGGCAAAGGGAATTCAGCACGGGAGGCCATGTGGGAGCTGGTAGGAAGGGAGGGCTGATCTCAGGGATGGGTGGAGAAGGAGCTCAGTGTGTTCTGGGCTCCCATAACTCAATTTTCACACTGCATTGTGTCTCCTTGGTGTGCCCTTGGTGAGCTCTGTCCCCCTCCTTGTTGTCCCAGTCTCCTGGACCCAGCCCTGAGTCTCTCCTGCTCTAGGACATGAGGAAACAGCCTCAAGCTGTGCCAGGGGAGGTTTAGGTTGGATATTAGGGGAAATTTCTGCACCGAGAGGGTGGTCAGGCATTGGAATAGGCTGCCCAGGGCAGTAGTGGAGTCCCCATTCCTGGAGGGATTTAAAGCTTTCCCCTGGTGAGCAGAGCACTCCTGACCCTCCCTCTGTGTGCCCCTGGCTGTGCCCCCCCCAGGTGATGAACGAGGATGGCCAGACCAGCACCATCAGGGACAAGATCCTGACCATTGACGTGCAGCCGGGATGGAAACGTGGCACCAGGGTCACCTTTGAGAAGGAGGGAGACCAGGTGAGCTCAGAATCACACAAGAGTCAGGTTGGAAGGGATTTCTGGAGATCATCCAAGAGCCCAGGCCAGGCAGGGCCGCCTGCAGCAGGACCTCATCCAGGTGTGTTTGGGATGTCCCCAGAGGGGGAGACTCCGTGGCCCCCCCAGGCAGCTGTTCCAGTCCTGTGCCCACTCCATGGAAAAGGTTCTTCCATGGAGAAGTTCTGGTTTCCCATTGCTGAGGGCACTTGGCAGCGTGACCAACAGGGACTCAGCATCACTGTGCTCAGGAGCACTCTGAGGAGCCATCCCTGCCTGGATTTTCCTTAGAACAGGGTAAAGAAAAAATAATTGAGAGGGGTGGTTTTCTTCCTGGCAGAAACAGGGTTTTGGATTTGCCCTTGGCTGAGCAGGCATCTTGGATAAAAAACTCCTTTTTCTCTTAAGGGAGGAAGGTACTCTTCCCTTCTCTCTAGCCAGCTGAAAACAGCAACACAAGAGCAGGAATTTGTGTCAGTTCTCCCTGTATAAAATAATTTTCAGGTTTCCAAGGACAGGTTGGATGTGGCTTGGGGCAACCTGGTCTAGTGGAAGGTGTCCCTGCCCATGGCAGGGGGTGGAACTGAGTGAATTTTGACATCCCTTCCAACCCAAACCATCCTGGCACTCCATGATTCTGTGATCTTTTTCCCCTCCCTTAGGGCCCAAACATCATTCCAGCTGACATCACCTTTGTTGTCCAAGAGAAGATTCACCCAAGGTTCAAAAGACTCGACAACAACCTCCTCTATGTTGCCACCATCCCCCTGGCCAAGGTAAAGGGCCCAGTGAGGGGACAGAGCTGCACCTTTGGGCTCTGGGGCTGCAGCAGCAGCTCCTGGTGCCCCTCCACGCCCAGCAGGCCCTGACTGGATGCACTCTGGATGTGTGGACACTGGATGGGAGGCTGCTGAACATCCCCATCAACGACATTGTGGAGTAAGTGCCAGGGGAAAACTGGGCTCAGAGGTGAGTGGGCACTGGGGAGGAGCTTCCCTGGCACTGGGGTGTTCCACAGCCTTTTCCAGCAGGTTTGGGGCTGCAGGAGGAGGAGGAGGATGCCCACAGTGGGTAGCTCTTCTGGTCTGGGGCCATGTTGCTGGGAGCAGAGGGAAGGAGAGGGCTGGGTGTGGCTGGATGAGGGTGGATGCTGGAGCCTCGGAGAGCAGGACAGGCCCTGGTTGAAGCTGGAATAACCTGAGAAACCCACCTGGGGCTCTGCAGGTGGGGCTGGGGATCGTGGTTCCCACGTTGGGATCATCCCACAGCTCCTCTCAGCCCCTCCTTTGCTTGACAGCCCCAAGTACTACAAAATGGTGCCGGGGGAGGGAATGCCACTGGCCCAGGACCCCCAGCGCAAGGGGGACCTCTACATCTACTTTGACATCCTCTTCCCCAAGAGGCTCAGCCCTGAGGTGAAAACGCTCCTGAGAAGCCTCCTCCAGTCCTAGGGACAGTGACCTTCCCCCTCTCCCCCCTCCCTTGTCCCCCCCAATAAAGCTTTGGAGCCAGCACTGGGACTGGGCAGAAGTTCTTCCAAATGCTGGGACCCTTCAGACACAGGGTCACCCTGAAACAACAGCCCTGAGGCCTGGCCCGGGCCTGGCTTTGTGGTCTCTGCTCTCCACCCCCCACCCTGCAGCAGCAGCTCTGCAGCCCCAGGGAGGATTTGGGGGGGATGGAGGGAGGCACCTACTGGCCTCAGTGCTTTATTTTCCTCATCCCAGAATCTGTCCCTGCTGAAGCTGAGCCCTGACAGCACAGGGAGAGGTCAGATAGCACTTGTGTTGCCTTTTCCAATGGCACTCCAGGGCTGGGAGAATGCCCTAAAAAGAGGAGGAAACCCTGACCCTGCTGCGATTGGACCCCATGGGGGTGGTTTATTGCCAGTAAGGAATAATGGCAAGCTGTGCCAGGAAAGGCAGTGCTGAGGGAAAGTGCTGGGGATACCCCCATCCCAAAGCCAGCGTGGA
>VXBB01005880.1:23466-36583 GCA_013399915.1 Illadopsis cleaveri
ATTTCTTTTCCCCAGTTCTAATGCTAGATTCACACTGTTTACAAACAGCTGTTGCAACAGCCCCAAGCTCCAAAGAAATATGTGACACATCTGAGAATCTGACAATCAAAGTATTTGTTTGAGTGGACCCCTTGTATGGCTTGGCGTAACAGGAGACATGGTCCTCCTGGTATGTGTCACTATGGCAGCTGTGTGCATGGCAGTGGCAGCAGCTCTGCAGTTATTTGCTCCTTTATTTACTGCAGCAAGTAGAACATGATCCCACAGACAGGGGAATTCAGACAGCAGAGAGAAGAGAGCGAAGCCTACAGCAAAAAAAACCCCAAAAAACAAAACCCCCCAAAAAACCCCTTATAAATAAAGGGCTCCAGCAGAGGTTCAGGGAACAACTTGGGTTTTAAAGGTAACAGCACAACACTCAAAAACAAATGTTGCACAACCCCATTTATCACTTCAGAGAGGTTTTAAGAAAACAGTTGTCCCATACGAATCCTACACTGCATTTCTACCTCACTATGATTGTTCCTACACCCACTTTCCATCTCACTCTGACATCCTGCCAGGAGAAATGGCTTTTGTAATCCCTTCTGGGGCTGAAGGCAAAGCAAAGACTTCAGATCTCTTCCTTAGACAAGTAGACTGCAGTGTTAGGAGCAGGAGAAGTCACAGAAGCAGCATACTGCACAAAAGATGAGGAGTGAACACAAAACTACATGCAGTTGTTTCATTAAGAAAACACTTCAAGCCAACTGAACTGTGGTAGGGCAAGGGATGATTTTCAGTGCACAGAACATGTTAGGAGAGGAAGTGGCTGTACACAAAAAAATACCACAAACCCCACCTGTTCCCAGCAGCAGCTACTGGGATCCTTGTATCATAAATTATTGTTCCTAAAGGACACGTATCAATGGCAATGTCCTTGTACAGGTAGTTCTAATTTCCATTGAATTTTATGTTTTGTGCAGGGCTCTAAAGATACCATCTTTAGATTACTTTCTTTATATAACATAAATGGCTTATGTTTGCCCTACTAGCAACACCCTATAGCTTTTAAAATGCTTGGAGAAAGAAATGTCTGCCATTTTTTACATAAGTAAGGTTTAGAGAAAATAGATGTCAGGACCCAGGGATATTTTCACTTTTATCCCGTTAAACTTTACAAGTTTTAACCGTGCTTCTGAATTCTTCAGAGAAGCTTTGAAATTCACAAGTTCATACAATTCACAGAGCATCTGTTGTGAAAAATAAAGAGATTGTGACTTCCAATTTAAATAACTAAGAACTCCACTATTAAAAATAAACTCCTTCTTATTTAAAATAAAGTCCAGAATAGTCATCATGGCAGCAGCATAAAAAAATCTAACCTAGAAATTTCAGAATAAGATGAGAATTGTTATGAATTGGAGGAGTCTTTGTAGTCCATTGGAATTACCTCTATGTACACCTGCAATGTAAAATTAAGAATTAGGTATCTAGCTACTGTTAATACCATTTAGGAGCTATGCACCAAGAGCTGGACCCCTTAAGTACCGAAACATGCATTGAAGTTGCTTAATTTGGATAAAAATAAAACAATTGAAACCTTTTCAAGAGCTGTGCCTCAGCAACCTTTTGGGATTCTGAACATCTTCTGAGTGTAAAGCTTTTAACTGGGTAGGAGAAGAAACTCTTTAATAGATGGAGAGCACAAGGGGAAAAGAGGATGAAAAGTGGGACTTTGTGGGGGAGGACAGAGGACTTGCTCTTGGCAGAGGAAACTTCTGAAGAGGATGCTAAGGAGACTGAAGACGTGGGTGACAGTTACATAGAGGATATTTCAATTGCATTTGAGGGTTGTTTAGCCCTTTGTGCACTGAAAATGAAGAAAAAATTTGCATGTATCAAATTCAGTGTGAATTTTACACAACCCTAATTCAATAGTCTAAGTTTCTAAAGCTTGCTTTTGTTAATAGTCTTGAGTTTTTCTCTAAGCTTTATGAATGAAGCTCTGTGAGGCCGGCTTCCCTTGATAGATTTCAAATGGGGACATAAAGTTATATATTTTTTGACCCTGACCTTCCCCAGATCTTCCAGAGGGCAATGGCACAGTTGGGACACTATTACTCCAACTTCTCACAATTACAAAATGCCACATCAATATGGGCCTCAAAAATGCATATCAGGTAATGTGTTTTTATTTACATATGCAAAAACAAGCCCAAAATAAGGTAATGGTCTTATTAGAGACAACACATCCTGGGGTGAATCAGTAATAAGGACGTCCCTGTTACTGCATTACTCTTGGTCAGACAGATTATTTTGCCAGATTTCTTAGAGGTATGGAGAATTAAGCTTTGATAATGGCCTTATCCTCAGCATTTTCATTCTATTTTTACGTATTTTGGATATCACTAGCTACTTTATGCTCAGGGAACATCAATTCAAAATTAGGTGATGATATGCTCAAGACAGTCAAGTAAAAAAGGGAGGGACTGGTTTAATACCATGAAGGAAGTTTATAGGGAAGTGTTTTAAAAATATAATTGGACTGAGGAAAGCACCAGAAGGATGGGGGACAAGAAGCTTTAAATGTGGCTCTTAGTGCAGCCGAACATTTTTTAACAGAACACTTGACATCATGGCGGGGAGGAGTTTCCTATTATTTGAAGAAACAAATTGTATATAAATATGCCAGGTTTTACTCCATTTTTCACTTCTACATTGTGTATAAAATATTTACCTTAGCTACTATGCGAACAGCAAATTAGGTGAAGAATTTGCTCAAGGTTTCAGGGAAATTTTTGTATCTCTTCTGTATCTCTACCAAAGCTTCCTGTAGTCAACCTACAGCACTCTTTGCTGCTGCAAAACTTTGCTGTAAACACAAGCCTCTATGAATGGCTCATGGCCAAGTGCCTGCAGAAGAGCACTGTGCACTTCAGTTTATGTATTTTTTTTTCCAGGTTTGAGAGATAAACCTCAGGTTGCCAGGGCCTGAACTTTTTTCATCATTATTGCTCCCTATGTTGTCATGATTAGCATCTGACATCCTCTCTAAATGTTTTTCCTATTTAGCAACACTTGTGCTCTCCTTTTTCAACCTGAGTAAACAGGCTGCTTGAAACTGGAGTGGGAGAAGGGAGAAATGAGCATTTGTATGCAGGGAATAATGTTCACTAAAACGTTTTTGACCCACAAAAATTCTCCACAGACAGATAGACTGTGTGCTGTGACCAAAACGTTGCTATTTTTAAGGTGTCTGGCTTCTACCTGCCTCACATAATGGTCACTCTGAAAAGGATTTTGGCAGTTGGTTGACCACTAAATATGAACTTGATTTTTTTGTTATTTTTATTTGTTTTACATTGTGGTTAGGCTTTCAAACTTCTATGGAGGTTTAAAACAAACAAACAAACAAAAAGACAGAGAGAGGGAAAGAAAAAGAAATAACCCAAAGAGATGTGGAGAGATAGAAAGAACAACTTACACACACAGATAACCCACACAGACACACCAAAGATTTAAAAAGTAGGATAGGAGAGAATCCATGAATAGCCCCTGAAAACACAGGCTCCTTTTCCGTAGGAAGACACAGCATCCCCTCGTGCAGCACCCCCAGACAGAGGGCTGCAGATGAGCCATTAGAAGGTGTGCTGGTGTGATGGCTGTCTGCAGACTTGGCTCTGGCCCTGCTCAGCCCTATTAGCTCAGCAGCTTCCCGGTGGTCAGCCCGTCTTGCCATAATCGCACGCCGGCGCCACAAGAACGTTCCTTAACTGTGCACTGTACATTGTAATGAATGCAGGCTAAAATACTCCAAACCACTCTGGTTCAGGAACAGCCATGACCTCAGGCTTGACAGCTCAATACCATGCTTATTTGTATGGAGTACCTGACAAAAAGGATACCCCTTCCAATGAATGCAGCATTTTCTCTCTTTCTCACACTGTTAATTTTATGATACTTGGAATTTGAATTATTCTACTCTATCAGTGGGTTTAAACTGGAATCCCCTCTGAGAAGGTCTAAGTGAACTGCAGCTGACCAGAAGAGGTGAAGTGGAGAGAGGACATTTTGGAAAACACTTCATTTAGAGGTAGAGGAGAAAAGTCAGTATTTCTCCTACAGTTACACACTTTTCCTTCCAGCTCTTGCCTTAGCACACCCTCAATTAGGAGTGGGTGGTTTATATTAAATTGAACATAAAAGATTGATCTCTGACAGACTTTGTTTTAACTCAGAAGTAAAGGTGTCCCAAATTTTACACCACCTCAAAAAGTAAATTAAGAATAATTTTCAATTTCATAAGTTTTAAGATCCAGATATTAAAATTATTAGAGAGAGACCTCTGTCCAAACTAAGGTGAAAACAAGACCATATACCAAATTCAAGAGTATACATTTCATTAATCAGAAAAGCATATTTTACAAGTTTCCTTCAAGCTCAGCAGGGCTCTTTTTTCCCATTGCTTTCATGCCATCAGGTGCAATAAATCACAACTTCAAGGCCTCCATGATATGCAGTGACTTAGTCCCACAATCCTTCCCCCAGACAAAGCATAAAAATCAAAAACATGATGTGCAGGATGACTGGGATTTAATTCAGGTAGTTATCTGTTGCTGTTGTATCATGTTTTGCATGCACCTTACATGAGGAAACTTTGAATCCAAATTTCAAAGGTGTTTTTTTTTGTGTTTTTTTTTGTTTGTTTGTTGTTTTTTTTTGTTGTTGTTGTTGTTGTTGTTTTTTTGTTTGTTTGTTTGTTTTTTTTTTCCCCCATCTCATCCATCCCAAAAGAGACATAATTCACAAGAGAAGGTTCCTAAAAGCAGCTTACATTTTGGTAATTAGCTAGTTGGATGGAATACTCAAAATACATTAGGCTATTTGGTTAGTGTTCACTTTGAAAATCAAAGATATTTTCCAAGTTATTTTAGAGGTCTCAAAAGGGACAGCATGTAGCACTTTTTAGAGCTTCCCATTTATGTGGTTCCAAATATCTTGCCTCACATTAGTAGATCATTTTGCTCTCAATAAGAAATTCTTGTCAAACCTTCTCCATTGCAAACTGCACAGCTAATTTTTCTGCCATTTTTCCTTTATGAGACCTGTGGGTTACTGCCAGCCTTTTTTGTTGCAGCTGCCTCAGAGGCAGCCTTCTCCTCATGGAAAACTCAAATGAGATATCTGGACTACGTTAAGCTGAGCAGACAAGTGGAACCTGATTGTAACTTCATAAGAAAGGTTCATAGCAGAGGAATTCTTCTTGAATTAGGGTTGGGTAAGGGAGGGCGGGTTCCCTTTAGGGACCTTGATGTGCCTTGTCATGACTCCAAAGCATGAAGGTGAGATGCCTTCTAATGGGGTGACACTGCCTGTGGTTTGACGGCAGTTTTTCAGAGCTGCTAGCTTTTTTGTTGGGGCTTTTGGATGTCTGACCATGGGGAACAGCTGAAGTTGAGCCACCTCCTGCCTGGAAGCAGCCTGGTAGAGCACGAAGGTGATGGTCCATATTTTTTCTGTCCACCAGTACTGAGTTGCAACAAATCTTTTGAGATGACATTAGGACTTCTTTGTTTGTGGAGGCAAGTGATGGTAAAGAACCATTCTGTCTGCCTTTGTTCATTCATGCAGCCTGCCTAGGTACGTGGAAAGCCTCTTTTGCGAAGCATGTCTTGGGCCAGCCTCACCACGTAGTCAGTGACCTTAACATTGACCTTCTTCCCTGGGTGACTCCTTTGTGAAAGGGAGCTCGTCTGTGTCTCATGAACGACCAGAGCTTTTTTTCACTTTCTTATTTTAATACAGTATTTAGGCAGCACAGCAGAGTGAATGACATTTATGCAAAGTGATATTATTTCTCATATTTTTCCCTAAGCTTGAAAATTCTGGCATTGATTCCTTGCTCACTTCCCACTGCACTAAACTGGTACTTCTCAGATACTGACAGCCATGCACATAAGGTGAATGAAGATTGAGACAATTGTCAATCTATCTGGTAAAAGTGATGGTGTTTCAAAAGTTTTTTGTGCAGACTCTATTCTGAAGCTGGTAAGAATTGCTATTACACTCAATTAAACATTTTCCTGACTGGCTGTTTTCACTTTGATTGCTTTCTATTTTGGGGAGGGGGGAAATAAAGTAAAAAATAATTATAAAGTATATTTTTAAATGAACACAAGCGACTTTATTTGCATGTGAAAATTTATATACTCAGGGGAGAAATAGGCCGAGGTTTGCATTGACAATCTATTTTGGCACAGATCTCTAAAAATCACATGGAAGAAGTTTGTATCTGTAAAAGAATATTTTATAGGCACACTAAACTCAAGAAATTGAGTTAACTACCCACAGGAGAGATGCAAAAAAAGCTCAGTGAAAACACAAGCAAACTGAAACCTTTGCAGGACACTGCAACTTCCACAGCTGGAGGAACAGGAGCAGCACAAGGACATCATCACGACCAGCAACATTAGACTTTTGAAATCCTGACTTTGGTCAACATTTCTCAAGTGGTGGGGTCTTGTTCAGCAATCTGGAACGGCTACAGCACCTCTAAAGAGCCTGCAACATGCTATGCAGATGGATCTGCATGAAGTTAATGCTGAATTGAATTAATTTGCATGGCATTAGTTCTCACAGACTAGTAAGTGTTTTTCCACTCCTTTGTACATTGTATTTCCAGCCAGACTTTTTTTCTTTTTAACTGCAGCTTCTCTTCAACACAGCCATGGCTCCATGTCTGACCATTGCTCTCTAATGAACATCAGCATTCACAATTTCTATTGAGTCAGAACTCAGAATCAGAGCCCTTGACAAAATCTGGACTTTTCTATGTTATTTCCACTTCCTTTATCCTGTACGTCATACTGTATTGAGGATTGTATTATCCGTAATAAATATCCCCCTGAGCTTCAGGCTCATGTCCTTAGAATTGGACAAAGCTTGAGAGCTGTGTGAGTCTACTCCAGGGGAGTCAGAAGAGAAGGGGAAGAAGTGAGAAAAGACCAAGTGAAACTCTCTGCACAGCCCAGTAGCGAGTTACTTCCCCTCCTGCAAAACACTAGAGAAGATCCATAGCTGGCTATGCTACACCACCAAGAATTAAATGAAAATAGATTAAAGAAAAACCCAAGTCTCTGAACAGAGCTCTCAGGGTGCTCCTCAGGTGAACAATGGGCATGGAATGGATAGTTAGGGAAAAGAGACCTCTGAAATGGAAGCAGCCTGTGTCAAACAGAGACATCAAGCTGGCAGGACTTGAGGTCAGAAATACAGATGCATTGAGGAGGTCAACCAAGTGTCAAAGAGAAAGCCACCTCCTCAACAGCAGAGGGAAAGTGAGAAAGCTGCTCTAAAATCATGGAGACAATAGGAATATATTTTTAAAAAAACTTGCAAAGGAACAGATGCTATTTTTCAAGAGAAATGGCTTTAGTATTTTCAACAATCACTCTGAAATGCTATAGCATTCCTTATATATGATAAATAGCTATTTTTCCTGTGTGCAGCCATTGTGTTTGTTAGTAGGAGGAAGCAGTATTGAGTAAATACCCTGTGGTATATGTTGCAGGCTGTGAAATAGAGATGACTTGACAGATTAGGAGGATTTTAACAATACACTGAGAAATTGGATGCTCCGTACCAAATCTTGACCAACACGTACACGATAGCCTGTGTGAGGATCAGCATCTGGGGAGAGACCTACACGCTCTTTGTACTTCCTGAGGGGATGCTGCAGTCAAGGCTCTATAGCTGCTCATAAAGATGCAAGACAGGTCAGTGAGAAAGCCTGGCTAGCAAAGTCTGTTGCTAGAGCTGCAGAGAGTGTCTGACAGATGTGGTGATGCAAGAGGTGACGGCCCTTCTCTTCAAGAAAGGCAGGTATTTGAACACCCCCACCACCCCTAACCACCTCCAGGAAAAACTGAATTAAATATAGGAAGTCAGGGAGAGAAAGTCAAATATAAAGAAAAAGAGAGAAATGGAAGGTTATACCAAGTGCCAAAGGGATGAAAAAACTAAGTCTTAAGCAAAGATGGGGGGGAAAGGCCAGGTCTGCATTCACAAGGAAGAGAAAGGAGAAAGGTTTGAGCACAAAATCAAAGGAAGGAAAAGCACAAGCTGAAAGCCAGAGGGGAAGAGAGGGCAAAAATAAAGTCAGAGAGAAGAAAGAAGTACAGTATGTTAACAGAGAGCCTGTTGAATAGGAAGCAGAATAATTCTCTCCAAAGTTAAAAAGCTGATCTCCTTGTATTTTCAACATGTACAAGTACTTCTGTAGTTAAAAATGGGAACTGGGCTAGGATGCACAGAACATGCTATAATCTGTTTATCTTAGTAAACTTGAAAGCAAAGTAGCCATTTGTGTCACTTCCATTACATTATTGATACTACAGGGCTTGTATCCAGAAGCAAGTCTTGGCTCTCACAGCATGGACTCAAAAAGAAACCTACTTGGACCACAGACATCCATAAGAGTGAGGAGGTATGTTCCAAGAAAAGTGAACGTTGTTGGATTAGTGACAATGTGCTCAAAGTAAAACAACAATTTGTCATAGTGAATAAAATAAAATATACAAGACAGTGACAACTTAAATATTTACAGGTGAAACAAGTAATAAAGATGAAGATATTGTCAGATCCAAAGATAAACAGTGAAAAGACAATTTTAAGTAACTAACATAAAATTACAAGAGTAAATGCTCTACCTAGGAATTCTGAAGTCTAAATTAACCTGCTGCAAAGCCAGGAACATGTGAGTACTGCTGATGCTGCTTGTGAGGAGACTTTATACTAAGAAAAGTATGCAATAATGTTCCTAGATACATGCTTTATAGTGGTAGAAAATAGGAGGACACATGGCTCCCCTGGATGTTTCCTCAGAATATGTCTTTTGAAATGGTTCAATGAAGATATCCTATCAATTTCATTTGCTCTCTGCTGTTGAACACAGTGGACAAGATGCAGTTTTAGAGAGCAAGATTCAGTAGCGTCACAAGAATTGTGCCTTTTTCTTCAAAGTAGCAGATTTATTGACTTTAATAAGCTGAAAATATCTACACGGACACTAGACAAACATAGACTCAACACAGACTGAGAAAAAGCTGATAATTGTATTAAACTGACTGCGTTTTTGTTACATGTGTTTGGGAAATTTCCAACAACAGAGTGCCAAAAGGCCTGGTTGTGAGTCTGACAAAAATCCCACAGAACTGAAAAAGATAAATATTATATGAGGTTTTTTTTCAGACACAAATTTTAGTGCTTTGCGTAAGTATAAGGGTAAGTTTCTTTAACCTTGCTTGGGCAGTGCTTTACCTGTATGGGCAGTTCTGTTAATACCTAGACTGATGTGAATACAACTGACACTCTACCTGAACACTTGAGAACATACCCCATCTACAGGGTAGGGGAAAATGCTGTAAGGTTGTCCCAAAGGAGCAATGGCCATGGCTGCAAGGTGTTTCCTTTAGGGTTCTAGCTCTGTGTCTAAAAGCAGACTTGGTAGGATTAGCACGTTTTAGAGATCTGTGAGGATAGATAATGAGGATTTCTGCTCACATTTCCAGCAAGTAATAAGAGTATAACGAGGTTTATGGAGTGGAATTTTAGAAGCTTTTGCTTTAGTGCATGACCAGATGGTGGTGAGAAGAAGAGTGGTTGGGCTTCCGCAGTGGAAATTGTGACTGACTGGGTGATGAAATAAAAGCATTTGGGAAAGGAGAGTGGGAAGGCACTGGACTGCGATAGCTAGGAGATGGAGGAGTAAGTCTGGGATAGAGTCTGTACCACTAGAGCAAATTTCAGGAAAGTGCTACGTGTAGGAGCTCTGTTTCACTGGTGGCACAGCTAGAAAGTATGCACTGCAGAAGGCACAATTCTGAATTGTGGGAAGTGAGGGAGGCATAAGGACACATGCAGATTAAGGGGAAAACAAAACATCAAGAGGCTCATCGTTAAATAAGCATCCTTCCTCCAATTTAGTAAGTGAGGTGGAAGTCACACAAAAAAAAGAAAAGTGGTCATGATATTAAGGCAGTTCCATAGCATGTCTATGTATAATCTGCAAGGGGATTAAATTCAATGTTCATAAGGTGCCTAAATTATTCTAGTACCTTTTTTGATGATCATTCAGTACTTTAAACATGCTCTTTATGACATTTGCATGAATGTATGTGCATGCAAGTGTAATTAAGTGTAAAGTAAGATATCCCAGAGGTACAGAGAGATTTCTGAACACTGATCCCACGGCTCAATTGATCTAGTTCAAACCTCAGGGCTGATACTGTTCCTGCAGAAATAAAAGGAAGTGCACATGCATACTGGCATGGGTGCACACACTTACTGGTATACCTGTACATGCTACTGGACTAGGATGTGTCAGTCACTGAGAGTGTGGTCTGTACACCGAGGACTCTTTGCCTTTGGGGTAAATCCTGGTATATCTGCCCCAAGATGTTTCAGAGACATGAAGGTATGGTAGAAACAGAAGGAAGTTTAAAAACCAGATGCTCAAAGTGGAGCGTGACTTTAATCTTAACTGGCTTTGATATATGGAGGAGGCCAGATTATGATTAAAGGACAGTTAATTTCAAGGTCATCTATAATTATCATAATATTGCCTTTCTTGAGCTATTTTAGTTTTTTGTTATAATTTTAATGTTATTTAAAGTATATTAATTTGATTTTTATTTGTTTTAGAAAAGAGACAAAATTAAAAATTTAAGAAATATATCTGAATTCTTGCAGCATTCAAGAGACTTAAGATCTGCAGCTCTGAGTCAGCCTCTGAGGTGGTAAGGCCAGCAAGGCAGGCAGACTTTTTCCAAGTCTTTGCATTGACTTTATACCTCTTCTTTTCTTGTTTCTCTCACATGAGTAATGGATAAGATTTTTTCTCTTCCTTTATTTTTTGAACCAGCTGAGTGGAAAAGCACAAACTCTTAAATTCCAGTTAGTTGTTTTCCAGGGCTTGCTCTTTCTGCACATTCTCTGTTTTGTGCTTTAATGCATGCTAAAATGTTCAATGGTTACTGTAAACTTTGACATAAGCGCACACACTTACAGTTTGAGCATCTCACATTGCTTGTTACGGAAAATAGGTTTTCCGACTCTTGTTTGTTAGGCACTGGTAGTGTCTCCTCCCTGATGTTGAGAACTCTGAGTAATGATGAGTGTCCTTTGTGTGTGCAATCACGCCTCATGCAGTGGTCTTGTCTTTTGCAGGTGTTGAGGGTGCCACAAAATGCTACAGACTACAATCCATTGGTCTTATTCGGGCCAGGAAACAGGTCTGTGGGTGGAAAGTGGAAATGATGGTCTTAGCAGTATAAAGGAAGTCTCACCAGAAGACTGTAACTGAAAGGAAGTGCACATGGAAATATGCTATCACCCACACCCGAGTTCAGCAAAACCTCATGCAGCTGAAGGGGCTTTATGGGATCTCTGAAGCATAGCCACCCACAACGGTCATCAGATCAGTCTGTGTGGGGTTTTTTTTAATAGTGCTTTGGGGTTTTTTTCCCTCCTTTTCTGCTTTTCGGACTTGCAGTCATAAGCTCTAACCTTCATGTATGTGTGTATATAAACGCATAAAGAGAGAGAGAGGATAAGCACTTTTTCTCCTTTATCCTGTCCATGTTCTAAAATAAGATGTCCCACAAAACAATTTCATCCACACAAGCACTGAATCAAAAGTCCCTAAAGATATCCCACAAGTGGGACTCCTCTTAGGGTCAAATATTGAGGAGGAGTTGAGTCACAGTCGTGGCTTGGCTAATACAGAAGTCATGGTTTTGGCCCCTTGAAACTGATCACCTAACCATGGCTGGCATCAGCAGAAGTATAATCAAGATCAAGTGAGAGTTCACTTTTACAGTCTGGGGCCAAATCACCATTCATTCTTGCTCTCTTTTTTGTAGTTTTTATTTAAAAGCTTATCCTTGGATGTCTAAATATGAGACTCAGAGGCCGAACTGTTCTGGCTGGATAATATATTTTCAGCTAAGTGTGTAGCCTGCTTTAAGTTTCACTTGAAGAACACTACTCAGGTGCTGTTTTCAGATAGCTATAATACCACCTTTAATGAATTTCAGTGCAGTAAGCTGAAAGCATGAGTTGCTGACATTTCGTTGAAAAAAATCCATTTTGCCCAATGTGTTTTGCACCTTTCCTGTATGATTTTTTCTGTGTATTTGCATTCAGTGCAGCTTTATTTACATAAGGTCCAGCTAAAAATGGATTTTTAAAGTCATTTGCTAAGAAGCAGTTCAGTTTGAATGAGCAAGTAAATGAATGAATGAAGCTCTTAGTTCCAACAGGTTGTTACCTTCAGTGGCTTGTTAAAAGAACCACGGACTCAAAAGCTCAGTTGGAAAGAGGATACAGAGCATGTTTCCATCCACCCAGAGACCAGGAAAGCTGCCATCTGACAGCAATGCCTAACATATGACAGCAACAGCTAACACTAACACAAGCCATCCTCTTCTTCCTATCCTTTCCAAGTCCCTCTGTCTGCCACTGCACATGACCAGACATAACCCAGCTCCTCAGTGCTGGATGTGCTGGTTCCAAAATCTTGCTCTGCTTGACATGTTATTCTATGCTGCATGGTTCAGACAACGAGTGAAGGCCAATTCAGTTATCTACTAAGAAGTGAAAATGCATAATGTGGGGCAAATGGCAGTGGAAACCGAGATAGTGCCTTAGAGATGAAAATTGCAAATTCTAAGTGCAATCCTTATGACAGGATACAGTCCAATTCATTCATTGGAGTGCATGGGCCAAGAGACACCACCAGAAAAGGTTCCTCTCCATTTATTTAACATCAGAACCACTCAGACCTCCCAACATGTCACGTCACTGGAAGCTATCTTAAGACAGAACACGAGCAAAGCAAGGGAATGCAGCAGCGTTCATGCTGAGTCCCCATTCTCCAACACAGCAGTCACTTTGCACCACAGAGTCAAACCCTGTTCATAGGAATGCATGTAAACCTGGCCCTCTGCCTTGCTGCTCACTCGCTTCTCCTCCCACAACCCACATGCATCCGTGCCAGGCACAAAGCTTACAATGGATCTGATGATGCAAACAGAAAGGGCAGGTTGATAGTTTGCAGCTGGGGGCGGGGGGGGGG
>VXBB01005880.1:58520-74427 GCA_013399915.1 Illadopsis cleaveri
AGTCTTTGCACCACACTATATTTCTTACTAAGATAAAAAGAGAAAGTGAAAAATATTACTGAACCAATGAACATCAAGCTCATATCTGCTAAGGTAGACAAGGCTTCTAAAAGTTACTGTAACTCAGTTCTGTGAGTCTTTTTACATTTAAGACATTTTAGATAGTACCAGGATTCTGTGACACTCAAAACTCTACATTTTACAAGTAGAATCTGCTGAAACAAACTTTGTAGACTAACTTCAGAAAGCCTTTGCTTATAGTTTATGGGGAACTTAGAACAAAACCTTGGGTCCTAGGCCAAGTAGTTTTTGTAAAGTTCCAATTCTTTCAAAAAGGGTTGCCTTTGGAAGAGCCCGTGAACGTCCTCATGGCTGAAACAGATCCTGCTATGTCCAGCCTTGCTCTAGATGACATCTCGCTGTCCTCTTTGGAGGTGAAAGATAATGGAGACCAGGAGGTAGTTTTTCAGGGAGAGAGAACATCACAAATATCCTGAAACATCTCCTTTTCCCTGAGGAAATCTAAATGTAGCAGAAAAGCACATGCACTCCTGCCATGTTTTCTAGTTGCAGTCCCTCAGATAATATCTACTACTTAGTGTAACTCTTTATACTCAAAGCAGTCTCTGCAAGGACAGGGAGATCTACGTTGGAGTCACAGCTATATCTTTGGACAGACACTGTGTAATTTTTATGGCTAGCTCATCTCTGTAATTTTCTCAGCAACATGGAATGCATGTCTCCCATCAACAGGTTTCAGAACCAAATCATTTTTCATCTGTCTGGAGTGGTTCGGATTTATTGAGAGGGAAATGTCTTCTGGGGACCATGCTAAAATAATCCAAAAGCCTCCTTCTTCTAACCTCATAATCTTGCTGTGGAGTCACTCTCCATGTGGGGTCACTACCACTAAGCATCAATTTTTCCCACTCTAAAAAATTTTCTGAACCTCATCACCTTAGAAAGGAAGGGGTTTTTTAACTTCTGAGATTTTGAAATTTAGATAAGCTTCCAAGTTAATCACTAAACTCCTAATCACCAGTATTATTAAAACATGTTTTATATTTAAGAGTGTCAGCTAATGTAATGTAATCCAATTAATACAAAAAAAATTTCCATTAATACTACTTGCTGAAGAATGGGGGTGTAATTTACTATGAAGAGGGGAAGCTGGCTTTCTGAGATGTAGAAACAAGAGCTGTCTGATAAAATGAAGGAAAAAAGAAAAAATAAAGCATATCATGACTTATGGAAGGACACACAGAGAGTGTACTCTTAAAAGTAACTGTATATTTTCCTCTCTTTTTCTTAATGCATACCTCATAAAAATAGTATTTGTCAGAAGCAAAAGTAGTTATTTTTCCTGGTAGATATGCAATTCATTGCTAGGTTCACATTTATCAGTTGTATTTCTAACTTTACAGCCTAGCTTAGTTCCCAGAAACAAGAAGAAAAAAACATGCTCAGAATTTACATATTGTGTTTATGAATTAGGGTGGCTGTCTTAGAAATGCTCAAGGGAGCTGGAAGATACATACACACACATAATGCAGTAAGAATTTTAAGCTGATATATCTGTTCTCCACTTTTACAGAGACATATTCTGCTTTCAGTTAAGACCTCTTATTAAAGAGTATTCAAATATGTGAAAGTGAAGATGAAGTCTGACAGACCTTCAACAGGTTGTGGTGCCTTCATACAGTACTGCCCATATCACTTTTTAATTAGCAGCCCAAATGCAGTGAACAGATTGTGCAGTGTACTACATCAGCCTGGCTCGTACATTTTCTATTTACTCATATTCATATTTAAAGAACCCTCTTCCAAGCAGGCTTTTTCTCCTCTCTCTATTCTACCCAAAACCCAAGTCATCAAGTAAATACCATTTCATGTACTGGCAGCTTTACCAGGTAGCTGAAATGACACTCAAGTCTACTGTTTAATGCTTTTTTCTATACTTGGGGTGAGAAAACAAATTGCTACTAGACTTAGTCATTAACTAAAAGTTTTAAAAGCATGCAATTACACACCCAGTGAGAAATTTCTGACTTCATTAGCCTCTTTTCAATCTGTGTTTGACACACCTAACTACTAAAATCCTAGTGGACAAAGGGCTTGTTTTATATGGATTTAACTTGACATTCTTCATTATGTTAAAGTGAAAAAGAGGAAAAAGTATTTAATTTATAGTAGAGATACTGAGAGCAAACTTTACTTGATTCTGAATTCAATATTAAAACAAACAAAAAAAAGGCTGTATGATTGCACATTTATGGCTTGCTTAAAAATGAATGGGTTGATGCATCTGCTTTTGCATAGAACAAAAGAAGGGCAAATATTCTTCAAAAGTATTAGTCAAACTATTTTTTCCTGGTGAGAAGAGGAGGGTTAATCATGTGATCCAGTAAAAAATTCTGTGGCATTCAACAGCCCATTTTTACTCAAAAGATTTACAGTTTGATTTATGGTATATTGGAATGTTTGTAGCTGAGAAGTTTAGAATATTTTGAAAATGTCTTCAGAAGACTACTTTTATTATGGTTTTGTCTTTTAACTTCCTTTTTTAAGGTGATTTAACCTACTTAAATTTTCTAAGAATTTCAAAAGAAAAAATCAAATTAGATATGTTTAGGGTTAGAACAGTCAGATTGAGTAATTCCATTTGTCTCACTAATCCTCAACAGATTTTCAGACTTGCCACATCTCATTAGGTCTGGAAATTGGCTGACTGGAGTTTGAAAATTAAATTATGATTTAAAGATATATCCCTTCATTACCTTCTATGGAACCATACTTCCCAAGAGAAACTCATGCAGGATTTATGAATTATAGGAGTTGTGATTCCTCTGTATTTCTGATATAAGGGAGAACAGTTAGGCTGCTCTGTCTGCTTTAAGGTCCATCAGTTTCAGTGAGAACTGCCTGTTCTGAAGTTGATACAAATGTCACCCATTTCTAGGGCCAAGTTTCATCCTCATTTAAAATTGCATCCCTTGGGCTTACTGGTAACAGCATCAATAAAGTGCATCCAGTTATCCCTAACTAATTAGCTGTTAAACAGCCTTCTCAGTAGGATGGAACTTCGCAAATCCAGTTCCACAAAAATCCTTCCCAATAATTTTTCACAAATACTGTATTCCTTTGGCCATTTTGAGACAAAAATAATCAACAGACTACTTTTATTTGCTGTGAAGGGTGTAAATCTGTCGAAACACCTGTAAGTGCGGTATCTCACTCTAGTATCACTAATTCAGTCAAATGTAAGAGTAAATCTGTACTAGATACCAGGAATGAGTATTTTTTTCAAACCTATGTTTTGATATTTATTCTCTTAATAAGGGTCTTTTTAATAAAAGCTGGATAAGCCAATATTTCAGAACTTCATGTTACCTATTGATGTAATATTTCTATGTTTTACTTCTTGTTTACCATGGTGCTTACTTTCCAAAGGGTGTAGGAATTTTTATGTGTTCCAGGAAGGCATGAACTATGTTCAAGACAGCTGACAGTGGTTATACATGGCCAACAATAACAAAAATATCATTTAAAAAATGCAACTACCAACTGTTACCCTAAAAACCAACATTGTATACTTCCACTCCATGTGTGCCCCCATTTGATCTTTCCAGTGACATTCCATTGAGCAAGAAAGGCCCATGTCATATTACGTTTGGAGAGAGGGGAAGCATATTTCTGGTGCTTTGTATGGTCAGGTAGATGGAAATGAGGAGTGATGGTTAGGTTTTGTGGTGGAAAGGGACTCAAAATGGCACCAAAAAAAATGTATCACCCTTCCTCTCAAAAGCACATATAAAGTGCTTTGATTCCAAACTGAAAGTGTCCCCTGGATCTGACATACGTCTAAAAGGTAGGGTCCTCAGAAATCTGAGTTCCAGCAAGTCCCTGAGGCTACAAAGACACAAAACAGATTGCTGTGGTGTTTGCACTTCAGTCCTGTAGCAAATGAAGATAGAAGCAACTGATAGCAATTCAGCAACTACCCCAAGGAGGTGTTTGAAAAGCCACCCAAATACTGCATAATTCATTAATACAGCATTCTTCCCCAGATATCTTAAAAAAATCCCAAATTCTGGTGACTGGCTGAAATATCTTAGGACAAAGCAGAGCTCCATACTAATGTTTAGAGACTAGAGACAAATATATGGATCCCTATGATTTAAATTAGGATACTGTACAACTGAGTCTAAAGAGGGATTTTGAAAAATAGCTCCAGTGGGATTCCAAACCCAATTTTTTGTTAAGCACCTGTACGAGTCTTTTGACGTGTCAAGCCAGGGGGGTTCTTTGTTAGCTGTCGTAATCAGGGCAATGTAGCTGCACTGCACTCCATACACTCTGTGGTGAAATCTCTGGGAATTTTACTTCTAAAAGAGAGAAAATATTAAATTGATACACAGAGTAAGGGTTAGAAATTGGTCAATCTTCTCATTTGGTAATATATGTAATTAATAATTTCTGACAAAAACATTTAGAACTATGCATATCAGAAAGCAAAGCTACTACAATAGCATTTATTGACCTTTTACAAATCAGATGAAACCAAGTGCCATGTTTCCAAGGCAGATAAGTCTAAAATCAGAGTGCAGTTTTTTTAGTCTATTGAATGAGCAAATTAAAGTTACAGGGTTGGGGGGGAGCAATTAATTAATTGGGCAATTCCATCAATTGACTTCTGCTATCCTATATAGCCTCTTTCCAAATAGCCATTCAAAAATGTTCTTTAGGCTGAATGTTTTTCACAGATTAACACAGACATTATAAGATCTGTCTGCCTGCTGTCATTACATTAAAAACCAGGAATTAAATGTATTTCACCAATTGCAGGCAGGTTCTTTGCTTCAGTCAGAGTAAGCACACCTTCTTATTGATCATTCACCATACTAATGTAAAGTCAAATGTAAATAGGAGGTGAAAATCTGGTATTCTTCCCTACAAATCAACTTCTCAGGCAAGTGATGAAAAGGACCAGGAGGGTAACCTTGCTAAAAGAGGGTTCCAAGCCATATAACAAAGCCTGAGTGTGGAGAAGCTATTACAGCTTCCTGGGGTGACAGAGTATTCTTGAAGGGACTGTGGGGAAGGACAAGTCCTGCCTGTCCTGCCTCTTGACAGAGGAAATAAATCACCCTGCACACTTGAGGATACCTTTCCAGGCTGCATGCTGGGAACTTCATTACACAAGCTGTGCCACATATTACTATGCATATTGCCACTGATTGGACATAGCCTTGAATCCGTAGCCTATTTCTGTCACAGTCTTAGGGGGAAGGAATCTGTTTTCTGCTTAAACAGATACTGACTTTGAAAGGATAGGGGAAGAAAAAGACACTGAGCAGCCAAGAGTTCTCAGTGGAAAAAGATCCTCTTGACTAATGATATGTCTAATCTACACTAACCCTGCCTCATGGTGCATGAAATAGTCATATTGTCATGGTTTTCATATCCCCTTTGATCTTAATGCAATTGTTCTCAAAGTGAATAGCTACTTGCAGAAATCCTGGATTCATTAGAAAGATAGAAAGTGCTTCCTCCAAGAGAGGTTTCTAATTTGGCCTTTTTTTCATACTTCTATAGGTTTATAGAGCTTCTCTGTGCCTGACAATAACTACAGTAAAATAATAAAATAAACTTGATAACAAAGAGTCCATTAGCATTATATGTGCTTCTAACATGTAATCCTAATACTAGTATAACTTGAAGGTGTTGAGTAAAATTTCCTAGTGTACACGGAGGTGAAGCTGAGACAGGAATATATGACAGTGATTTACATGTTGAAGTGAGAGAGAAAGACTGCCAACCAACCAGCCAACCAACCAATACAAGGAGATAAAGAGATGCTTCCTTGTGATACCTGCCTGTTAAGTCATCAATTCACCTGCCACAACGGACTAAGCTGAAAAATATGAGGAAGCTCTCAATTCCAGCTGCCTTTGTAACCCTTTTCATAATAGTTACTTCCTTGCCAAAATCAAAGTGTCTCATGTAAGGCAGTACTGACAGGTCAGTATACCTCCCCATGTGATGTTCCTCCTCACTTGGACACTAAATATCAGCCAAAAAATCTGCTTGCCTCCATGCCCCCCATCACACCCTCCTGTTTCCAAAATCAAATTAGAAGTGTTTTTACTAATGGGCAGTTTTTAGCTCTTATGAAGCATTCTACAGTTTTGGTCCACTCTGTTAATGAAAAGAACTTTTAATAGTTGTCACTCATTAATGGGCTAGAATCACAGTGGTCGCTATAGAGTCATCTGTACAGTCATAAGGTAAAAAAAATGAACTAAAGGCAAAAATTTAATGAAGTAAGTATCCTGTGGACTGAACACAACTATATTAGAAGTGAGATTTCACTAATTTGGGATACATCAGGAAAAGAATGCAAAAAATAAATAAATGGTAAATAAACCATGACATTTCTTCTATGATAAAATAAACCATGCCTTTTTTCCTATAAGGGTGCTGTCACTGAAAAAGTCCTTCTTATCTCAATACAAGTTGTTCTACTGTGACAGGTGTTAAATACATGTATATGATGTATGTCTATATGATGTGTATGAGTATGCGTATGCGTATGTGTATGTATATGTATGTGTATATGTATAGGTATATGTTACAATGTGTAATACATGTATGTGCATTTTTGAAGATTCTTTTCTGTCAAAACTCACTTTCACAAAAAAATTCCCATCCACAGCAAGTGTATGGATAAGTAGGATTCTGTTGTATTCTGTTCTGTGCAAACCCAGAAGTAATACTTACCATATCTTGCAGCAGAGTAAGAATTTAAATAAAATACTGTTAATGTTTTCATTTACTGCACAGCAAAGTAATCTTAAATGATTTTAAGTTTTGCGTGGGACTCCTGAAAATAAGGAAAATGTCACAGATAAGTCAAATGCAGCATAATTTTTCCTTCCTCCTAAGAAGGTTATAGTAATTGTGTCAAGATAACTTTGATGAAGCTTTTGGTAAATACTAGAGAAATCTGCAGTGGGAGGTTTTCAGGATATCACCATGATATCCTAGCTCATGTTAGGAGCCTCTGTGTTAAAATAGTCCAAGTCTGTCAATAGAAATAAAAAAATCAAATCTAGAAAATTATTTATATTGCTAATACAAGGTGACTCACAAATCATACACATTTGCAAGGGGATTACTGCAATCTTGCCTCCTAAAGAAAGGGTGGAGCTCTAAGTGTCAGTAACTATATCATGTAAAAGCTTCCTCTTTACTAAGTCACCACAGACTAATAATAGATAAAAACACATAAATCAATTTGCATCCTCTACTTGAGAGGAAGAATTAATTAGGCTAGCCTTATTGCAGTTTGTTAAACAGAATGGTTTGTAGGCAGAAATGTTACATTTCTTCTTCTCTCCTTGAATAAAGATATCTGTTCTAAGATAATTCTCTGTTTCTAATGAGTATGGCATATTTTGAGCATCTGAGTATCCCAGGTGTTATTACAAAGTTCTGCCCAACGTGTTAAGCATTTCACTGATGTTTATGGATATTTTTCCTATGTTATTCACTAGACTAAAGGCCTAAATTCTGCTTTATGCTCTTTCTTCATTAGTATCAAAAGATAGATGTTCCAAGAAGCCTCCTCTGTGCCCCACAATATTCCACTCATTGCTGTCTGCCTCTCAAGAAGATAAACAGCCATCATCTCTTGATATGAATTAAGAAAGGAAAATAGCTAAGCACAGGTAATTCCACCAGTTTATAAATGCATGTTAAGGGTTAAGAAAAGTGGTTTCTGTTAACTTTCTCTGACTGCCACAAAGTCAAAAGTCTTTAGATTCAAAAAGTAACAATTGTACTGGTTTGTCATAATTCCCAGACACATGCATATCCATAGGACAGAGATGCAGGCTCACTTCTTTTGCCTAACAAACTCCTGAAATAGATGTCCCGAATGAACATTTATTGATGCAAATTGATTAATTACAAAAATGCTCTAATTGTGCTTGCTTGTTCCAAATCTATGAGTATACACTAGCTTGCATAGGTACAGTTTTCTGCATGAAACAACTCTTCAAATGTGACCCCTGTTCAAGCCTTTGAGTTCCACACTTCTACCTGTATGTTCACTGAAACAGAAGTAAAAATAAATTTAAAATTAACAATAAGCTGTGCAAAAGAAGGATAAAGAGAAGAGTAAAAGCTACAGAGAAGTTGTAAATAAAATACAAATTAACAGAAGAAAAATTCCTGCTCTAACAGCAATTAATGATGTGCTATCAAAAAAAAAATATTACTCAGTGTGGTTTAGAGTGTTGATCTCTCATGACTCAGCCATAAAATTGTGACAATAACACAGTTGATTCTGAACCCTGAATTACACAAGAACAAATAACAATGCAAACTTTATGCAAGAATCCAACAACAAAGTTCATTTAAGAAAAAATCTTGTACTCTTGAAAATAAGTATTTGTAAATCAATTCCACATGTAGATGCAAACAATGCTCTGTTAGCCTTAAATTAANGTGATTCCTGCATGAAGTATTACCAGTGTAGTATAAATTAGAGCAAATTTTTTAATCTTAGTAGATCTGGTGTATCGTGACTCTCAGTGCTTTGGAAAAAAAATGCAGACTGATTTTTTCTTTTGTATTATATCACACTTTGTAAGAGCAAGTGTTTTCTTCAGTCCCAGCATAACCTAATTAATAATACTAGTTTGTTAACGAAGTAAATATTTTCAGTTTTACTCTGGAATAACAAAAAAAACCAAAGCAAACAATCATGAAGAGTTTTGTAACAACATGTGAGAAAGAGGGGTGTAATATTCTACAAATGCCATTGCAGATAACATTTTGCAGATGGTAAGCAAGTTCTTGAGTGTTTGTTTCACTGAAAAACAATAATGCTTTTATGTATCAGAAGATAACTATACATGAGTCAGCTAGAATAAACATGGTTTTAGAATTGTCCTTTATACATAGAGGTTTGGATGGGATACTGTTTCGGCTGAAAGGTAGTTTTGAAGGTCTGTCCTCCAATCCCCTGCTCAAGGTATCATAAGTAGTGAATGAGCTTAACTGTGAATTTCCCTAATTAGGTCTTGAAAATTCCAAAGGACAAAGATTCCTCAGGCTCTCTGGGTCACACTGCCAATACTGCACTACTTCCCCATGAGGAAGTTCTTCCTAATGTCCAATATGAGTATCTCAGACTACAGTTTGTGGTCATTTTAACAAGTTAGTCTTGTACTACCTAGCTAAGTTGAAAGTGTTTGTGAAACAGCATTTCACATGAATAGTTTTCTGGAACTATTAGACCATCCCTTTTCATCCTTCTCCCCTCACTAAAAAAGCCCAGCTCAGCTTCCCACCAAGCAGTCTTTCCAGAAATTGAGAATGGGACCTCTGCTTTTGGGCCAACCACTCCTCCTTCTGTATGATCTACAAACCTACTGAGGGTACACTCTGTCATCATGTGTAACTAATTATTCTTAAGAAGACTTCTTGAATACTCTCCTTTTTTATTGTCTGCTATCTGGGTATCAGTCTATTGCTACAATTCATACCTGACAGTCTAGTAAATTTTTAATTCATGTAGGTCTTCTTATAAATTTTCCTTTTACAATTGAATGCTCAGGGAGATAGTGATCATCCAGTACTTTCCACGTTGTTCATACAGCTGTTTGGTTGCAGAAGGCAATCAAATTGAATTAGCACAGTATATCTTGGGCAAATGCATGCTGACTATTCCCAATTACTTTTCTTGTATATTACATTCTGGTGAATTAATTGTAAGAGGACATATTTCCACTCACGGGTCTGAGATGAGACTCTCTTCCTCTCCTCTATTTCCAGACAGAACTTAGCACTGACTTTGTCATTGAGAACTTCAGCATGGTGAATCCCAGCTGGGCCCATGGATTTCAAAGAATGTAACTGGTGTAAGCAGCTCCAAACCCTTTATTGCCCTACTACTGCCTGCCCTTCTTAACTGTGCTGGTATGTGTAAAGGTAGAGGAGAAGGTGCTGACTGCAAAGACAGTGCAAAAAAGGCAGCAAAACCTGAAAATTACCATAAGCCTGGAAAAGTGAAAGGAAGAACATAGTTTTAGAGTTATAAAAAGCTTACAGCTTATTTATTCTTTTTATTACATTTTGTTTGACTTTACATTTATAATGACCAAGAGCAAATTTATAAATACTTTATTGAAAAAAATTGGTCTAGTCTCTTTCATAAATTTATACACACTAAAGATGAAGCATTCTATGCACATTTTTCAAATAGTTTTACTCACCTATGAATGACAGCTCAGGAAATGAAGGCTGCTCAAAGAGACCCTCCTTGTGTTTTCCAGTACATTTAGACATATCCCTTCTCTTTTTAACTGAAAGCATTTGCTATCTCACAAGTACCAAACACTCGATATTAATAAAAAATGGGGAAAGGGATTAAATTAATGGAGTATTGTATGACTGATTTTTTGTTAAAAACAGGATTAATTTAATTTTCTCAGCATGACACAATTGTATTGTCATTGCCTAAAACATAGCTTTCAAAATTTGGCTGATAGAGTAAAGAAAATCTTCTGGTGACATTTTTTTCTACAACTAAGTGGTGGTGTAAATCCCTGCAAAATACTGGAAAATACTGATATTTATAAAATCCTTTGACAAATATTAATCAAATATACCATCAAGACAGAATATTTCATTACATTATACGAACATTTCCTTTACATATGTAAGATATAACAAAAATCATTCTCTTTGCAAAGTTTAAGTGCTGAACTACATAAAGGAAAAGTGTTAAATGTTTTCCTGTTAGTGCTGAAAATATATTTCACTACCTATATAAGCATGCTGAAAACCCATGGACGAAAACTTCTGTCCATGAAAGAGAGAGACCTCCAGGATAACACAAAAAAAAACCAAAAAACCAACCCCAAAGAACAACAACAAAAAACCCCACATAGCCCATCTTCTCCCTCTCATAAAACAACAAACACTCCAATCCCCTTAAGTCTAGTCAATAAAAACATAATGGAGTAAAATAATTAGTCATTAAAATACGTTAGACTTCAGAGTTGGAGCATGCACCAAATTAATTTCCTCCTCTAAAACTGCAAAAAAAAAAAAAGTCTGAGATACATTTCACACATTCACTTTTGATCAACCTATTAACAGTACCATACCTTTACCTTGGTGGTGCAGTCCAAAGAAAACACATTTCTCTTTGTACAATGACTCTTGTAACACTCATCCAGAGTGTAGGAATTTCTGGAATTTCTCCATGAGCAAATTGACATGGCTAGAGAAGTTGATCCCCTTCACCACATCTGATGATCTGATTTCAGCTGTGATTATCCCCATTGCTGGCACTCTCTATAGCCCTTCTTCCTCCAAACACACATCCAATGATGTCTATATTTACCAGGGTGGTACTCTTGTCCACACTAATGTACAGACTGGGATAAAAATCTAGAGTTTACTCATTTAGAGAAATTGCCATCTAATCCATCTCCCACTCTCTCCTTTTAATTTGCTTTGAAACAAAATGAAAAATTTTAAAGATTGCGTGCAGGAGGGTTTCTACTCCCAAATCTGAGAAAAAATTACATGGACCAAGGGGAAATCAGAATTTTCGTGAAGAAACTATGTTCCTGCCCTTTGAGATAAGAAGTAGCAATTTTGACTGAATGTTTTTAAATAATTGTGGATGATTTGATTCATTCATCTGCTGCAATGACACAATATGCTATAAGAGAGGCACACCATCTCTCAGGATATTAAACCCCCTAGGCATCAGAAACAACGGCACAAGAAAAAGTTGTGACTTTATGATAATCAGTTTGACTTCTTTTCATCTCCTGTTATCTTCCTAGAATAGTCCAGGAGGAGAAAAGAAAGGATCATACAGACTAAATATTTTTGCTACTGTGTGCAGGTTTCTTGGAGATGTACAAAAGTATCCATGCCATCAAATCCCACACTTGGTGTTGATTACTTGATTACTTGAAAAGTAATAGTTGGGTGGATGACAATAAATGCCCTTTTTGGGCACAGTCTGTTTTACACTGAAAATGTTCTAGCTCAGGCCCCTGACAGACCACACCGCCCCCCCGAAAAAAGGGTGACAAAACAACAGTGACAATAAATATATGGGTGGTGCTGATGCAGAAAGATTTTTGCTTTTTATATGTCTGTAGCTTTATAGATTTTAATATATGGTTGTGTAGTTTCTAACACTTTGTCACTTTAGCATAGGAGTTGCACTTTCTTACATATCGTGGCACCTTCTTGGAATTCTGTTTAGTCTTGCCTTTTAGTCTAGCAAGGACATTTTGTTTTTGCACCACACATCATAGATATAATGAAATGTTGGGCTAAAAGATCAGGGGGGCTCCAACAGGGCTGAAACTGAGGGAGATTACTTAACCAACTGCTCTTCTAATTGGATAATATTTGTTAGAGATACAAATTAGTTAACCTTATAAAAATTGCACAATCTGATTCCATGGATGCCCGTAGCCATGGGCGCACCTGGAAGCTTCCATTAAAGAACTGCTTCTTATATTGTGGATATGAATACTATCTGGAAAGTGTTTTTTCTTTCTCAATTCAGGCACCTGTGCCTTCCTGAGTTAAATTATTATTTTTGTTATTACTATTGCTTACAATGTAGTATATAATGATTAATAAAAATATTATTCAGAACTTTGTGACAATATTTCTGCGCATCATGGCAGGGTCTGTTAGTAAATATATTTATTTCGTGTTTCACCTCACCGCTCCAATTCTTCCTGAATGGAGTAATAGCCTATACAGATTTAATCACTCTCAGTTGCTGCGACTGATCCCATAATTAAGCAGGAGGTAACCAAGTTTTAAATGTGAGTTAATAATTAAGGGTTACTGTTATAAGAAAATTACTGTGTCATCATAGAGGTACAAAAAAATTTGATTTTTACAAAAAGAGTACCTTCTGGATCTGACTTTCAATAATGATAGCCATGTATGCCTGCAAGGTGACACAAAATGGTCCACCATTTACTGCATTTATGATAGCTGACTGTAAAAGGCCTAGAAGATCAGGAAGAGTTTAAGGCTACCATATCAGTTTAAAGATATTTTTAAATTCTTGGATAGTTTCATTGGCTATGGTATCTGTGAAGTGCTTTGCATCCGTATTCTCTGTTTCTAATAGCATTGTCCTTGGTATCAAAAACAAAGCACCAAAAGACAGTTCTTTGGTAGACACATGCAACCACAAATGCATTTTTTTCTCAGGAGGACTGAAAGCTTTAGTTAAGGCAGCTACAGTGAGACAGTCACTTCATTTCATTGTAAATTAACCTAGTATAGAATATCACACTTCAAAGTTGCACAAAAATTACTTCCAGAGAAAGCAAATACATAAACATTCTGGAGAATGTTACTTATAAGAAAGTGATAAGTATGACTTTAGAAAGAACATTGCACATCAGCAAGAGATGAACTAATCTGCTGATTGCTAAATAGCTGCAGGGATCCACCAAACCACTAACTAAGAAAATGCTATAAGAATGGATAAATCAGTTGGTACTCAGTAATGTTTTCCTGCCTTAGGGTCTCTTTGGACATCAGATAACTGGAAAATTCTCTTAAATAACACTGGATAGTTCCCTAAATCAGTTCTCTTCACAGATGCTCTCCAAATTTATGTCAAGTAAATGTTGGCACTAGGGTTAAACTATTGTGGCAGCTTAGAGTAAAGCATAGAAGTACACACTTTTTATTGCAAGTATAACACTTACTTCAATGTTCTTGTTTTGGAGAATCAACCAACACGTACCCCACTGATAATTTTTTGATGATAAGACTGAGTGTGCCTTCACAATCAATGTTAATGGCATCATTTTTTCACTTTTCTAGTCAGGAATATTGGTCACACTTCACTATATCATATCAAAATTACCAGCAGTAATTCAGTATATATTACCTCAAACCTTCTAGGGAAAGAGAAAAAAATAAAGAAATCCATTGACAATCAGCAGAATAGTGATTGATGTGAAAGTAACAAGACATCAACATTTAACCAAAGAGTTTCATAGCAGAACTAGATATCATTACAACAGTTTTTTTTAAGATGTCAGTTCCCCCACAAAAATATTCTTGTGTGCTGTATGTGAGTCGCATTCATCAGAGTTGAGCAGGCTTTCAGCTTTCAAACTGTTGCTATGATCAGAGAATGGCCCTAAACCTATTTCACAATGGCAAAACAAAACCTACACATCCTGCTTCCATATTCCTCAAGGATATTCTTCAGGGTCTCCTTTTAGAGCTGGAAGTCTGTCCAATATTTTACAACTAATGAATTGGAAATTCTGGCTGGGAATGATGCTCCTGAATTTATTAGCCAGTGGTGGATCATCAGCGTTGACCACCAGAGAAAAGTTTTGGAGACGTGAAAGTTTTAGTGAAAGAGGTTCGGAAATCCCTTGATCTTAAGATGGGATGGAAATTGGACCTCCACCAGATTGCACTCCCAGACCTTGCTGCTGCACTCTCTGCCATGATGCTCAGAACAGGCTCTTTAAGGATCACACAGCATACTTGAGCCAGCACTGTGCTGGAGAGCTTTATACCTGTTAGAATATAAAGTACTTCCAGATTTAATTTTGAAGGAACATAGTAAATCCAACTTGGGATTCTTTTTCTTAGAGAAAATAATTGTTGCATGGGATGAACTCTTCTATGTAAAGCAGAAGGCTGAAGGGACCCATCTGTCTATTGACACTAAAAGAGTTTCTTCTTATTTCCATGTTCTCATTTCTATCCCTGAAATGACTTCAATTTTTTTCCTGCTAATGTATAAAAAACATTCAAAAGTTGTGCAGTGTTGTGTGAAGAGCAACTGCTTTGTGCTGAAGCATGATGGAATCTGTTAACTTTCTAGACCCAATTATGTTTCTGCCACAGTACTGTGTAAATGCACTGAAATGACTACTTAAAGAAAATAAATGGATGAAAATATTATTTACTTTAAATAGGCAAGAAAGAAAATTCCTCAAAAGGAGGAGCATGTACTTATTTCCTCAATTGTACTTAAAATGGCCAGCAACAGAATTACTTCCTTTCTGATTTTGTAGCAAAACATCCAGATGTGGACTTTACAAATCAAGGCATAAAAGACTAAACAAGTGATTTTTTTTTTTCGATAAGACAGTTCCCTCAGTGATTTATAATCTGGGATTATAAAATGTCCCTTGGAAATATTCTAAGAACAAGGACTTGTTTGTTGAAAATCTAAAATCCAGTGTGAAACTGTCTACATTGTCAATGACCAAATGAATTTTTTCCTGACAATCTGGAGGGAAAGGAGAGATTAACAAAATGAAGAAAGGAAATATAATTTCCTGAGTGAAACTCCCAGAGCATTAGTTAGCAAATATGACTTTGTCTCCAAAACATTCAGTCTGGAATCTCAGTCTTTGCAGATTTTTTGCCAAGCTTTATGAGCTTGTCTGCAGGATGAAGCATATAGATCCAAGCACTTTTGGACTTTTAAAAAGATGTAAAAATGTTCTCATAGCTATATGCCCAATTTGTAATTTGGAAATTATTTCTTTCTGTTTCACATATTCTTGGATCATAAAATCTTCCAGGTCATTGCTCTGAAAGGCATGGCAAAGTTGTTTGCCAAATGGATAATAGCTTGGTCAACAGAAAGCACAAGGCAGTTAAACATTTCTACAGCTTTAGAAACGGACAAGTTTAACTCTTATATAATGCCTAAAATGGTAGGGCTGGCATTGTGGTTTTCCAAAAGCCCGTGTTTCTCTATTATCTTTACCGTTGTATTCAATATTTACTGCTATCCGATCCAGCTCTGGAAGTGTTGCTAAAATTGTAGGTATGGGTCTGACCCAATTGGCTCAAA
>VXBB01005880.1:81790-93885 GCA_013399915.1 Illadopsis cleaveri
GTATCTAGGAGATTTTCCGTGTGTAGCCCCATGAGCTGCAGGCAGGAGTTTTTTTGCATCTTTCTTTGGTGATGGAAACTCTTAGAAGTTTGGGTTTGGGTGTGTTTTTTGTTTGTTTGTTTGAGGGTTTTGTTGGTTGGTTGGTTGGTTNGAACACCAATAAACTAACAGTCAGGAAAGACTACATGAAAAGGTGGCATGTACCTCTGTTGTATTGCTCAGAGTGAGCATAAAAACTCTTTAAATCCCTCCTAAATCTGGACAAATTTGGATACTAAATAAAATCAGCCTAGAGTGGGTGTCACCTAGAGTGGAGACAGATTCTCTGTAGATAGAAGTAAAATTAGGAATTGCCCCTATATGGATAGAGACTGGCCATCACAACATATGCAGGGCTGAATTGGCAAAGAAGTGGACTCAAATGCTGGAAACCTCAAAGTCTTGCAATCTTGTTGCATGATAGATCTCACAGGAGCCATCTGGGATCCTATATACCCCTAAAGAATGCATAAAGCAGAGTTCAAAAATAAGAAAAGCAGCCCATCATTCTTAACTGAAAATCATCTTAGATCTTTGTAGAGAGGTGCTGAGCAAGAACCACAATCTAACTTTGTCTGACAGGGTCTGAAGTATAATTGTGGGTCACAACTTTGGTCATTGTTCATCACTGCCATTGATCTCCAACTACAAGTTAACTTCCTCTTCTCTATTAAAAATAGTATAAAAGGAAGTTATGGTATTGTCCTCCCTCAACTCTATGAATAAAAAACCACTCATATAAAAAAAAATCCCCAGTAAATATCTTGTAATACAAAGTTACTGGATATTTGGATGAAACCCTTTCTCAGATTAATCTCTCTGACCCCTTTGATATTAAAAACATAGCTATAAATGGGAGAAAGAACTTGAATACAGGCTTTTAAAGTGAATACCCCAATTCTTTTGAGCTTTTAATCTAGTTTGGTATACATTTTAAAATTGAGCCTCAATTAACTCCAAAACCACATCTATCCAACATTTCAGCTTTTGTTGCATTCCTTTTTATTTTAGTATACTAGAGCTTTTTTAATTTAAATTGCTTTTTCTTTTTCCTTTCTTTTTTTTTTTCCTCCTTTTTGGGGGGTTTTTGGTTTTTTGTTTTTCAATCTGAGAACATACAGTGCTTTGGTGACCCTTGGAGCCATGCAGGCCAAATAAACCTTTCAATGACTTTTTAAGAATTGCTTTGCATTTGTATATCCTGACTGTAATTCTGTGTCCCAAAATTCACCACACAATCCCTTCTTAATTATTGAACTGTATTTCTCATAAAAATCCATTCAGATGTGAAATTCATATATGTTCAAAATTTAGTGGATCTTCCTCCACCCAGTCCGTGGAACAAACAGAAAAGGCGAAGCAAAGATGAACTCTCCTGGGAGGAGGAGGAGGTTGAGGCAATGCAAGGAGAATCAGTGTTTCAGGAAATGTTTTTAAATACAAGTAACCTATACTTCAAAATTATAATTTTCTCTTTTGATAAGTGCAGTAATGCACAGTGGTGATCATACATCAATACTTAACTAATAATATAGTACTATGAGACAAACTTGAAAGAAAAATTAATAAATAAATACAACAAAACCCCCTCATTTCTTTGAAAACATGTCTGTCACATGTACTTCCCCATTGTGTTCCGATTGGTTTTCCACAATACTGGCTGCTACTGGCTTAAATGCACAAGAAATTAACTTCTGTTATCTCACAGTTGTTGTGTAAATGCTAAATTTGCCTTCTTACTGCCTGCCTATTTTTACTTTCCTATATAAATAAAAAATTATGTAAGAAGATATTTTTGTACTTGATTTAGAAAACTTCAGCAATGTTCAGCTCGCAATAATAAGCGGTCTTTCTAAATGCAAGTGCTATTTTTCCTATGATTTTGTTGTCTCCTATGAATTTTTTAAAAATCTAATTTATTCATGAGCAGGAGTGAATAAAATCACTGGTTTCCCAGTGGAGTCATATTGTTAACATGAAGCACATCTTTCCTGACCTTGCATAGCAGTTTTAGGGGTTGGACTCCATAACTGGTCCAATTATAAATACACTTGTCAATCAGTTAGCTTTCCTGGAACTTTGGAATAACACCAATGTGTCTGGTTTTATTCAGTCCCAAGTTCTCAATTGCAGCTGACCAAAAAATTACATGCCAGCTAAACCTATCAGACCTTTCATGACGTTCTCTTCTACAAAAATTAAAATGAGGTTCTTTGCTGAAACCAAAATCTTCCAATATGCTTTTCATGAGCAGCCGAATTTACTGTTCATGTCTTTCTTTCGCAATACAGATTAAGTGTGGATCCAGAGCTCAGCTTCAAATGGGCCCTCCAAATGGAATGTTTTCATCATAACATGCATTCACAATGCAAGTATAATGTACAACTGGGCATTTTATGAGCTTAATTTATACATGCTTATTTATCATCATTAAGTGCACCATGTGATAAGAATCCATGTGGTATCTCTACTGGCCTGAAGTGGGGAAGAGATTATTAACCTTTTGAAATCTAGCAAAAAAATTGCATTATATCACTCATTGTACAAAACAAATCCTCAGCTAATGACATAAATGTGTTGGACTAACCTGTTCTCTTCTAGTACCTATGTAAAATAATAACACAAGGGGGATGACAGAACTTCAAACATCATCTGTTTATCAAAGCAGAGAGAGCCCTGTAGAAGTCCCAAGGAAATTTCCAAACCACTAGATTTGAACATATGGTACACGATAGATCAGTTCTACAGCAATAGAACTGTAACTAGGAGATGAGCTGTGTGAGAAGCCCAGGTCAGGGAGTTTGGAGAATCTCTTCTGAAATCAAAGTTGCATCACTCCAGGGAAGTTGTTTCAAGACACTGCAAGTGCAGTCTGATTTTGGGCTGACCCACCTTCCCATCTCTTCCCACAAAACCAATAAAAACGCATGTACACATGCCCATTTGTACAAAGAGTATTTTTTAAATAAGTATCGGTCACAACCTCCTAAAGCAATATACAATTGAAATATTTAAGGCAATCAGTCATATCTAATGCCACTTAAGGTGTTGTGTAATCTGTATTCAGAGTCCTCAGTGAGGTGCAATGCAAACCATTGAGCTAAGGTACAAGAGTGGTGAAGTGTTGTGCAGATAAACTGAGTCATCTCCAAATCCAGATACACAGCAGGGCTGTCACAAGAGGATAAGAACTGCTGTAGATCCTAGTCTTTAGCTGGACAGTCCTATATCACCCTCCCTTACAGTCACAGCTTTAGATATTTAAAGGAGTATTTTTTCAAACAAGCCAGAAATAAGTTTCTATTACTGAAGGAGATCTTAAAGAGTTGCAAAGTCTCTTACTCCCTTTGAAACTGGTACAAAATCTCTGCATATTAAGCAGATGTCACAAGATCCAGAAAAATTAAAAAGGTGAAGAATATCCATATTTATGCCTGGAAGAGCTGGACATCATTGGTTCTTCCAAGACACTGCAGCAGGGTAATGCCACCTCCTCAGACCAGATTCTGGCTGTAAAAACCTTGTATGTGAAGAAATCACTTTACCATCCCCTTTTCCCTCTTTTGATGGGCTCTCCTGCACTGTACATGGAAGACCTTGAGGTATTCTAATTGTGAATTTTCTGTGTAAGAGAAGACAAAGTAAAAGGTCAGGTCAGTCTGTCTTCTGGTCTTTTGTTATCTCTCTCATACTGTTCAGTGCTTGTGATCCAAAGGCTCCTGGCTGCAAAATAGTCATGATCTGCCTAGGCAGACTCTCCAGCCCCTCAGAAGGCAGGTAGGACTGGATAGTCGCTAAATCTGGGGTGACCTAGCAATGTGCCAACACAGAAATGATGGCCCTGAAAGAACTTTCAATTTAAACAGGAAAATTCACAGTGACATTAAGCAGCTAGGAGCCAGGAACTGTTGGGTTTTTTAAAATGCATTTAGTTAGCTAAAGTATTTGTCTGTTTTTTACACATGCCCTTGTGAGATTTCCCAGAGTGCCTAAGAATTTCATTTACCTAATTTCTATTGAAATTTAGACCTTAAGAGTCACTGATTTTCAGTAAGACTTACAGAAATCTTACCATGTTTTTAATGAACTTGCAAGTTTTAATGAATTGTAATGCAGTTTTGGAGTCTTCTTGTCTGGAAGCAAAGCTGGTCTGTAAATCATTAGACCATTAATAGCTGTTCCTTTGCCTTTCTTTATAAGTATGGTAGTAATTATCTGTTTTGCAAAGCAGAATAAAATATGTGTCATCATATTCAGAATATTTGTGTAGTGAGAATTCTAAAGTTATCATAGATGATATATGGACAGTAGTGTGTTCATAGTGAACCAGATTTCTAAGAGAACTTAGTTTCCAGCCCAAAATCATAAACTTTGATAGGGGAAACCACAGTGGCCTTCAAATCACCAGAAATTAAAGGGATAAATTTCTTCAGTGCTGGAAAAATTCTAGATCCTTGATGAATTAAGGATACTTAAGACTTAACATGATTTAAAATTCTTGACCAATGCCATTTTTGATGTACTCGTTTCAAAATTGGTTTTGTTGTTGCAGTTGAATATGATTGAAAATTAAGGTTCTTGCAATATTTGAAGGAAAAAGAGTGTTAAAACCCATAAGAATTATTGTAGGTAGGTTGTAGTTATTTACTGTTGGTAATAATTTTGTGACTCTTGTTGCTATGAGGGACTGACCCTACAGAGGTGGAGGCTTAGGGTGACTGCTGCTTTCTAGGTAGCAGAAGGACAGTATACAGCATCTGCCTACTGCTCCCCTCTGGCTCTGTGCCCTCCCACATATGCTGAAAAATAACTTTGTGTAAGGTCTTGGTACGACTTGCTTTCCCTCTGCCTCTTGCTTTCTACCTGCTTTCCCTCTGCCTCCTTGTCCTGACTGTGTCACCTCCTGCATTTCCCCTTGTGGCTCCTCAAACATGCAAGTGATGGTTTTATTCCAGCCTGTGTCCCTGCTGTTTAATGTCATCCTAAACTCTGTCTCCATCCTCGTGCTAGTGGATGTAGAAGAACACATTCAAACCATAGATTTTACATTTGGTTTTTCTAGTGATTTTTTTTTAAGGATGTGAATAATAAAATATTTATGGAACTCTTGTGGTTTGGAAACTACATTTGGGATTGAAGTAAAGCTGATAGAGGAAAAAAGATCACAACAGAGATGGTTTTCACCTTTAATTGTGAACATCCTTTGACACCAGGAATTGGTTGAGTTATATTGCCTCCCCCACCAAAATTGCATGGAGTTGAACTGTGCCTTAAAAATACTACTTAAGAAGTTGTAGGAAAATTATGTGAGAAGTTAGAGGCACAAGAGGCATGAGCAATCTTTGCAACAGTGCAGTCTTTTCAGAAAGGCTAGATGAAACCTCTGTATTTCTCTAGCACAAACAGAATGTTAACGTGATAACATTTCAAAAATAAAAACAAAAAACCAAATCAACAACAGAAAAAAAAAACCTGAAGAAACCCCAAAATGAAAAACCCTCAAATCCTAAAGTAAAAACTGAAAACTTTCTGTTGCTATGATAATCCATCAGAGCTTTTCTGACTGAATGCATAACATTCTCAAAAAGGTTTTCTTGATAAGTTATAGAAGTAATTTTTTATCTGTGCTGGGACCTGCTGGAAAAATGCCAGCTGGGAATGCAAGAGGCTGGGGCAAAGCAGAAACTCTGTATCCTAATATATGGAAAGAGTTAGAGTTTGTATTGTAAATCTGTCCTCCAGCACACTTCATTGAGAAATGTCCCCATAGTCGTGGTAAAATCTACAAAAGTCTCAGATTCTTTCATAGATCCAAGAACCAGAACTAAGATGTGCAAAGTCAGTATAAACTGTGTCCTACTCCAGCAGCGTGCAGAATAATTCAGACACTTTGTTTGTGTGTTCTGTTACTTCTGTTCATTTACTAGGTTCTTGATTGATTAATTCAAATTACCTGTTGCGAGTTTCTTCTTCAAGGTGGAGGTAGGTGTGAAGGCAAACAAGTTGTTAGAGTATTTTGGTTTACAACTGCTAAATTGAATTTAAGGATGTATCTTGGCTTTGTGAATTACCTAGAGTCTTCCCCTTTTTTCCAAAAAAATAATTTCAGAATATTTTTCAGACATTTATAAGACACAGCAACATCTCTGTCTCACCAAATTATAGCAATCTTTGATGGTGTATATTTTGCATTTCGTCTTAATTTTAAAACCATGAAAACAAGCTTGAAGGAAGCTTCAGTGAATACAAGATATTAAGTCATCAAAAGTGTGGGTTTCCAAACATATTGAAATGGCAAGATGACCTTCAATAGTAAATATTTCAAGGCTGAAAATGTTACCTGGGTTCATTTTCATCTAATCTTGAGAAACTCTGAGCTTAAAACAACAATTTTGGCCCATGCTTTTTTCTGAAAAGAAGTATTTCTTAAAATTTTCAGAATTTTTCTTCTGTGTATATGAAAGCAATGGTCATAAATTTTTTTTTCCCCCATTCTTCCATTTGTATCCACCAAAATTTTATTTTTCTCTCATACCCATCTTGACATTGCATGGGCTTCCTTCAGAATTCTTCCAGTACATGGAAATTAAATCAATAGATTTTTGAACAGGTTTATGGTTATAAGAAGACAGTGCTCAGACAAACATATCTGACTAGAGAAACTAAAGATTCACTTTCTTAACCTGTTGAACTGATTGTGGTGAACAGTAAAGCCTTGTTGTTGGGATTTTTATCAAAGTTAATTTAGGCTTGTCCCTTAAAGGAAAATGACTGCACAAGGATATTTACTAGTCTGCAATTCAGCGTCTCTGAAAACACTGTATTAACTGGAATTCTATCCTTGACTTGTTATTCCCAAGCCCGTGAGACAACTTGCCCATTTCCCAAAGGTTTGTACCTCCAAAAATAAGTCAGGTGAGCCCTGTTCACACACAGGCTGTTAGTTCTGCCCTCCAGAGCAACCCTTCCAAGTTATAACAGACAAAATCACAGAATGATAGAATAATTTGGTTGGAGGGACCTTAAAGCTCAGCCATTCCAACCCCCTGCCATGTGGAGGGAAACTTTCCCACCAGACCAGGTTTCTCCCAGCCCATCCAACCTGGACTTGGAAACTTTCAGAGGTGGACAGCCACTGTTTCTCTGGACAATCTGTGTCCCACCAATGAAGATTTCTTTCCTAATATCCAAACATGATGTGATCCAGCTGAAATCATCTTGATAATAGACCTTAGTACATGTGGCTGTGAGCAAATATTGCTGTCCAGCACATCCTGAGACTTACAGTTCAGCCAACACAGTTAGGAGTCCCAGTGAATCTCTTTCTTCCTGTATATATACAGATATACCCTGGACCTGAGGGATGGTAAAAGCACTCTTCTCTGGGGATTTCTGACTTTTTTCCCTTGGAAATGTGGAATGCTCTGAGGTATCAGAGTGAAATGTCTATCTTCATCTTGAATGTGTTTAGGGCTCAGCTTATTTCTTTAAAGGTATTGCAGCAGACTTTCTGTGTCACACAAAATCCAAAAAGGCCAGGATGGCTCTAAAAGAGATAAGAATAACAACTAAATTAGCATCATTATACAGAGTATGAGCCAGCTGCTTTCCAAAGGGGTTTTTTTGGGTTCTGAAATTTCCAAGAGAAAGGGAGTAACAGAGCGCTAGAAAAGTTGAGAAACAATAAATGGCCTTCTACAGAACTGATCTTTCAGGAGCTTTGGTTAGTTGAGGGAGATTATTAGTCTACTGTTAATACTGATTATTGTGAAGAATGCTGAAATGCATTAATTTTTAGATCTTTTCCTGGTAAAAACAGCTAAAAGAATTAAATATTTCTTCCTTCTGTTTATGCTTCCTCTCTTCTCCTTCCTTTTGCAGCGGAATCTCTGAAAGCAGCGTTGAGTGATTCCGGTGAACCTGCCTGCTCCCTTTTCCCTTCCCCTGAAAAGAAAAGCATAGGGCTTAACAAGGGCAAGGAATACTGGCACCCCAGGATCAACATGTGCACAGACAGTTCATCTGGATCACTGGGTCTGCACAGCAGTCTTTGTTTTGAGTGCCAACAGATTTTGATTAAGGCATTGGGAATAGAAAGATTTTAAAGGAAAGAGAGTGCATCTAGGAAGTCATCATTAAATAACCCAATTTAATCCAAAAAAAGTTTGAAAATTGAGTTTGTTCTACAGTATCTATAATTTACCTAAAATATTTACAATTGCATAACTGTCTGAGCCATTTTTACGTAACTACTATTAAAAGGTAGGAAAACTCTACCTAAAGCACTGAGATTAGAATTTTATCTCCCATAAATAAATAAAATTCCGTCATGACTTTGCCTTCTGCTGCTTACCTTGATCTTGTTTGTACTCCTAAAAAGACACAAGAATATGTCTTTTCATAGAAGGCCAGGGGGTAGCAAAATTTTATGTTAAGGTCGTAATTCCCTGAATACAGTCCCTAATGGATGTGTTAAGTATGTTCACAGAAGACTCTCTACATTAAGTCTCAGAGCCTAATATAGTTGCCAAGAGCTGAGAATTTCACAGGATTTAGTTCATCTGCTTTCAAATAGTGGTTGTGTGAGTTAAGACTTGGTTTCCTTGTAGGTTTTCTGTTTGTTTGTTTGTTTGTTTTCTTTTGTTTGTTGGTTTGTGTTTTTTTCCAAAAGCAACCAAAAAATCATTTTATCTGTCTTCCACATGCAAATGCTTCAGTGCTAAGTATTGAAAAACCCAACTTACAACCTCATAGGAGGACACTGAAATCTAAATATTGTATGATCAAATTCCCAAGATAAATAAACAAGAAGGCTCAGGTGCCATACCTGATGAGGTGCATCATACACAAGGAAGTGGTACTGAGAAGGGACAATCTTCCATGTGAAAAAGCTCTTTCAGGTTTTTCTGTTCCTTATATAAGGATCCAGTAATATTTGGGAATCTGCCATATTGATTCATTCTAGCGTAAGTCTCCTTATTTTTCTTTCAAAACATGTAAACCCTTTATTCAACCATCCAGTGGTTAAAAGTCCTTTCTCAGCAAGGGGAGCTGTCATGGTCATTTTCTCCAGCCCTAAACATCTTCACTGGTGCCTGAAGAAAACCAATCTACTCTGAGAGAGACATGTCCAACCTGACATGTCACCACTACTACCATGAAGGAAAATAGTAAAAAAATATCCTGTATGGGGGAAAGTGAGAGTGGGAGTCCCTCTCCTATTTACCAAAGTTATATATTTTCCATGTTAGCCTGTTGCCAGCACTGGTCAGAGCTGCCAGTAACAATTGGCATGTGCAGAGGAGTACAGTAACATGAAAGCTATTAATTCAAGGAATAAATAAGGAAGACTGGAAATCCTCTGGAGGTCAGATGTCTAGACATTTAAACCTGTGTTCAGGACATGACTTCTGCAAAAATTTTAATCTGGTTCTCCCTCTCCTGTCTCTGGATTACCACAGTGTATTTTCTATTGTAAAAGGGAAAGCAGGTGTAAAAGAAAAGAAATCTTACAAATAGTCCTAAATCAGTCAGTTTTCTCTGCATTTCTGGGGAAGGGGATTCTTTGCTCCTAGGATAGTTTGCTTTCCAACGTGCAGAAATGGCTGGTTGATTGATTGATGATGTGACTGAGAAAGAAAGGTGATACAAATGGACCTACCAAACACCTTCTTCTGACAGAATTGTAGTGAGGTAAATACTCTGTTAATGCCCTTTGGATAGGTTCACAAGTTCAGAAGTGGAACTCTGTGGAACAGAGACAAATAAAAAACAAACACCAAGCCTAGAGCCAAAAAAGTCAGTTCTACCTTTCTCCCAAGTGACAGTTTGTAAGCACAATGTATTAAAAAATTCTCCAGTTCAAAATTTTCAATAATAAATTCATGCTGTCATTAAAATGACATTTTCTGCTCTGGTACCACAGCTTTTTCCCATACTCTACATACCAGACTCCTCAGATAAGAAAAATAAGTGGCACGTAAAAGAAATTATGGCAACTCTGGTTGTTCCATCATAATTCTACTGATTTGCTCAAAAATGAGGGAAAACAAGTAAACAAACAAAACCAATTGAGAGTATAATATTTTAGGCATTATTGTGATCTGTAAAATTGGACCAACGTAGGGAATACCTTATATTTTCAGGTTTTATTTTTTTCAATAATTTCAGTCCAAACTGAATTTCAGTTCAAATTTGCTTTGCACACTTGAAGCTATGCAAGTGAACTGTCATAAGAGCCATGTTGACCTTCAGTGAGATGTAGATGAAATCCAAGTGATCATACATACAAAAGAGGCTAACATGTTAAATAGGATCCCAACCTATTGCATCATTTGTGAATTACCACCTGTTAAGAAGCAATTGTCTAGCAAAGAGAAATGTATGCTTTTATAGGTGAACAGTCGTACGTTAGCAGACTCCAAAAAGCAAAAAGGCACTGACTGTTTTATTGTCTTCTAAAACAAAGCTAGTCTTTGTTTAACAGTTATTGATGCCCCAAAAAGAGAAGAGAGCACGGCAATAGAAAAATCCCATCCAAATTGTAACTGAATAGAAATCAAAAAACAGATGGCTGTTTAATTATGTCACCGATTTTCAGAAACAGTGGAGAGATGCAATGGCTGCCAAATTTTCACAAAACATCTAAACATCTTGGGCATACAATGAGGGCTAATGTTCTTTGAAAACCTGGCCACTGGTTTCATTATGGAAACTTATAACTGTCCTCTTATAAGTATGTTTGTAAATATGGTCCATATTTAACAAAGTTAAGATTGCTGTTCATAATCAAGTTCCACTTTGGGCTGCCAAGAACTTAAAATTCTTATTACAGGATCTTTTTGAATAAACGGTAAAATATCAAAATAGGCCAGTTTAGAGCCCACCATCAACACTACAATTATCTAGCTCAAAGATGCAGGGTTTTGGGACGGTTTATCAGGTCATTCTGAGGAAAAGCTGGATCTATTTTCCTGAAGGATTTCTCCCTTCTGGTTCCATCTTAAGGTCTCAGGGGCTGATATGCAGGTCTTACCATGGCTTGACAGCCCTTGCTAATTTCTTTGTGGGGTTGGAACACATTTGCATTTTGCTCACACAACATCCATACAGCAGGATGAAGAACTCAACATTCAAAGTCCTTCAGGAACAACAAAAAAACCTCCAAGAATAAAGCAGTTATAAATACTTAAAATTTGGAAGGTATTGGCTACAGTGTCTGCTCAGACAGGTTTTGATTGTGTTTCCTCTCTTCTTGTTTGTACCTGAATGTTGTCCCACTTGAGTAGACACTCAAACAGGTAAAAGTGATAGCACATTTAAAAAGCTACACATAGCCTTATGTACTTCAACAAAGGTTCACATATCAGCTTCAACAAGTGTTCACATGTCAAATACTTTGACAGTTCCTTTGAAGTCATTCAATGTAGGTTCAGCCTTGAAAAATTACACCTTTTTTCTCAATATTCCTTGCGGTCAATGGATTTGTACAGCTTTTGTTATGAGAAAAGTGATTGCATCTTCCCTGTAAAGGATGATGATTTTGTTCCATCAGAATTCATAAAAATACTGAGAAATTATTCAATGAAAATCTCAATATAAAATAATAAGATTTTGTTCTAAGGATTTATGAGACACTCCAAGGACATTGGACCCTTATCAAACCTGCCGTTGGTTGGATGATAAAAACAGCTTACAGGGCATAAGGATCATGCCTTAGATAAAGGCATAAGAGAAGCTAGATGACAAGTATGTAATCATAACAAGAAAAATAAAGCAAAACCCTAAAAAGCACAGAGAAAATTAAAAGAAGGACTTCCAGTAGAAGGACTAAGAGATTTTTATTATGTGTATTTACCACATACATTTCCACATCTGGCCTTTTAGAGGACTGTGAATTCTCTGGTCATTATTTTAATCATCAACACACACACACAAACACACACACAAACACACACACACACACACACAGACACAGATTATTAGATCTGAGTGTGCTAGCCTCGAGGCAAAGTGATAACTGAAAGCTAAACTGAAAGAGAAGGCAGATCTACTAC
>VXBB01005880.1:119456-139515 GCA_013399915.1 Illadopsis cleaveri
TGTTTGACTGCCCCCTCTCAAAATTTAAACTATGTACCTTCATGTAGCAGAAGATACTTCTTTACCATATTTTTTATTTCTGTTTTTGATTTGCTCTGTTCTTCTCACTTCATGCATTATATGCACTACTAGTGAGGAATAGAGCTTGAGCAGTCATATGCTGGTACTTGACATGGGAAGGCATTCCATGCTTTATTATTCTTGTAGTCTAGTAAGTGTGACAGAGGATAAAATTTAGTTCTAATTTTGTCATTTCATAACTCACAAAAACACTGCCAGTGCAGTAATTAAGGTGAATATCAGCAAGACACAACATTAGGCATCTTTTGAGTTATTACTAAAAACACTACTCAAATGTTGTGAAAGGTGGCAAAATTCAAGATAATGGATGAGAATCTGACTGCTTTATTACCAAAGCGGGTTTTTTTCTTCTCTTTTACTTTTTTCTTTTTTATATATATTTTTATTTTGTAGAAAAAGCATACTGTCAATAGGTACAAAATTAAAAACACTCTCTACCAAAGTCGTATGGATAAACCCCTTTTCAAAGAGACACCAGGAATGCCTCTTTCCTCCCCCAGGTGCTCTCAGGATGTTTTAGCCTCACTTTAGGAGAAAAACACTTAAATACTGGAGAATAATTCACATTTTATCTCAGCTCTCCTGTTGAGATTGTGAGGCAGGGTACCTCCTTTTAGGAAGACCTTATTCTAATTCATGTACTCACCCACTAAGGAGTGGACTGACCTCACTGGCCAATTTTATGTGTATTAAAGCACCAAAATGGTAACAGATGTCACTTGATACCAGAGTAAGCTAATGTCATGGATTGATGCTGACTGTGTGCCAGGCACCCACAAAAGCTACTCACTCACTCACTCCCCTGCTGCAGCTGGACAGAGAGAAAAATTAATGAAGGTTATATAGGTTGTGATAAGGACCAGAAGAGATTGCTCACTAAATACCATTAAAGGTAAAACAAGTTGAATTTGTAGATATAAAGTGAATTAATTGTTAACAAAAGCAGAACAGGATAATGGGAATTAAACTGAAACTTTAGAAATATCTTCCCCTCACTGCTCCCTCCTTCTCAGCTCTATCTCCTAGTACAGTGGTGCAAGGATACATGGAATGGGGATTATGGTCAGTCCATCTCTAGTGGCCTCTCCTGCTGCTCAGGAAGAGGAGTCATTCCCCTGCTGCACCATGGGGTCTGTCCCACAGGAGACAGTTCTCCATGAACTTCTCTGATGTGGCTCCATCTCACAAGCAACAGCTTCCTGTGAACTGCTGCAATGTGAGTCCATCCCTGAGGCAGCTCTCCTCCCCAGACTGCTGCAGCATGGGTCTCTCTTCCATGGGGGGAGTCCCTCAAGGACAGGCTGCTCCAGCACAGGAGCAGGGCCCCCTCTCTCCACAGATCTCCCACAGGATCACAGCTTCCTCCCAGACATCCACCTGCTTGGGTGGGGGCTCTTCCACGGGCTGCAGGTGAATCTCTCCATCCCCATGAACCTCTAAGGGCTGCAGGGGCGCAGCTGCTTCACCATGGACTGGAAAGTGGCCTGCAGAGGAATCTCAGCTCCAGTGCCTGGGGCACCTCCTCACTTCTCCTTCTCCACTGACCTTGGTGTCTACATGCTGTTTATCTTACATATTTTCAGCCTGATTTTCTCTGACTGGAATTAAAACTGTTCCAAAACCTTTGCTTTGATTTCTTCCTAAATATATTATCACAGAGGTGTTACCACCATTTCTAATTGGCCCAGCCTTGGCCAGTATCTCATAGGCACTACCCCTGTGGATCCCCTGCTACCAAAACCAGGCCATGCAAAATGAATACAGCTAGTTCTCAAAACAAAGACAACTTTAATCATCCAGCTCGTTGTCTTAAATTTTACTCACCCTAACTACACTTTCCAACACCGTTGAATAATGAAAAGCCTTTATTTTATCCCAAAGGCAGAGATAAATTGCTTGTTGTTATTGTAGCTTCCCACAGACTTCAGAAACTATTTGGTGAGGGTGCACAATCGGATTTCTAAAGCTTCCACCCCATCACAAGTGAGAAGTGTTATTCATAGGAGGCAGTACCTTCATGTTTCAGTCATTATAGAAATGGGCCATAGATCATGTCATGTTGTTTCTAACCTAGTTAGATTTTGACAGCAGACAGGTTCCAAAATCATAGGTTCACATTAGAAACCTTTAAAAACTCATTAGCTCCTTATAGTTATTCTAATTTCCAAAGCACTAAAAATCAGAAAGCTCATTTCTGGTTCAGAAACAACTGTGAATATGTTCAGAAAAAGCTTTGTCTTTTCTTTCTTAGTAACAAAAGAAACAGCTTCTCTGAGTATGAACATTTGGAGCTGGTACAGAAAAAGACTACTTTCCTTCCTGAGTGTGAAGGATGAAGTCAATCCTTTCTGTAACCAAGATGAAAAACTTACAAGTGAACTTTAGCTCATTGCTCTGCTTTGGGACATCATCTTTTCCAGCCCATCTCCTCCTGAACAGTTGACATCTCTCTGCCAAATTCAGAAAACACTGCCTTTCTCTAAACTTTTTTTTTTTGAGATCTTAGCTGTTCTTTTTTTTTTTTCTTTTTTTACAGTCACTGTACAAAAGGTTTCCATGAGATCTTATATGTTAAAAACCCTACAAACAACACACTCTTGAGTGCACCTTGGCACCTCCATGGTTAGGACCATCCTCTGTTGTTCTACCACTGCCAAGTCCCAGTTTTTATTTTAATTTGAACCATACAAAGCCCAGCACACACGCTTGAATGTGTTTTGAGTCACAAACAAAGTGACCCAAAAATACCTTTTCCTGCTAGATATTAAATGAAGAAAGGACCATTCTTTCAGCTTATTTAGCACTAGCTGTCCATTAAAGCCCCTGGATGGGATAACCGGACAATATTACACTCTAAGCTGGAGCACAATTTTAAAGGTCCTACTATTTGATCTTACTGATCAACTGAATCAAACTTTACTCACACTCATTTCCATGACATTTAAGCCAAGTCTGGCCAAATTTGTTTCTACACTTAATTTTGATAGCACAACCATTTAATTTCATAACAGCAGTTCTATAAAAATACATTACTCTGTATTTTTTTCCATACTATCTCCAGAATATGGACAAAACCCTCTAAAACAAACAAAATAGCAAAATAATATGACCAACCCTTAAAAAAGACAAAAAAATATTTAAAATGTACATAAAGATAATCAGGTCATTCATAACTTTTTTTATTGCATCCCTCTTCTCATCAAACTTCATTTCTCTGAAAATGTGTTTTCCATAATATCTGGAACATTGTGCTTCTCCTTTTAATAGAGATCGTGAATTGCCTTTGGCTGCTTTATGGAACTAGCACAGGACAATTACAATCAAATTTAGTTTCTTTCACTTAGATCTCCAGTGTAAAACAAATAATAATCATAAAATTAATTTCTTGTTACACTTTTTTCACGCACTGCACTTATCAGGACCTCCAGAGCTAAAAGGAACATGTTGACCTAAGGAAGCGGAGACTATCACCATGGTTACAAGGAACATGTTTACCCATTTGGGTTAAGTGCAGAGGCAGATTTATAAAAGACGCTTACTGGCAATATTTCTTGCCCAATAATGTAGAGTTTGTTCCCCAAAGAATCAGTAATTGCCATACCAGCAGTGCATTGAGCACTTTTATTACAAAGTTTATTAAAATGCCACTAACATTTAAAGAAACAATCACCAAGGACATTAGCTTCTGTGCAACAGAATTTTCTTAAGCTACCTGCTCTGCAAACACAATTTCAGTACTCAAAAAATAATCTAGTTCTATTCTTTTGGCAGCTTACGTGGCTTGCATCACAACTTGCAATAAACATGACAGGATCAGAAGGAAACTGGCCATACTTTGAGCTTTCCTGGGGAAGAGCAGGAATATTTCTGTGCTCTTCAGTGATGCACTAATTTCACCAGAATTTTTGGTATGACATGTAGCCACGTGCTGGGCAGCTACATGAATATTTTCCCCTCATGAGTCCTCTCAGTCACTTCACTGGCCAAAAGTGCTGGCAACAGCTTCTTTTCAGGGTGACCAAGCAGGGACGTTCCAGGGAGCTATCCAGTTTTCAAAGGAAAACATATCTCCTGTTGTCTCTCCAAAACCACGCGATGCCTAGCCAGCACTGAATATATTTGTTTATACGGGACAGTGTCAGAGATACTGTCTACATCAGTAAAATTAAACTTGGAACCCTAAGCACATACAGATTCAAACAGTTCATGCTGCTCAGAGTCCCATCCAATCTGGCCAGGACACCCTCAGGGATGGACAACCACAGGTTCCCTAGGCAGCCTGTGCCAGTGCCTCTCCAGCCTCACAGTAAAACATTTTCTCTTAATATCTAATCTAAACCTAGTAAAGTGCACAATTATACAGGAAAGAATGGGGGGCTACTTGGTCAATAAAATACAAGTGAAAATGTCTGAGAATCCTTTTCATACCTGCAATAAATGTCATATAGACCTGTCATTGTGGAGCAATGTTCACCATAACAACTCAGTTTTGAGGAGAATTTTTTTCCTCTATGGTTGACTACATCTGCTTCTTTCATTTTATCCATTTGCCCTGTGAAATCTTCCATTTTGAAGCACTTGTTGTGAGATTGGGAAAACCATACAGGTGGTGCTGTCTCAGCAGGAAATTCACTGCTTTCTGAGGGACTGTCAATTATTTGCAGGGAAACTAAAACAGAGGAATAAATATAATATGCGGATGGATATTTGTCAGAAAAGATAGGAATACTTTCAACAGACCTTGTCAGACACAATACGTTCCACACATCTACATTTTCTATGGCAAAGGGAATAGAGCTCTCCAGCTGCTCCCCTGGCAAGACTAAATTTTGTCTCATAAATTTAAATTATAGATGACATAATGGTGGAATGGAAATGGATTGCACCTAAGGAGATAAATCCAGAAAAAAACCCTGGAAGGAAGAAATGAAAAGTTTCTGACATACCACAGATCTTCCATTTGTTGTGATATTCTCTCCAACTCAACACTTTGTACAGCAATTTGTTTCTTTTTTAATTCCCCTCCACCTCCATGGAAAGTGATGAACATTTTTGTGAAGCTCACAGAGAGTGCTAGGTTGCAAATATAACAGAGAGTTTGCCAATGCCTGGGAGTCCTAACTTACAATATTTTCAGTTGTGTCAGTGTTTAAGTATTATTGTAGTGTTATCATATCATGGCGTAAAAAATAACATGGAAGCATGTGTGCCAAAAGCTTAATGTTTCACTGAAAGTACACACCAAGTATCCATAGGTACTTTTGGGTTCTTTGCCAAAACATCATTTTAATATGAACCATTCAATGGTTTTTCCACTCATTCATGAGAAACACTACATTTTAATTTAAACCAGTAAGACAAAACGCAGTGGCAGGTTTTCTGCATCTGAGACTGGTGGGGAATAATGAGGAAATTGTTTGATAAACTGCAGTACCTTGGGATGATTTGACAGCCTTGGAAAGGAGATGATCTCAGGTCTGGAGCCTGGTGAAGGTTCTGGGTTTTTTTTCCACACAATGAACTGTCACTTTTGTAAAATGTGCGGAATTCCACAGCAAATATATCAGCCTGTGTCAATGATAAAGCAAAGCCTTGTAAGCAGAGACAGAGGAAAAAGAAGACTGAGAGGCAGAATTTTACACTGGGAGGAGTAAAATATTCTGTCTCATTTTTTAAATTCAGTGACAATGATGTCTGAATTATCAAAATAGGAAATTAGAGAAGTGCTGTTGTGTACTGTATCACTGGACATTAAACATTTGAAGGCATATCAAGCTCAAGAGGATAGTGGAAATAAAATCTCAAATTGAACAAAATGAAAAATACACATGCTTCAGACTGCATTCAGATTCAGATGATTGTCTTACCATACAAATATACTAGGTGTAAAGAATAGGAATTTATTTCTATGCCTGTTATTAAAAAGAGCTTTTTCTCTTGGATGATCCAGCATAAAATCATCCATCTTCACTCTGGCAAACATCAGCTCTTGGGTGGAGGCTGAAGTAGAATTTGGTCATTACTCAGAAGTCCTCAATCTTGAAAACTCTGTACTTCATTATACTGCAGACTTTGCTATCAACTGCTACAATGATTTCAGTGGTAGCTCAGGACTAAGTGGCAGCAACAAGTGAGACCAAAAATCTGGCCCAAGGGCTTAAACTGCAGAAACACATGCTGAAAGAAAATTCACCGGAAACAAATACATTTTTGTTTCTTTACATTTAGGCCAACAAGGGGATAATGAAGAGATCTCAAAACAAAAGACTTGAATGTAAGTGCTATGTGCTAATAATGTTGTACATAAAGGGTTTCAACAAAGATGACAGCAGAAATTTCTCTTTTGAAAACGTCTCCCTCCTTCCTGTGTTTTCTGCCTGCCTCTACCCAGAGTGACCATTAGGTCTTTTCGGAATCACAGAATGACGAGGTTGGAAGAGACCTGCAAGATCATTGAGTCCAACCCACACCCTAACACCACAATTAGACTATGGCACCGAGTGCCACATCCAGTCTTTTTTTAAACACATCCAGAGATGGTGACCCATCACCTCCCCAGGCAAACCATTCCAGTACTTTATCATCCTTTGTCAATTGTTGCTGCAGCCTCTCAGCAAGAATATGGGAATCAAAACCCTTTACCTTCTTTAAATGGAACAAATCCATCTTATAAAATCATAGAACCATAGATAGGTTTGGGTTGGAAGGGACCTTGAAAATCATCTAGTTTCATCCCCCCATGGGCAGGGATTCTACCCACTAGAATCAATTTGCTGCCATTAGGATATTCTCCATGATCTTCCCACGGACAGAGGTGAGGCTCAATGATCTGTAATATGATGTGGATGCAGTGAGGTGATATACCAGTGATTCCTAAATTCTCTGTTATGCTGTTTGTTAGGTTGTTTTTAAGTGGTCAAACCTTCAAAGTAGATCAAATTTAAATAGAGGCTACCTGGCATATTTCAGGGCTCTGAATAGTTAGGATCTTTCTTACAGCAAGGTTCTTGATGAGTACAAAACCTGGTTTTACAATTTTTTTTTCACTTAGAATTTGCTTCTACAAATTTTTATGCAGCCAGATTTATTTGCTAGGATATATGTGAAAAGTAGACAAAAAAAGTAAGTATAAACACATTAAAGGTGAATTAGCTTAGAATTTAATAATTAAAAGAAATGTACGGCAATTTGTACTGCTCTTTCCAGCCATGGCTGTTAGAGCATCCAAATCAAATATAGAAAGCAGATGCCAGATGTTAAGGTATATAACACCTGACCTTTCAGGATAAGTACTGAAAAAAGTAAAGTGGAGATCAAAAAGGACTAAATTTTAAAAATTTTAAAAGCATTATGAGACCTATTGTTGCAATTAGGCACATGGACTTGGGATTTTAGGGGAATTTTGCACATGTCTATCTGAATGGGTTGAGATGAATTTGACCTTCCTCAAGCCCAAGACAGTTCCAGCCTGGGCTGCCATATAACTGCAGCAGCAGCTCTAATATTAATTTGTTCATCCAGTTTCCAGACCTAAATTTTTTTGCATGCCACCAAACACTCCATTGCCAACAAAAAATATACCTCTGTAGGACCTCAAATCCTTTCAAGACAAGTGAAAATCTAAAACTCCTCTTATACCCTAGGTAAATACTACACACCGAGCCGTCACAACTGTGTTGTGAACAGATTGACTCCTGCTTGTTTTTCGGGAGCAATTCACATCTGACTCCAGAGTGGTGATCCTAAATAGAAGAGACACCTTCTGGTATTTAGACTATTATCTCTCAATTCTGTCAAACTTGCATGACAATAGAGCACTTAATGTTCTAAAGAAAAGTATAGTTACTAAATGAGCAATTGCTTTCACAATTTTTATCAAGTATTTATGCACCTAATTAATGCACTCATTCAGCAGCTTCTTCTGGTTCAGCCTATTGTGTCTCTCTGTTGGCTTCTGTGGAGTTAGGCTGAAATGTGATGGCTGAAAAGAAAGACTTTGTTATCCTGCTAAGATCTAGGGTGGTAAAACTCCAAAAGCAGTTAGCAAGGCTTGCTCATAGCCTCATTCATCTTCAGGCATTGTATCCAAAACCAGAAAATCCACAGCAATTTCTGTCATGCTGCCGAGGCAGCAGCCTTAGAAACAGAGCACGCTCCAACCAAAGGCCCCCAAACACATCCCTAAACCAGCACGGTGCTGCCAAAACCAGAAATAAGTCACTGGGCCCTCCAGAATGGGAAAATATGCTTCAAACTTCTTAGAAAGCTACAAGTCAGAGAGGAAAAGTGTACTGCTGGCCTACATGAGAAGTCATTTGCACCTGGCAGAGGCAGAAGACCTAGAGAGTCATAAAAGCCTGATGTATGGAAGTGTTTTTTGTCTTGCAAATGGGACTGAGGATTGGAGTTTTGTCAGCTTTGCCATAAAGCTGTGAATCACAGGTTCCTGGTGTGTGCAGCTGTGCCAGGGCTCTTCTCAACAGCAGTGTCTGCACCAGCATATGTTGCTCTTTTCCTGGGTAGGTTGCTGAGGGTGATTAAAATTAGTTTTAACATCTCTCCTGTTTTCTCTTCTTCCACCATCTTCCCCTTGCTTTATTCTCTCTAGTATTAAACAACTACTTTAAGACAGAAAAGAAAAAAGAAACTGCAGGTAAATCTTTTTTGTTCATTAGGCTTTGTATGCTACTTGCTGACTAATTTCTCCCTTGACCATCTTATAGTCACTGTAACTCTTAAAATAAGAATGAGCCTAAATGAAGCCTTTGATGTTTTTTAGAATTTCCTAGTATTTCTAGCATTACAGTAACACAGTGGTACCCAGAAAAACCCTGCACACAATCATTATGAGTTTTCAGTGCCTATTCTATCTCTGATTTTGGTTTAATTAGCAGCATAGAGGGTCTGCACAGTAGATGGGATGGTAGGTTAAGGATTTTAATCATTCAGACATATACAGGTTACATTTACTACCTCTGATGTACTGTGGCATTCAGTGCATAAGTCCTCAGCAGGGACATTAATGATTCCATTGTGCTGTACAGGTTATATACTATAAAAAATGTTCCTAGTCCAGGTGAGCTTCATCTCTAAATGAGAGTAGCAGCCTGAGGGCTGCTTTTTATATAACTTTGCTTCCTTCCTTAAGGTAGTTTTGTGGGCCAGATGAACCCTTCAGTGAAAAAAATACTGATTTGAGTATGTTCTAGCACATATCTTTATTGCACTATTTAAAGAGTTTATGAGCTAGATAAAGCAAGATGGCATTGAATCTTTAAGTAGAAAAAATAATAATTTTTTTAAAATTAAATTATTTGCAAACTGCTTGGAGATTTGCTATCAAGGATTTATTTTGCTAATAAATGGATATACGTGAAGTGCAGCATGAGGCACAATTTTGCATATGTTTTATAAATATGTTATTTTCACTGTGGAATAGAACCTCTGAAGCTCACTGGAAGAAAAACAGTTATTTCTTAAATTAATAAAACCTCTGGTTGGGATGTTCATACCAGCTTTTTAAAATCAGAAGCAATACAAAAAGTTTTGAGGATGTGAAGTGAAAAGTACTATATCCACTTAAATATACTATATCCACTATATCCACTACAGAGATGACCCACATATGCACAGCTGAACTTGGAATGAATCCGGCACGCAGGGATTAATCTCCTACCCAAAACGTCAGGGATCTTTTCACAGGAGTAAACTGCAGATTACAAAACAATTACCTTAACTAGTTCCTGATGTGCTGTATCACACCACATTCAAATCTCCATCTGTGGTGTCTGCAAGTACTGTTCACAAAATGAATGTTTCAAAGCAAAAATAAATATGATGTAGCTCTGTGACAGTGGCACAGAGACATTTTTACTGTGTTATAGGCCCAGACATTTAATCTGAAGGATACTTCAAGCTTGTGTAAATCCCACATAATGCCTAATTTGCAGGTCTAGGAGAATACACGGGCATAATTTTCAATATTATCAAGTTGGACTCTAAATGTATTTCGCAAAGTATCGTTCTTTTCCTGTCTTGTCACACTGGGTTGCTATTCATTGTTACAGAGTACCCATATACTACTCCAGACATGACTGCATTTTCAAAGAATGAAATACTTTTAATGCAGGAGTATTTATAGTACAAAGGCTTGGGTAACCACATAGTATGTATATCATACCACAAAACATTATTGGCACATGAAGCAGAGGCACAAGTTTTTGTGCAAATCTCTTTCCTCGGTGATTCTTTTTTGGTGGGGTCATAGTGGCACAATTCCTTCCCCTCATTCTTGAATGTTTGATTAAACTGGGGAAGGGCAGTAGCAAAGTTCCCAAAAAGCTATCTAGTAGCAAATTCATCATGAGCCAATAGTAGCTACTAATAATCTGCCAGAGTCACTAAAGAGTAAAAAAAAATGACTGGTAACAGCTACAAAGGGATTAGAGAACTAGACTACCTGCTAAAACAACCACCACCTTACCCCAAAGCAGGAAACAGTTTAAGAAGTAGTAAGGAAAGGTTTGTCTTTAAAGGTGGGAAAAAGCAGACCAGGAATGAGGGTTTCAACTGAGCAGGGAACATTATCCTGACAGAAAAAGAGTAAAACAGAGCAAAGAGATGAAAGGGGGTTGATGAGAGGAAGCAGGGAAAAAACTCAAGGGGAGGAGAAAAAGAATCTGTAGGAAAAAAAAAGGCAATGTGGGACTCTTCTTGAATGGAACAATAATACAAAAGTTCCAGGGTAACCCCCTTCAAGTGTCTTTATGCTGTCTCTAAAAGCAGAGAGAGTTCATTTCATGACCACATTTCTAGCAATATCTTCTTGTATATTCATTTTGATCCGATATGGTCCTCTTGAGAAGTCTTAGAGAGGTAACAACAGTGAAAGCAAAGCGAACCTTTCTATAATTGTAATAGATGTTGAAAGAAACTAACCTGACTGGACCTTATAGTTACAGTTTTGGGATTATTTTTCTTTCCTGTTTGAATTCTATTTCTTCCTAGTTTAAAATATGCAAATGCTAGAGGAAGGAACAACCTACATTCACAGTATCAATATCGCTCATTGTGACAAAATATATTTCTGCAAATACACATTTATTTGAAATACAATTTCTGAAGAATCCTGATAATACTTGGCTAAAATTATCTCTAGTATAATTCCACTGAATTAAAAGAGGCTGCAGAGGAAGGGGATGAATTTGCCTCCTGGTATTATTGGTGAAATATAAAAGAGTTTTATGTCAAGATGTTTTTTATGAACTTGAATCCAGTTTCTAATCATCCAGATTGCCCTGTACAATAAACTCTTGATTATGACTGCTGGCGTTAACAGTAATAAGACAAGCTGATGTGCAGCACAATTTTCTTCATTCAGCTTTTCATTCTTCCACTGCTCCTTAAAAGTCTCCCTATCTTTCTGTCAGTTTTGCTTAAAAGTCATGTAAAATTAGATATTATCAATCAAGTCACACATTCTGAAGTGCAAAAACATTATTTTGTTGATTGCCATGTAGCTTTGTGGGATGAATTGGTGCAGTTCCACTCCTTGTTGGGGAAAGTTGGCTCTGTCTTGCTCATGCAACTTTCTGCTGAACTGAGAGCATGGGAGAAAGCACCAACTTTCCATTGGTTTAAAACAGCGCTGTGGAGAGTGATCGAAGTCACTTATCTGAATTTTTTCCGCTCTATATCCTCAACCATGTGCACTTCTCTCCACTAACACTAATTAAACCAAGGAGGAAAAAAAATTAGATGTTTGCACTCTAAAGACAAATTTATTTCAAAGGAGAATAGCATACTAGAAAGATAATCAACAAAAGGCTTTCATTTTGAAATCACAGCCTGGCTTTCCCCTGGCTTTCTTGTTTGGGCTCAGGGTTTGGAAAACTTTCAGCCCTTGTTCTGTTTGGTTTTTCAATATCAAGAGTTCAGTGTAGGCATGAGAACTCAAGCCTGGAAGTTACTGTAGAAATCCTAGGATATGCATCCGAGAACAGCATGGTTAATGGGATGTATCAGTATCCTGCTGGGAATTACTGCTTCAATATAAGAAAAATATGTGGGATTTCATGCACTGGGGAGTTTGTCCTCTTTATTTCAAGCATCTCTCTAGTGTCTTTACTCAGTCAGTCAAATTATATTCTTCTCTGTCTGGGTGTGAAGTTCATCCAAATTTTTTATTGAGTCCTATACAAAATGCTTCAATTTCTGCAATATCAGAGACGTTTATGTGGCTGATATTTTAAATGGATGTGTGGGAAACCTTTTTCTCTACCAAATAATTAAAGCATCATATTCTCTTCAGTAACAAAATACGCTAGAGACGGAGGCACTGTTTACCAAGCACAAACTATAGTCAACAGGATTCATGGGGAAAAAAAACAAACAAAAACCACAGGAATGAGAGATGAAACTAACAAGATCTCTAGGAGTTTGTGGTAGCTAAAAGGATGCCTATACCTCTGTGAGATGATGGTATGAACAGAATTCTGCCTCTAATGCAGCCCTTATAAGAGAACATACCATCTCTATCTTTAGAGAAAATTAGCTGAGCAGTGCCTGTGGGTCTGATTTTTGGAGAAAGGGAAACAAGGACCTAGAGTTTAGTCTTCCAGCTCAACTGCTTTTGAACATGACTTGGAAGGAGGCACTAATTTACTGTCCAGCCTCTCTTAACTCTCCCCACAATGCAGATCAATTGGTGTTGCAAAGTGCTAAGGACTCTTTAGGGGGCTCTTAAGTTATCTCACATATCCCAGAAGCTAGAGTGGGTCATGATTTATTTGGCCCTCTGGCTGAGGCAGGTTTCCACACTTTTGCAGTGTCAGAGTTATGTCCAAGCTGCGGATCAAACAACAATATGAGTTCCCCATGGCCTCAGGTGGCTGGAATGGGTTTAGAAGAAGCGGTGACTACTGCTGCTTTTGTGTGACCCTAAAACAGACCAGATCAAAGCTGGCTCCCAAGCTAATTCTTCTACTTCAGTCTTAAGAAAGGTATAAATATCTTGAATAAGGAGGATTTTTTGGGGGGTGTGGAAAAGATGTTCATGTTACATACAGAATCATCAATATTCTTCAAGCTGAAAGCACTGGCTACATGATGAAATAATCCAGCTTCTAGCAATTTCCATGTCACAACAGAGCATAGAGAGCTTTAAAGTAGTCTAAATGCCTTTAGACATTTCTGAAGTTTCTGACATTGTGTGTCCCCTTTTGCAGAGGAGGCAGAGATTTGATCCCCAGCTGCCCACCATGAGTCCCTTAAAAAACATCTTTCTATAGAGAAATGCAGACAGTTATTGCAATGCTCCCTTTCAGTAAGTGACCTCATGCATGTGGCATTTTTTCTTCACAGCTAACTGGTCATGCCTGCTACACAGCTCACTACAAAATAATCTGAATAAATTCTTCCCTTTGAGGGTGAGGAGGCCCCAGCACAAGTTGCAGAGAGAAGTTGTGGCTGTACCATTCCCAGAATTTTTCAAGGTTAGGTTGAACAGGGCTCAGAACAACCTGGTCTAGCAGAAGGAGTCCCTGCCCATGGCAAGGGGTTAGAACTAAATGATCTTTAAGGTCTCTCCCAACCCAAAACATTCTGTGATTCTGTGGTTCTATCATACATACATATTTTGTAGATATATATAATACATATATGTACAAATGATTGTATAAACATAAATATGTGTGTTTATATTTTTTCATATATGCATAGTAATTTTATTGGCCAGTGCAGGGAACTCACTTAATCTCCTGAAGGATTTTATTTTCTTAAGAAACAGGTAAGATAAAGTATTTAGGAAAAGATATGACGTACTTTTAAAAGGGTAAGAGAAATATNCATTGTGTGTCCCCTTTTGCAGAGGAGGCAGAGATTTGATCCCCAGCTGCCCACCATGAGTCCCTTAAAAAACATCTTTCTATAGAGAAATGCAGACAGTTATTGCAATGCTCCCTTTCAGTAAGTGACCTCATGCATGTGGCATTTTTTCTTCACAGCTAACTGGTCATGCCTGCTACACAGCTCACTACAAAATAATCTGAATAAATTCTTCCCTTTGAGGGTGAGGAGGCCCCAGCACAAGTTGCAGAGAGAAGTTGTGGCTGTACCATTCCCAGAATTTTTCAAGGTTAGGTTGAACAGGGCTCAGAACAACCTGGTCTAGCAGAAGGAGTCCCTGCCCATGGCAAGGGGTTAGAACTAAATGATCTTTAAGGTCTCTCCCAACCCAAAACATTCTGTGATTCTGTGGTTCTATCATACATACATATTTTGTAGATATATATAATACATATATGTACAAATGATTGTATAAACATAAATATGTGTGTTTATATTTTTTCATATATGCATAGTAATTTTATTGGCCAGTGCAGGGAACTCACTTAATCTCCTGAAGGATTTTATTTTCTTAAGAAACAGGTAAGATAAAGTATTTAGGAAAAGATATGACGTACTTTTAAAAGGGTAAGAGAAATATCCTTTCAGAACCAGAAAGGAAGATTTGCAACCTGAAAAATACAAGAAGGAAAAGAACTAACTTCAAATCTAGACTAGTCACATGCACACTATGATTTGTTACTTTACATTCTTCCCCTCATTCCCAAAATATTACTAATGCATAGAAATACCTATGTATAGTGCATAGGGGTATATAGTGCATAGAATCTGAGAGTCATAGAAGCATAGAACAGCGAGAGGCACTAACACTTCAGCCTTCACACAAAGAGTGATGGTTGTGTGCAATGTCTAAAGGTCTAAACACACATTAGCATTACTAAAACACACCACAACCCCTCTCCCACCCAAACACTGTCCACTTCTCTTATAAGAGCACTAGTCTTGGTGCTGGCTCAGATGGTAGAGGAAAACATAGATATAAGGTCCAGGAGTTACATAACTGTATGAGTGCAGAGATGCCTGACACTTCATGGAAGAAATTGGAGTTGGGTTACTCTTTATGCTGAGCTGCCTTTGTCTCCCTTCTCACCTTCCAGGAGCAGGATTTAAATCCTAAGGACATCAGTCCACTGAAGACCCATCTCACACACTGCCTCTGCTTCTGTAATGAGAAGGCCTGGACCTAGGGGCTGGTTAAGGAAACCAAGTGTCACTTCAGCAGCCTGGATGGTGTTACCTTGGTTTACATGAAATAGGACCATATCAACTGCAAGCATTTCACTCTCATGAGTGAAATGATTGCATTTGTGTCACCTTAAAACACTACTGAGAGCATACAATGTACTTTGCACCAGCAATTCCTGTACAGCATTCTGTTTTATATTTTTTCTTTTGTGCACTTTCAAAGCGCCTGAAGTAAATGTATGGATTTTCTGAACATTGTTTCATTAATATCATCTTTACTTTCTGTTATCTGAACGTAGTTGCTTTATTTGGAAGGTCCTGCACAGTTTCCCAGTGTCATGGTGAACACAAACCTTGACAGCATTGAAAGCACAGGTTTTTCTCTAAAAGGTACATTTGACCCTTCTGAAAACGGAGCCATGTGAGCAGTCATCTTCAGAGCTAGGTGCAGTAGACCTTTGCATAGGCTTGTTTTTGTGGTACCATGCATGTGGCAATGCCCTTTCATGGGCCTTTGATATCATGGAAGCTTTGCACAGGAGCAAAACACACCAGACGAAACATTACCTGCTGCCAGCTTTTCTCCTCCTTGTCCTCACACCTTTGTGGCCAAACTTCTTAGCAAAACAGAAGAATTTCACTAGTTTTTAAAAATGTTACTGTCTATGACTGTTCTAAGGATTGGCCTTCGTGAGAGAAGAGGCATCTGACTCTTTACTCTTGAAATCAGGAGGAAAAGCAAGCATTCGACACAGCAAGGGTTTCCTCATATGTCATGAGGAAAGAAACTTGACAACTTTTTTAATACTTCCAGGTGGATCACTGTTTGACATGCCACAGAAGACACCCTTGTTTATTGACATTTAGTTTTTCTTTGCAGGAATAGTCACAGTCTCCAGTCTCTGGATTTCTTGTGGGTTTCATGCTGAGCTTGTAAGAACAGGATGTTCAGGAGCTGTCCCATATGGTGACGTGCTGTCTATTGTTCAGACAATTGGCTTCAAGCACTGGTTGGCTTTCACTTTTTACTCTGAGCTGGTTATGGCTGAAACTTGCATCAGCTGCTGGGCTGGGTAGTGAAAATGCGTCTCAGTGACGGGCAGATCCTCAAAGGGTCTTCTTTTCATTACATGAATTTAACACATCTGCTGCAGTTAGATTTCTTTTTGTACTAGGACATCATGGCTTGAATTAGAGCGATATTTTAAGATCATAAGAATATAATTCCCATCTAAACCAGTCTAATGATATTTTTAGTATCATTATATTACTTATTTATTTCAACACATTTGTGATTTGACCAGGGTTTTGTTTAATGTGCCTATTTATACATGCTTTTCATAATGGTTGTTACATGTAGATTTACCAGTTATCTTGATTAAGCTGGCTTTCACGTGTCCAAATCTACTAGGAATATCCACATACACAGCTTAATGGTGAGACAAAACTTGTCTGCCTTAAATGGGATAGAATGAAAAAAACTGGAGAGATCAGGCTGACTATGTTTGCTCCAATCAATAATTGTTTACACTCTCTTCCTGCAAGAGGTCTTCCACATCTTCTCCCTACTTCTTTCTAAATACAAAGAGAAGCTGCAATGTATTAATACAAATTCATATAGTGAAACTATTCTGTGTTCTGGGCAACGGCATAAAAAAAGCACCCAGAATTTATCAAGTAACACAAACTTAAGACCTGATAGAAACAGTTATGAATTACTTTCAGACCCCTGTGAGTGACCAAAAGATTGATGGTCTCTACAATTTTGTCCTAGTCATATTAGATCTTTTTATCTGGACTATCAGTGAATATTCACTGCCTCGTCTACTTTGTTTGCCCCTGTCTGTAAATTAATTTTAGCTTACAGAGTATTTGGTTTATACAGCATGAAAAAAAAGCATTAATCTATAAAACCATTCCTTTAGTATACCACACTTGGCAGAATTTAAGGATTATGAATACTCCTTGCATTACAGGGGCCAAAGTGTTTGGTATCCTGTAATGTAAAAAAATCATCAAAAAATAATAAAACACACACTTATCTGTGCGCACACACACACTACTTAATAAATGCACTAAAAAACCAGTTTTTAACCCAATGAGACACACACAGACTGCCTCACTACCTCAAAACAAACTCAAAACCCAAGCTCTCCCACATGAAGACAGCATTATCTTGCCCTTTTTTTTTTTCTCCTTACACCCACAGAATCAAATGCTGATGAGTGTTAGACCTGAACACCTTCTAAAATGGACTTTGCACCCACAACTGTAACATTCAAAAATATGGATATTTTCACGATCATCTGCTGGAATCTGCACAGCTGAGGTACTATTTGCAAACTAGAGCAGTATTTTGCCTCTTTTTATGAAAGATCATATTGTCTAGTTATGTAGAGGCTTTCTAGTCTAATGTATTCTTTTCAGGAAGGGTTTTGTGGAATGCATGGGGGTGATGGCATCCTTACACCACTGAGCTCCAGTGCAGAGTCCCTGGAGGCATGGCATGCAGGTTTGGGGAGCCTTGTATGAGCAGGATTATTAAGTACACGCTCCATTTGAGCGGACATGCATGCTGGATCTCTTTTCTCTCAACTCATTATTAATGGACTCTGTGTGTTGGGATGGGGGGACTGACTGAAATTACAACTGAGCTAATTTCCTTTCGCAACTCCGCATCAAGAACAGAGAAGTTTGTAACATTTTTTTCTTCCCGGGCAGACTCCACACCCCAAGGAGCATTTTTAAGTGTTGCCTCCCTCTCCATGCTCTTTTTGTATCTCTCTTAACTCAAAATTTCAACAGCACTACTGTGGAGGGAAATACTCACTAAAACGTGATGCCTGGAAGAGAAAGTATTATCCAAATCTAATTATTAGACACTGCAAGCATTTTGAGAGTCAGAGATCCTACTGAGATGGCAGAATGCCTCATAAGTAATGCAGCAGGCAAGTCTTATTTCATTTCTAGGAGACTATTCATCTGTGGATACAAAGGATTTTTGATAAGTATGAGCATGAAGATAAACCACTATCATTTTGGTGTCGCTACCAATTCCCACTTAGCAACTACCACTGATACACCTCACTGCACAACATATGAAGTGTACCCAGCTTCTAACTGGTGTAATAAGAGGGTAAGTATTGTGCTGATTAGTGCCATGTCACTAAGTGCATGGAAGATGACACTGATAGGAAATAGTTGTAACAAAAAATTATACACAGATTTTTTTTCCACAGTGCTTGAGGAGAGAAGCAGCATGGTGCAGTAGAGACACTACACTGCTGACTTTGGTAGTGTCAGATGAGGTTTTTTAAGGCTAGTGATACAAAATCGTTGCTGAGCATTTTTTAATGGAAACAACTGGAATATGACTCACACTCAGCAAAGGCCCAAAGACCCTAATACAAATGGCCAAATTTGATATTTTAAGACAGTTCTTTTTAGCCTTTAGTTAATTTTGGATTGAGGCCTGCACTGTTGATTGGTTGATGGGAAGACAGCATGTAAATGTTCTCACGTATGGAAATGTATAAAGGTTTGGTTGAGTGTGCTATAATTAATTTATATGGAAATAATTTGTTTTAATACTGACAAAAGTTTACATGGGCAACTTGTGCCATCTGAACTCCAACCATCTGAATTCCAGTCAAGGTGACTTCCATATATTCTGATCTGATACTTTATCCACCTTTCTCCTGTAATATTCTTTCAGTATTGGTATTGTATTGTTAAGAAGGGATTTGCCAGTGGTATGTGTTCTTATTTCTGTTTTGTGTTTTTGTGTTGTCTTATCTCACCTACTTTAGATGTTTTGAGAAAAATCTCATGGCCTACTTCCACATCCTCCACTTCTGGAAGCCACAGCTGTAGTCTGACAGGACACACTGGTTGCCGGTACTGTTATACAAAGGAAAGACTTAATGGCTGGTGTGGTCTCTTGAGGAAACGAGAGAGTCAAACTCTAGATGATGTTTTCAGTTCTCAGCGAAATAAATTGCATGGGAGTAGAGCAGTAGGACTCCTTTCTCCATTCCCACAACCTTCACCCCAGAGGAGGAAGATCAAGTTCACTCCTTCAGAGGTGTTGGAAAATGCCCTGCATGTTTGTGTCACAAAAGTCAATGAGATAGCTATCTGCTAGACAGAAATTCACAGGAAAACAGGCCATAAAAAGAGACTTCAGGGCACCGGGTCAAGTGGTTGATAGGGCAGGAGCACAAAGCAGTGTTCTCAGCTTCTTTGGTCGCAGAGAAAAATGGTGAAAGGAATAGGAGAGCCCACATTATTAACAAGCAGCTCAAGGGTTGGTGTCATCAGTAGAATTTTGGGTTCTTTGATCACGGGGAAACTTTTTCGGTGCCTGGCCTGGATGCACTCCGTCTGTCTGTTAAGGGCAGAAGGATTTTAGCTTATGAACTGGAAGAACTTATTGAGAGGGCTTTAAACAAGGTTTGAAGGGGGAAGAAGATGCAGATGGGCTTTCTGGAAGCAGGCTCAAGGATGATAAACCAGAGTTATGGGTAAAATCAGCAGCACAGCTGAGGTGCATGTGCACTAATGCACACAGCATGAGTAACAAATAGAAGGAGCTGGAGGTCATGGTGCTACAGCAAATCTATGATGTAGTTCCCGTCATGAAAATGTGGTGGGATGACTCACATAGCTGGAGCACTGCACTGGATGGCTACAAGCTCTTCAGAAGAGACAGGAAAGGAGAAAGAGGTAGAGGAGTGGTCCTTTACATTAGGGAGGCTTTTAATGCCATGACTACTGAAACTAATGACAATGAGGTTGAATACCTATTCAAGAATTAAGGGGAAGAATTAAGAGGAAGGCCAATAAGGCTGACATCCTACTGGGAGTCTGTTATCGCCCACTCAGCTAG